>OU015496.1:40735547-40793047 GCA_907164885.2 Dolomedes plantarius
ACAGTGCATTCGAGATCTGTTAGGCTATTATATCTCTAAAATGATAATTATGTACTACGTATTAAAAAGAGACTGTTATACTGAATATGAATTCTAAAAATACATAATCGTGTAGTTTGTGGATGCATGAATAGCAATTAAACTGCGTATAACTTCAATTGAAGTGTTTAGAATTTCATTTCATATGGGAGGAACTTAATGCAGGTAACATTTGCGAGAGAAACTTTTGTTTTAAACATATATTTAAGTAAAGTTTCATTACATTTTGTTATGATCGCTAGCAAAGATACTTACGTAAGAATAAGCGGGGAAGCAAGCCATTCTATAGACTCCATCAGCTGTATCAAAAAGTTCAGTTACATCTTGAATACTGCTTTACTTGTAAGAATATTACAAGTTCAAAAGCAAGTTGAATGCTTTAAAAAAAGATATCCAAAGCATACAAACTAAATAAAGCAAAATGGTATAAAACAAAAACCAACAAGTTATGTAAATAACTGGTTGGGATAGTTAATATTTGAAAACACTTAAAGAAAGCTTTTTTGATTTTTTCCCCTCCCTGTTTATTTTTGGGTACAGCCTGTTTATGCAAATAATCTGAATGGTAGTTAGATCTTTGAAAGCAGATTTATTAAGGCAGTTATTATAATTTTACAAACTATTTATGCCATATTTATTAAATAACTTACACAATTATAATAATTAATTATAATAAATTGTAGAAAATAAATATGTATTATTAATTTACAAATGTTAAATTAAAACAATAATACGAAGCTTTTCTATCATCTCGCACCTATTCATAAACCTTTCAGTGCAGTCAGTAAAAAGAAAGCTACCTGATAACAACAATCAAATAAAACGGACGTCGACAATTGTTTCGATTTAATTAATCGGAGGAGTATTGGTGTGGCTAAACAATTCACAAATAATTTATTTGATTGTGTTTGTCAAGAAGCCTTCTGTTTTACTGTATGTATTACCACAAGTTTCCTGTTAGTGATAACTTTCAAGGGAGTATTAAAATTTTATTAACATTTTTCTTACGGGTTGGGATAGCATGTATCTCTCTCTCTCTCTCTCTCTCTCTATATATATATATATATATATATATATATATATATATATATATATATATATATATGTATATATATATATATATATATATATATATATATATATATATATATATATATGTATATATATATATATATATATATATATATATATATATATATATATATATATATATATATATATATATATGTATATATATATGTGTGTATATGTATATTATACATATATATATATATATATATATATATATATATTTACGTATATATATATATATATATACTCTGCTTTATTTATATAGATACATATATACTTTAGATTGTTTTTGCTCGAAGACCACACTTTGTTTACCACACTTTTAATAACATTTTTAATACCACACTTTTGTTTACATTATGACAGAGAGCGCGCGCCTAATGCACATGAGAGCTCACACTGATATGAGTGGGAAAAAAACCATGCCGGAAATGAAAAAAGCGCTGGAAAATAAGCTCCCTGAAAAACGAGAGAACTCCTTCCCATGCATTCAAAAGATTACTTTCTAAAGTGTGTAAACATTAAATCAAAGGAAAATCGAAAAAAACGAAGGGTGCAGCTGATAAGGAGAACAAAAGAAATGGTAGGAAGAAATTTTTGCGAGCATTCGAAAGGGAGATAAAAAGAAATTTACTCTGGCTACTCCCACAGTTTCAAAATATTTTCACATTTACAAAAATTGAAAGATGTTTCGAGCGTTTAAATGTTTCTCCCAAATTGTTTTTTAAAATATTGTATGGATGGAGAAAGTCACTTTTGACTGTGCTCTATTGTTTGCGTGAGTACATTCTATTCTTGGACAGATGAAACTATTTTTTTTTAAATTCAAAAGGTTAAAACCTCTGTACTGTTTAACCCTACATTTATTAATATAACTCTGCTAATATTGAATATGTGTTTTTGTTTTTTCTGCCTGGAAGGTTTATTTCATATCACATGCAATCGAATAAAAATTTCTGCATGTCTTTAAACCATGTAAATATTATATATTATCCATAAACGAACGCGTAAATATTTATAAGCTAAGTGACAAAAAAGGTAAAGCAAGCTTGTTTTAACTATGAAAATGTATAGACTAAATAATCATAAAGACAGGATGTGATAAATATATATTCAAAATATTAATATAAAATAAAGGATATTTTGAAAAGCTTCGAGACAGTCACGATTGTAATACCCTTTAGTGGAAGGTTTGAGCATGCATTTTGCATTAGTTGTTCTTGTTTGTTTACGTTTTTCGATGTTTGTAACCCACGTTTAAACATATATAAAAAGACTTATGAGAAGCAAGGAAATAGAGATAACAGCTTGAAATTGCTTCCTATAAATACTTAGTTATTGGCTGTTGTATTAATTTGCTGAAAATTAATACCTGGCTTTCGTGACAGTAGTGGTAGTGCTATATGACGCAAAATCTTATCAAACTGTCCTTTCAGATAGCAATTTAAGATACCGGAGAGGATCAAAAACTCTACGCTACATCTCACTGTAACACTACTTCAGGGTATTCGAACCTCTATACAAAGAAAACCATGAAAAATATTGATAATTAGTCCAAAAGGTAAGAACAATTTTACCTTAACTATCAAGCAGCACCAATTCGACGCTTGCAAGCATTATCGGGATAGGCCAAACCCAAGATGGAACTGTTGTTGACTATTGGTCAAGTATTCATAAATTGCAGCGACCACAGCTTTCGCTTATACGCCTTGTTCAAACTGACAACCGGAAGCTACGTAGCAATACCTGTACTCGCAGCCGAGGGTTAATTTCCCAAGTTCGGTGACATTTTTCATTGGTGTAGGGCCCGAGGATGCCGGATAGACAGTACAGATCTGCCATCCACTCAAGGCACCCCAAGCCCCCTGACTATTGGTCAAAAGTATATGTGTTGAGAGCATGATTCAGGAGCTCTATCTTTTCGAGTCGCATATGAACAGTTTGTCTTGATACAAGATGTGATAGGCAATTATGTCGTTGAACAACCCTCAGTGAATCTGTTAGAGCCGTTCAAACATCAATAATCCAGTATATCCGCCGTGCGGAGGGAAATATCTCGGGCATTAAGTTCCATTAACATTCTTCCAGAATAGTGAACATTCTAATCAGTGGTTAAAATATCTGATAAAACTTATATACGTTACTTTGTAATTTTCAATTTTTTTTTTACTAAACTTCAGTTTTTCAATACAGTTAAAAATTGACGTGTTCAAGTGTTTCCTCATTTTCCGAACACCGCCTCCCTCTTCCAAGAAGAAAGGGGGGAAGAAGAAAGGGAAAATATAATTTTCAGGTTGATGGAAATGTAGGATTTTGATTTATCCTAGAGTGTGTCCATATATGTATCATTCCAACATGTGCACTTAAAGATTTGTGTTGGCGGTGCTTTATGTCACATTAACAAATTAAAATAAAAACTGGTACGACATAAACAGGGTCTGTTTTCGTTGAAAATAAATAAAAAAAGGTCATATTACAGATGCAGAAATGTAAAGGTTTCATTCCTCCTAAAAATGAAGCTTCTGATGCTAATGTTCTATTGGGGGTAAACAAAATGGTAGGAAACAAACACTACAGATATGATAGGCAAGCAGCAAAACCCCATGTCATCGGTCTACATCCTGACCTGATATGATTCATGATACGGGATATATGTGTAGACACTCCCTTTTAGGAAGCAGTTTTAACAAATCATTAATATTATACCCTCTCTTTTAGTGAAGCTGAGTTAGTTTAAAAGGTCATTTATAATTTTTCTTTTACCGAAATTTCCACTCTATGTCTCAATTTTGAAAATTAATCGAAATTCTGGAATCCATTTTTAAATCTTAAAAAATATTTATCCATACATTTTCTTTCTTTATAAGTGCTTTTTGCAAGGCATTCAACCTTAAAATTATGACTAATGACACTGTGAACATTTTTATGAATAGGAAGACAATTTTTTAATAACTCCAAATATTTTTAAAGCATAGGTAACCGATCAATAATGCGAAACATGAAGATGTAGTAGAGTTTTATATTCTCAACTGGTTCTATATATATTGTTGTTGTTCTTTCTAAATCCCCCTGGCCCGAATTTATTCCAGACCAGATCGATATAGACTAGCGGGCTATGGGTTGCGGATCCGTTTTATAATGTCACCACAGGGGCCGGAGTCCTATTTAGCCAGGTGCCACCTCAATTGAGTCGATCATTTTGAAAGGAGTCGTCTCCACTTTTCAAACACTCATTTCCACTTTTCTCCAACTTTCCTGCCCCCACCTCAAGTTTCAAAAAATATTAACAAACTATATTTTTGCATCAAGATTGATGCCTTATAAACATAATAAATACTAAATTTTGTCTAATATATAATGCGGGAAGGCGAGTTATAGTTTTTTGCTTCTCATGAAAAATTTTAAAAAATGGAGATGACTACTTTTAAAAATGACCAATTCAATTGTTATTGAGAAACTCCAGGGGTGGCATCTGGGAGGATCGTACCCTCCAACCCTCTATGACCTCATAGAGGGACTTTCCAGTCTACGGATTTAACACGCTCATATCCGGCCTAGACACGGAGGTATTTAACGGCGCTTCTCGGGATTCGATCCGAGCACCCTCAGAACCGAAAGCCGACACGCTATCGCTAGGCTACATCAAGCCCTCCATATATGTATTTTCACTGTTAACTGAATTAAGTCCTTTAGTTACGTTTAACAATAGAAAGACAGAAATTTTTTTCTTACTAAAAATACTAAACGTCGTCATTTTGACGGTTAAAAATAAAATTAAGAATTTAAAATATTTAATTTTTTAAATGGTTAAGGGGACAGTGGACTTTCAGAATTGTGAAATTTGTCAAAAAATTCAACTTTTTTATTTTATTGAATTGTGAAACTGCGGACGAGCAGGAATGTGTTGCAAAAAGAATTTTTAATTTCTGTGATTACTTTCCTATTTATAGGCATTTGTATTTAATTTAGATATTATGTGGTTACTATATATATACATACATATATATATATATATATATATATATATATGTATGTATAAATATATATATATATATATATATATATATATATATATATATATATATATATATATATATATATATATATATATATATATATATATATATATATATATATATATATATATATACTCTGCTTTATTTATATAGATACATATATACTTTAGATTGTTTTTGCTCGAAGACCACACTTTGTTTACCACACTTTTAATAACATTTTTAATACCACACTTTTGTTTACATTATGACAGAGAGCGCGCGCCTAATGCACATGAGAGCTCACACTGATATGAGTGGGAAAAAAACCATGCCGGAAATGAAAAAAGCGCTGGAAAATAAGCTCCCTGAAAAACGAGAGAACTCCTTCCCATGCATTCAAAAGATTACTTTCTAAAGTGTGTAAACATTAAATCAAAGGAAAATCGAAAAAAACGAAGGGTGCAGCTGATAAGGAGAACAAAAGAAATGGTAGGAAGAAATTTTTGCGAGCATTCGAAAGGGAGATAAAAAGAAATTTACTCTGGCTACTCCCACAGTTTCAAAATATTTTCACATTTACAAAAATTGAAAGATGTTTCGAGCGTTTAAATGTTTCTCCCAAATTGTTTTTAAAAATATTGTATGGAGGGAGAGAGTCACTTTTGACTGTGCTCTATTGTTTGCGTGAGTACATTCTATTCTTGGACAGATGAAACTATTTTTTTTTAAATTCAAAAGGTTAAAACCTCTGTACTGTTTAACCCTACATTTATTAATATAACTCTGCTAATATTGAATATGTGTTTTTGTTTTTTCTGCCTGGAAGGTTTATTTCATATCACATGCAATCGAATAAAAATTTCTGCATGTATTTAAACCATGTAAATATTATATATTATCCATAAACGAACGCGTAAATATTTATAAGCTAAGTGACAAAAAAGGTAAAGCAAGCTTGTTTTAACTATGAAAATGTATAGACTAAATAATCATAAAGACAGGATGTGATAAATATATATTCAAAATATTAATATAAAATAAAGGATATTTTGAAAAGCTTCGAGACAGTCACGATTGTAATACCCTTTAGTGGAAGGTTTGAGCATGCATTTTGCATTAGTTGTTCTTGTTTGTTTACGTTTTTCGATGTTTGTAACCCACGTTTAAACATATATAAAAAGACTTATGAGAAGCAAGGAAATAGAGATAACAGCTTGAAATTGCTTCCTATAAATACTTAGTTATTGGCTGTTGTATTAATTTGCTGAAAATTAATACCTGGCTTTCGTGACAGCAGTGGTAGTGCTATATGACGCAAAATCTTATCAAACTGTCCTTTCAGATAGCAATTTAAGATACCGGAGAGGATCAAAAGCTCTACGTTACATCTCACTGTAACACTACTTCAGGGTATTCGAACCTCTACACAAAGAAAACCATGAAAAATATTGATAATTAGTCCAAAAGGTAAGAACAATTTTACCTTAACTATCAAGCAGCACCAATTCGACGCTTGCAAGCATTATCGGAATAGGCCAAACCCAAGATGGAACTATTGGTCAAGTATTCATAAATTGCAGCGACCACAGCTTTCGCTTATACGCCTTGTTCAAACTGACAACCGGAAGCTACGTAGCAATACCTGTACTCGCAGCCGAGGGTTAATTTCCCAAGTTCGGTGACATTTTTCATTGGTGTAGGGCCCGAGGATGCCGGATAGACAGTACAGATCTGCCATCCACTCAAGGCACCCCAAGCCCCCTGACTATTGGTCAAAAGTATGTGTGTTAAGAGCATAATTCAGGAGCTCTGTCTTTTCGAGTCGCATACGAACAGTTTGTCTTGATACAAGATGTGATAGGCAATTATGTCGTTGAACAACCCTGAGTGAATCTGTTAGAGCCGTTCAAACATCAATCCGCCGTGCGGAGGGAAATATCTCGGGCATTAAGTTCCATTAACTTTCTTCCAGAATAGTGAACATTCTAATCAGTGGTTAAAATATCTGATAAAACTTATATACGTTACTTTGTAATTTTCAATATTTTTTTTTACTAAACTTCAGTTTTTCAATACAGTTAAAAATTGACGTGTTCAAGTGTTTCCTCATTTTCCGAACACCGCCTCCCTCTTCCAAGAAGAAAGGGGGGAGGAAGAAAGGGAAAATATAATTTTCAGGTTGATGGAAATGTAGGATTTTGATTTATCCTAGAGTGTGTCCATATATGTTTCATTCCAACATGTGCACTTCAAGATTTGTGTTGGCGGTGCTTTATGTCACATTAACAAATTAAAATAAAAACTGGTACGACATAAACAGGGTCTGTTTTCGTTGAAAATAAATAAAAAAAGGTCATATTACAGATGCAGAAATGTAAAGGTTTCATTCCTCCTAAAAATGAAGCTTCTGATGCTAATGTTCTATTGGGGGTAAACAAAATGGTAGGAAACAAACACTACAAATATGATAGGCAAGCAACAAAACCCCATGTCATCGGTCTACATCCTGACCTGATATGATTCATGATACGGGATATATGTGTAGACACTCCCTTTTAGGAAGCAGTTTTAACAAATCATTAATATTATACCCTCTCTTTTATTGAAGCTGAGTTAGTTTAAAAGGTCATTTATAATTTTTCTTTTACCGAAATTTCCACTCTATGTCTCAATTTTAAAAATTAATCGAAATTCTGGAATCCATTTTTAAATCTTAAAAAATATTTATCCATACACTTTCTTTCTTTATAAGTGCTTTTTGCAAGGCATTCAACCTTAAAATTATGACTAATGACACTGTGAACATTTTTATGAATAGGAAGACAATTTTTTAATAACTCCAAATGTTTTTAAAGCATAGGTAACCGATCAATAATGCGAAACATGAAGATGTAGTAGAGTTTTATATTCTCAACCGGTTCTATATATATTGTTGTTGTTCTTTCTAAATCCCCCTGGCCGGAATTTATTCCAGACCAGATCGATATAGACTAGCGGGCTATGGGTTGCGGATCCGTTTTATAATGTCACCACAGGGGCCGGAGTCCTATTTAGCCAGGTGCCACCTCAATTGAGTCGATCATTTTGGAAGGAGTCGTCTCCACTTTTCAAACACTCATTTCCACTTTTCTCCAACTTTCCTGCCCCCACCTCAAGTTTCAAAAAATATTAACAAACTATATTTTTGCATCAAGATTGATGCCTTATAAACATAATAAATACTAAATTTTGTCTAATATATAATGCGGGAAGGCGAGTTATAGTTTTTTGCTTCTCATGAAAAATTTTAAAAAATGGAGATGACTACTTTTAAAAATGACCAATTCAATTGTTATTGAGAAACTCCAGGGGTGGCATCTGGGAGGATCGTACCCTCCAACCCTCTATGACCTCATAGAGGGACTTTCCAGTCTACGGATTTAACACGCTCATATCCGGCCTAGACACGGAGGTATTTAACGGCGCTTCTCGGGATTCGATCCGAGCACCCTCAGAACCGAAAGCCGACACGCTATCGCTAGGCTACATCAAGCCCTCCATATATGTATTTTCACTGTTAACTGAATTAAGTCCTTTAGTTACGTTTAACAATAGAAAGACAGAAATTTTTTTCTTACTAAAAATACTAAACGTCGTCATTTTGACGGTTAAAAATAAAATTAAGAATTTAAAATATTTAATTTTTTAAATGGTTAAGGGGACAGTGGACTTTCAGAATTGTGAAATTTGTCAAAAAATTCAACTTTTTTATTTTATTGAATTGTGAAACTGCGGACGAGCAGGAATGTGTTGCAAAAAGAATTTTTAATTTCTGTGATTACTTTCCTAGTTATAGGCATTTGTATTTAATTTAGATATTATGTGGTTACTAACAGCAATAACTTTAAATGTGTTTTTCTCATAAACATTTTCATGTCATACGAATATTCAAACTGCTCCAGGTGCATTTCTAATTATCGTATTGCTTTGAAATTTAAGTTTTACATACTTAACTGTATATCAAATAAATCTTATTGAAAATAATTATGCTTCGTAGCTCAAAATTTCTAAATTTTGTACTTGAAAAGATGATTTATAGGTACTTTGCGTAATAAAAAGGGTGTTTTCACTATTATTATTTTTTTCTCTTTATATTTTTAATGAATGCTTAAAATAAGCAATAAGTTTCATTGTTAGTTCTATAAGGTATCCTGTAAATAAAAATTACCATATTATGTGCAAAAGAAATGCGCATGGAATATTTTTAATTAGGCCAATTTTTGATATAATTAATAATTCATAAATTATTAATATTTCATCTTTAAATTTTAACCCCTTTTACATATCTATGGTCCTAATCACATATTCAAATTTCAAGCAATTCCATTCAAAACAATAAAAAGATAGGTTTGAAGGTCCACTGTCCCCTTAAATACTTTAAATTTTGAACTATTTCATACCAATATATAATAAATTAGTATATATTTAGATATATCTTTATGCAGATATGCTGAGCTGACAACTTGGTATGGTTTATCCGTAAAAATATATGCATGGTTGGGGCAGTCCTTATTTTTCAACACCTATATTTCCGAAGAGCCAATATGTGTGTTATTTACAAAAGGGGGGAGAGACGAAAAGTAACTAACATTTTCCCGGTATTATTTTTAAAGATTTCGGCCTTTTTTCTATATTGCCGTCAAATCGACGGCTTTCAGTCTTTATAGGTATACAACACATTTTCTCCCTCTCTTTACTATCGAATATAATTTTGTAAATGTGTGTGCATATTTCGCGTAAAATTAGAAAAAGGTCATAAAATTTCAGAAGCCTGAGGACATAAATACAGACATAGTATATGGTCAATAGTATGTCCGAAACCGTCAAAGTGACGGCAGCCGTTTTTCTGGTGTTAAGAGAAGAACTGAGAATTCCTGTTATCCAAACAAGGAAACTTAGATATACAGGGTGTTCCAAAATTCGACCGACAAATTCAGAGGGATACAAAGATGCAGAAATGAAAAGCCAACATTTATGCATCTTTGTTTATCTTGTAGATGAGCAGGTTTGCATTTCGGTCATACATTCCTATGTGATTCTGTTTTGTTTTTGAGTTTACTACCTCCTCCGGAAAAAAGCGATATTTCCGGCCATCTAGTGGGGTTGGTAAGAGGTACAGTCCCATTAAGTAAACAGCGCCCTCCAGTGTCAGGTTTGTGTTTCCGGTCATACATTCCTATGTGATTATTGCTCGTCTTGATGCCTGCTATCACCCCTCTGAATTTGTCAGTCGAATTTTGGAACACCCTGCATTCTGCTGTGCATGTCGTGTATAATAATAGCAATTACAAGAAAAATGCGAATCCTCATAGGCGGGGATGTATTTACTTTTGCGCGTAAGCGATATTTTAGTAAATATCAAAGCATCAACTGAATTGAATTTAGTCCGTGAATGTCTGGTTTATTCATTCGCCTGCTTCAATGACGCCGTGCTTTTACGTGCCCTCATTACGTTAAAGATTTTCTATACGTGATGCCACAAGACAGACATATTTAGTCTATAAACAAGAGGTTATTTCGTATTCTGTTTATAAACTTTGAATCACTAAGCAAGAAAGAAATGAATTACGATACTTGCTATGAAATAAACATGAGGATAATCTATATTCGGCGAGTAATAAATAGTGACGGTGTTAACGAATTTTTGGGTCGAAAATTATCACAAAATAGGAGAGAGAAGTGGTAAAACTCACGATTTAGTTTAGCTTTGTTGTTTGGCCAATAGTTTCAAAATCAGCCCATTTGGAAACGTAAATAAAAGCTATTTTAAGGAACACAGCTACATTTAACTCCCGTGCTCACTTTTCTTAACGGTCATAAATATGTTCCATTGTGAACTCTGTTGCGTTAGGAGCCCAGTGTATATTCTAAAACGCTCTCTGGAAATTGTTAGTTCAAGTTAGTTTTTTTTTGGTTGATTAAATTTTTTAGCTTGCATAATGAAACCGCAGTTGCGTTTTCAAAAGCTTAAACTAAAAACAAGAACTAAATAGCACCCTGAAAACAACAAAATGCTTTTACCGATAAATTTTCGTAGGTAAACAAGAAAAAAAAAGGAAACAGTATAGTTTTAACTTACGCGTGTGTCTAACGAGGAAAAAACTTAATTTATAACGTTTAAACAACAGAGGATTTTATTTTTTTCATTTAATGCCAACATGAAATATTTTTTCGTCTCTAAATTAAAAACCTTAAAGAAAAAGATGTACTCGAACAAATTATTTTGCGGGAGAAAAATTGTTTTTAATTAAAATATTTCCCTCCATTTTCCCTACTTAGAGAGATTTTCTTTTTTTTGAAAGGAAGCATGACTTTTCCAGTAAAGATTCCCCTTAACACAGGGAATACCTTCTAAAAAGGCAGAATCAATATTATAGATCTACAAGGCAGTTCTTTTTTTCCTGTAATCTCTCTTCGATTTTGACAAAAGATTTTCTACTTAAATTTCAAGCCAGAGAGAAACATTTACCTGCAGTATCGTGACAACATCAGGAAAAAAGAGCTTTGTTGTGTGGTTTGCAATATAAGAGGAAAGGGGAATAAAGAATCGTATTTTTTTTCTTCAAAAGGGACAAATGAATACTCAGAAATTTAAAAAAGAAAAATTAGTTTATTATGTCAGAATTTAAAAGGACATGTCTGCAACAGATTCCCTATCCTGTCTCAATTGATACAATATGATAAACAATGCCTCTCAACGGGAGATTAATAGTCGAAACGACTGTCCAGGTCCTTAGATCTTGTTTCAGTGGGGTTATAGCTATTAATTAGAAGGCATCAATTCTCTAAGAGAATTATGCAAGGCCTCTAATCTGTACTATTGAAGAGTAGGTTCAGAATTATATACAGTGCACTTTCAACACGTAGCTACGTTTTAGTTTATAATGTTAAGCGGACAAGGGACTTTTAAATTTGAATTTTTTAATTTACAGTTTTTTAACTCTATAAACAAATTGAGAATAATTAATTTTCTATTTTACTACATTGAACACCCTTAAAATTCAAAATAAGGAATCTTGGCAGAATAATTGCTGTTCTTCAAAAATAATTTCAAAAAAATTAACGTTTTTAAAAATGCCCTAGGCTCATTCTATATTAATTAAAATCCTTAAATTTTGTATTATAAGTTTATCATATGTATGTAAATATAAACGTGCATTTTTTTTTTGTATGAATAAAAAATCTTAAATATATTTTTTTAAAATTCTTCCAGTTATTTTTTCATGTTTTTTTTATGTTTATAATTTAATTTATAGTCTATAAATTTGAAAAATATTTATGATTTTAAAGAATTGTGCACAGTTTAGTGACAGACACTTCAATTAACAATGCTGAGAAATTTGGAAGATGTTAGAAGAAAATGAATACGCGGGGAACTTTTTGATAAATTTTAGCATTTTTGAAGACTTTTTTGATAAACAGCTCTTATTCCTCCACAAAATACTTATTTGTGAATTTTAAGCATCTCCAGTGCAGTGGAAAAGAGTATTAATTATACTCATGGTGTATATAGAGTAAAATATTGAAACTTAAAGAAGAACGATATTGAAGGTCCCTTGTTCCCTTAATAAGTAGATGTTCACTGCTAAGTAAAAATCGTAAAAACCACTAATATACTAGTTGGTACCCTCAAAACATGATAGCTGGATAATAAATAAATGGACTTATACACAAATTATACTGAACACTAAACAATTTCTGTCAGGTTTATTTCTACGTCTCACAAACATAATTAAAAGTAAAAATAGCAGAAAGAGAGATAAAGAGATTCCCCGGAGCAAACAAATTAACGTGTTTATGCAGCCTCGTGCTTAGTAAGTATCTAAAGCCAGATTAAAACATGTCACTGGGCATGCGCAGAAACAAATTAATGTGTCTATGCGGCCTCCTGCTTGGTGAGTATCTAAATCCAGACTTAAACAAAACATGTCACTGATCATGCGCACAAAGCAATTTTTTTTTTAATGTATGTTATCGCTAATTAATAGAAATTGCGGTTACAAAAACCAAATATGGCACATTTATAGATTAAAAGCTAATTTATGACCGAAATAAAGTAAATTGATGTAGTAGTTTTCTCTGACGGATTGCCCAAAGAATCGGCTTAGAAACTTAAATATATAGATCTCTCACGTTCCACAGTGAGAAGTTTCCAAAAAACATCAAATTTAGCAAATTGCATATTTTATCTTATTCATTTCTTTGATTGCACTGAAAGTTTAATTCACTTCATGCGTTTAAAATATTCCCTGCTCATTTTTCACTCTCTATATTTGATAACATTACTTGATTCTTTACATAAGTTTATACTTTATACTAAACATGCACTATCAAATAAACGTCAGCTTATATATGTGTATTAATGATGAAATTCGGGAAAAATCATTTTGACAGTAAGTATATTATTTTACGCAAAGCTCGAGGAATGCTTTAATATCTTGAATTCAGAAAATACCATTTAGGTACATTTTTTTGTTCTTAAATTATTGGAAAATATGCAATAAGCTGGAAAGTTGAATCAAGGATATAGAGAATATTTTATAAATAAAACATCTTGAAATACGTGGAACATTGGAAATTAATTTAATATGTCCCTTTATAATAAACTATAAATATTTTCATTATATTACGATTATTGGTTATATTTGTTTGAGCTTGTAAGCATTCAGAATATAATAAAAGTTTATTGTAGAACATAATATAAGTTTCAAAAGAATCCATAGAAAATATAAAAGGAACTTTGAAAGTTTACTGCCCTATTTTCACTCTGTATATCGTAAAGGACAGAGGGAATGATAAGATGTAAATCGTGTAAACAGTAAGTAAAATTCATTTGATTCGAAAAGTCGTCTGATAATGTGCGAATTTCTGCTTGTGTAGTATAGCTGATAATAAGTTAAAGCAAGTTTTATTGTTTCTTTGATGAGTACTTCCGATTCATTCTCATAAAAATAAGGAAGAATGGCCATCTGTGCATTTGAAGAATATCTCGTGCTTACGTTTTTTACGAGATATATATCAATAATATCCCATATCAAATTTATTTTGTGTTATTATTTCTTACTTAAGCTGTTTAGCGAGAACCTTCGACTTTAGCTGACTATATATATATATATATATATATATATGTTACCGTGAAAGTCCGAAATCTGGAGAATGCCGACATTCTCCGGTGAATGTCAACATTCACATAGTCGCTTGGTGTATGTCCGAAATATTTGCTAAATACCCTTATTTCTCACTTTCACCGGTAAATGTCAGCATTCACCATGCACTAATGGTGAATGTTGAATAAAAATATTTTTGTTACGTATTTAAATCATATTTTATTATTAAAACATATTATGGTATATGTCAAAATAGGAGAAAGCTTAAGTAACAGCACATATAAATAAACTGTTGAACTTAAAACGAACAGTACATTCTAAACAGTACTGTTAAAAAAGTAACATCAATAATAAACTTACTTAATTATGTGATTGACGTTATACAATCGTATTTATTGCAACAACAGCTGAGTTTCAGATAGTATACTGAACAATTCAACATTGGTAACATAATATTGTACATTTGTTTCCCCTGGTTTTAATGGTACAATTAACTTCTCTTCATCATTAATTTTGAAAACGCCAAAACGTTTTTATTGTCTGTAATCCAAAGGTGTACTGCACTTAGTTTCAGTAGAAATCACTTCAGAAAGTATTCTAGAGTACTTTTCTTGAGAGCTTTTAAAGACTTCTTGAGAGCATTTAAATTACTTTATACAGTTTTCTCGTTTCGACTTCCACCAGATCATATATGGGCTTGTCGACAGCCACAGGTGATGGTCCAAATATATAAGAATATAACCAAATATTTGGTCTTTCACGGTAATATATATATATACATATATATATATATATATATATATATATATATATATATATATATATATATATATATATATATATATATATATATGTATATATATATATATATAATATATGTATGTATATATATATATATATATATATATATATATATATATATATATATATATATATATATATATATATATATATATATATATATATATTTATTTATAAATATATATATTTATTTATTTATTTATGGAACTTTATTTATATGCAGTATTGTAATATGTTGCTTAACAACCAGATATTACAAAGCCATATTGTTTTCCCGTAAACCTTAATCACATTGGCTATTTAATATTTATTATATCATTGAATGTCACATTTAATATTTAATATTTATTATATCCCAGAATATCATATTGAATATTTAATATTTATTATACCATACACTGAATATTTAATATTTATTTACAGACTAGCGAATCTCGTTAGCGAAGAATATTACGTACTTTGGTACTCTAATGGCACAGCACACTTATCCGGCAAAGCAGATAGGGGTTTAATTCCTAAGTCCGGTTAGAATGTGTAGCACAGTCAAAGTCTTCATTTAAGGTTTTGGCTTGTGGGGAAATTTTTTTAAATTTATAAGTTTGTCGGCGAATAATAGCAACGACATTTAATCGAAGACTGACAGGATTTCAAAGCGTACGATTTTTAAAAAATTACACGGATAAGTTTTTTTTTATAATAATTTTATCCAGTCCAAATAGATGAAACAAGTCTGATTAGAAACCAATATAATCAGAGAGATAGGGAGAGTAGAGATATCTGCATAATGTAAAACGAACTACGGCTGAACAACACTCGCGTGAGTACATTAGTAAAACAGATTGAATCCGAATTTTGATTAGATATTCGCGTTTAATCAAGCAAATTTTGGACAAGTCAAAATGTAATAATTTGAAACTCTCCATGCATGTTGTATTTGTTAATGAATTACCATTAATAGGTAGGAAGGAAATCGACACGCAAATATATACGCATCCATTTATTTACACAACCGTGTTTGAATGAAACGATAATTTGTATAAATTGTAAAAATTGCTGCATTTTTCATTAACACCAAAATTTAAGTTGAAAGATTATCAATTGTCTCCTAATAATCTTCGAGTGTAAACATGTACCTGATCTTTTGGTGGAAAAAAGATATCATTTGAATTATTACAATTAGATTTGTGAACCATGTGAATTTCTGCGGTTTTTCCTGTACGTCTGGAAGAGAAAAAAAATTACTGTAATTTTTTTATATGTACGTTTAATCCGTTTTTTAATACGTTTTGCCACTTGGACAGCTTACAACTAGACCGTATCCTAAAGACAATGCTTCTCAAGATCCTCTATTACGAGCGATCTTAAAGTGCAGAAAACGTTACGATCTTCTCTGTACTTTTGATGTACAGAGAAAATGTGTTCAATCAAACGCAAGAAAAGGATAGCTTGTGCACTGTAAAAATGAAACACTGTTTCAGGGTGTAATGTTTCTGGGTAGCGAATTTCTTTGTTTAGGGTATCCCACTTTTGTATCTTAAACACGCTTTCGTACCCTTCTTGTTATTCTTCCAGTTTTGTAATAATATACCTAAAACAGCATGCATGCGTTGATACAGACACACACACACACACACACACACACACACACACACACACACACACATATATATATATATATATATATATATATATATATATATATATATATATATATATATATATATATATATATATATATATAAATATATATATATATATATAAATATATATGTATATATATATATTTATTTATTTATATTTATATATATATATACATGTATATACACATATATATATATATAATATATATATATATATATATATATATATATATATATATATATATATATATATATATATATATATATATATATATATATATATATCGGTAAACTGTCTGAATGATTTAGTATCAGCCTATGCAAGCTGTTTTAGGCATATTAAAAGAATGGAAGCATAACTAGAACGGTACGAAAGCATTTTAAGATGCAAACAGGGGATACCCTTAACAGGTAAATTCGCTACCCAGAAACATTTTAACCCTGAAACAGCGTTTCATTTTTACAGTGTGGTGAGGCCTCAGCCCTGTAGCATTTAGTAGAATGAGGAAAGGTCCCGATTCTCTTAAAAAGCCTCAAGAATCTAAGATGGCATGTGCGCAGTCTGGAGCTGTCCGTCTGACACACTCTGTTATCAAAAAATTCCACGGTTGCCCCTGAGTCGACAACTCACATACCAGTCATAGGAAAGAGGCAATCCCCACAATTTATTGTTCCTCGCTTTTAAAATAGAGAAAATTTGGGGACTGAAAGGAATATGTTGATCAAAGGATTTAGTTATCAAAGGGATGCGAAAGAAGAGAATTTGTGATCCCAATGCATTAACGTGAACCGAATGCATGATCGTTCACTAAGATATTGGCCAGTTTCTCCAGGAGAGTTGCACATGTGGGAACTTCACTTAGAACTGGAAGGAAGGGACTATATGCAAAATGACAGGTTATATCTATGCAAAACCTAGATGAAAAATCTATGTGACAATATTCATATACCATAATACTTAAGTGGCTGTTAAAATATTACAGAAAATATACAGCTGAGCCAAAGAAAAATTTTTTAAGGTCAAGATAATGTTCATTATCTGAGTTCCCAGTAGAGTTCAATTTGATATTTCAATAATTTTCTATCTGGAGTAGACCCATATCTATCCTAGACATGAATTTAAGGCGACAATGGACCATGAAAAACTTTTTTTAAATTTATTTACCAATTGCTATGAAATTTTGTATACTTATACAGTGTTGTTTAGAGATGAAAATTCTAAATTAAAAAAAAATCAGAATGTAATTAAGTAAGATATTAATTAAAATCAGATTGTTAATTACTCTATTTAAAAATGTTCCATGCGCATCAATTTTTGTCTCAGATATCTAATTTTCTCTCTTAAGCTAGCTTTATATAGTTATAATAAAAGTTAGTAGCAATATTTGATTTACAATCATATTTATAAAAACTAGAAAAAAAATCGATAAAAATAGGTCATTTTATGCAAAATTTTATCAAAAAAAATTTTTATTGTAAAAATTTTAAGTTGTTTTAAAATATTATAATGAATTGATTACTAAGTTTTATTTTAACATATATAAATAATCATTTAATAGAATTTTATAAAAATTCGAGAAAAATTATGATGCATGGAACATTTTGAACTTACCGAAACGACATGAAAACCTGTTTTGAGAAAATGGCATTTAAAGTTTTAATTTGACTAACGTTTCCATTGTTTACGTTTGAAAAAAATACTTATAACTCGGTTAATAATGATCGGATCAACATACTTTTTTTAAATTTAAAGCTGATGAGTTGCAGAATCATTTTCTGAAAGAAAAAAAAATCGTTTTGGGGATATATTTTTGTCAATCTGAAGGTCCATTGTCGCTTAGTGACATTCTTCGGGATTCGATCCGAACACCCCAGTTCCAGCCCAAAGCGCTATCACTAGGTTACCCAGGGAATCACATTTCAGTAATTGAATCAGAAAATTTAAAGGAAAGGTCTTCTCCTTAAACGTAGAAAAGATGGTATTTTTAAGTAAAAAGATATAAATTCGTTCTTATATAACATAAGTGGAATGCCTAGCATTCCAGAAAGGGTATGCCATAACGCGCTCGGCCTTGTTATCATCACATAATTACTGGTGAATTCCTCTTCTCGCATCTTTCATCTAACCAAAATCAGTTAGAGATAATTTTTCTGCTCTAGAAAAATTTATACAATTCATCCATTCCAGTAGGTAAACCTACAACAGGGAACAGTGTAAGGGCTGCATATCCACTGGAGAATAGAGATCTGGTTTCCTAACGTGTCATCCACAGTTCACACTGATACATGGTAAATTTGTTTAGCTTCGAAGAACCATCCATCAGGTGTGTATAAAATGAATATTCGTATTCCTCGCTGATTAATTGTTTTAGGTATTCCCGTCAAATATTGATAAAAAGGAGCTCGTTCAGAAAATTTCGCATGCAAAGACTTTTTATTTCTTTGTGTACGTATATCGTGTGAAGTGTTGGAAAGGAAACGTATTTTCTCTGTTTATTAGTTTGTCAATTGTGTTACCAACCGAAGTCCTAATTTGAAGGTTTTTTTTCTTCTTCCAGAAACTCCTAATGTACTAAAACTGTACGCCCTAATCACTTTCCCAATTGCTTTCATTTCTGCGGAATTATGCAAATGCTTGCTTTGATGCGCGGAAAAAGCACAAACACGTTTTCAGACGAGGGAAAAGAACTGAAGAGAAAAATCAACCTCGCACGTGAGTTAGTTCAAAGCGCCTACGTATTGTCACGGTTTGCGTTTTCCTGCGTTCATAACTTTGCCAAATATTGAGCGAGTAGGATAATTTATTGATTTTTTTTCTACGTTAGGTTTTTACCATTGTATTTTTAGATACCAATAGTAATTTCATTAATGAATTTTTCCAAGATTAGTTTATGAAAATCAAAGTTAATCTACTTGGCTTGCATTAGAGCTTCGAGGAACTGTAAAGCAAAATCTATAAATAGCTTTTTTCAGTGGTGCGGTCCACATGGGGGTCGTGAAAAAAATACGAGGGGGTAACGAATAGTTTGAAGTAAATTCATATCATACTGAATTATTTAATTTAAAAAATTGCTATTAAATGTATGTAATTACATGTTTTAATATTTTATTTATATTTTTATATGATAAAATAAATATATGGTATGATATTGTTAAATATTTAAATTGTGTATATAAATGTTTTGGCCCGGTTGACAAAGGCGTCGAGCCAGTGATCTGAGGGTTGCGGGTTCGAGGCCGATCGCTGAAAAAATCCACCGCCGTGTTCACTAATGTTGGCCGGGACACGTAAAATAGGGTGTGGGTGCAATGTCCTCCAAGTTCTCAAATTTACCTCTGGAGGTGCAGGGTCAAGTGTTCCGGTCTTGTCAGTTGACTCGGTTCAAAATTACGGGATCGGTCCATAGGGGGTAATGCTGGTCCACCTATACGGTGCTCCCAGAAAAGTGACCAGCAAAACCGCGGTGTCATATGACAGTAAGGATAATGTCCATGTAACCGTCTGCCACATTTGAGATGGATATTGTTAAAATGATATTGTTAAATAAGGTATCAAACAGTCTTACAAGGGTATACTTACAATTCTTCCACTCGCTTCTACCTATCTGCGTCAGATAGGGTTTTCAGAATTAGTAGCTATAAAAACCAACAAAAATCAAGAATTTACCCGGCAAATGATACAAGAGTTTTTTTCCCTTCCCAAAGGCTGGGCCATGTTTACGAATATGAAAAAGAAAAATTTAAACAAAGAAACAACAGCAACAAAAACATCGAAAAGTTCATGATTTAACCGCAGGTTATCTCGCCTTAAGTCCTCTCGCATCCCCATATCTCGATGAATACGTATTTCCAAGAAGGGCTCCACAGGTACGCAGGTGGTATCTGTCCATAAGCTCGTTTCCTTTGTCGCACAGGGGGCAGGCAGTATTGGTAAGAATGCCAATGCGATATAGATGGGCTGCAAGGCAATCATGCCCGGTAAATAGACGAAAAGCAGCCACTGCCTCCCGTCTAGGTTTGTCAGGTATATCTAAAAGACAATTATTTCTTCAATATTTGGTTTCTATTTTAGATAAAAGTTCATCCTGGTGCGTTAACTGCATAATTTGTTTAATAAATAGTTTAGAGGTGAGGAAGGAGATTTCTCGTTTTGAACTGTGTATCAGTACAGCACTCCTTTTGGCAAGAAAGTCTGCCTGCTCATTACCATATAAATTGCAATGGCCAGGGATCCATTGCAAAACAACACGCTTTTGATGAGACCTCAACAAAATTAGCAGCTGTTGGCATTGGGAAATTTCTTTTGTTAATGTATCCTGTATAGAACTGATGGATTGTATGGCCGTCTGTGAATCTGACAGTAGTACTACCCTTTTAAATTTACACAAATGGCAAGTTACTTATTTAAGAGCAATGCGCATCGCCTTCACCTCACTGTCAAAGGCAGTACCAAATATTTCCAAAATGTGCATAGAAAGAAAATAGCTCTGAGTAAACACCGGCTCCAACGTTCTGATGTCTCGAAAACTGTGATCCATCCGTATAAACACGTAGCCACTTATTTTCAAGATATCTAGTCTCGATGGTCTCTAAGGCGATGCGCTTTAGTACATCCGATGAAACATCCTTTTAAGATACAGATTGAGTCAAATTCAAGTTGGTCTCGACGCTCAACAGTTCCATGAGATTTCTGGATTTTGCAAGTAGTTATATTTCATTGTGAAATTCAAAGATTTCTCTATGATCTAAAACCCTCTGAACAAAACCAACCTGGGTCTTGAGTTTTCTATTTTCGAGTTAATAATCCCTCCAATATGTATCCTCTAATCCAATTAATTTTTCATCTCTTTCTTGTATAATATTTTGAATGGGTTTATTTTTTGTTAAAAACAACATTGCATCAATAGGCGTGGACTTCACTGCTCCCGTAATAAGCCTTAGAGCTTGATTCTGTAAAGTTTCAAGTCTTTTAAGCAAGGAATCTGAGACTGTTATAAGTGGCTCTCAACAATATGTTAAAATCGGCAATATAAAGGTTTTATACGCAATATTCAGATTGGATCGGGAACCACCCCACATGGCTCCTGCCAACGACTTCAAAATATTAAGTCTCTTGGAAAACCGTTCTGATATTGACTCGATGTGTTGATTTCAAAGCAACTTCCTATCAAAAGTTACACTTAAATAGATAAAAGTATATGTGTATGAAATGGCGTTGTTTCTATATTTCAAATCAGGACAATGTATATATATATATATATATATATATATATATATATATATATGTAATGAAATAAGATCAGATTTCAGAACTATTAAAATAAGAAATTTATTTCCGAGTGGCTAGGACATACATCTTATCTATTGGAAAGCCAACACCCGAGTGATTCCCGGTGTTTGCGTGTAGAGGTATCTGCGGTTGAAGAATTTGCTGACCAGAGATGTTTCTTGCAAGCTGCATCAGTTGTGCAGGACGATCGCCTTATTTGGGCATAGAAAAGGGGTCGAATGGTTTCGTGGCTTCCCAGGGACTGCTGACGCTATGAAAATATTCCTGGGTTCTTGAAAACAGAATTTGGTAATGCCATCTTAAGTATGGGAAGGAAAGAAAATTTACAGTGGATCACTTAAATTTTATATCTTACCATATATATATATATATATATATATATATGTGTGTGTGTGTGTGTGTGCATGTGTATATATATATATATATATATATATATATATTCATTCTTGGGCTCGTATTATTGGGACACATGCTATCCCACCCCGTAAGGAAAACATTAAGATGATGGATCTCATTTACCGAGAGAAATTGTCCTTATAAAAGCCTGGTTACTTTCAGCTGTGCTTATGATAATACGACTAACATGAACTAACAAACAAAATGCCCGGTGGCGCAGTGGTTAAAAGCTTCAAGCTGCACCACCACAGGTCCAGGGTTCGATCCTGCGTCTGGGCAAGGTCGACTCAGCCTTTCATCACTTGAGTGGGTCGATAAAATGAGGACAAAGCATGTTTGGGAACTAAACTCTGGGGGGTCCCACGTCAGGTTGACCACCTGACTGAGACATGCTGTATGATACCCCAAGCGTTAAGAAAGCGGTGATGGGCACTGCCGGCCTTGGTCCACAGCGGACTGTTGCGCCATGAGTTTAGTTTAGTTTAGAACTAACAAAAAAAGACGTCGATTAATACGCGAAAACTTGCAACTAAAAACATTGTACCAACAATTACTTCAAAATGCACTAACAAACTTGAAGGAGTAGTTGATACCTGGAAGGCGATCGTGCTACTTGATTGCACATAAAATCTGAATTTAAAGCTTCAAACCTTAAAGCTGCAATGTACTAACCTCATTTGATTCGCTCACCTCAATGTTAACCTATGGAGAAAATTTGTCCACGGATTGCCGACTTGGATTCAAAGATTTTTTAAAAAAAATTGTACTCAGTCATAGAGAAAGAAACTTTACATCTGTGTACATTTCTCGTTTTTGAAAAAATGCAATAAATATTTTAAAATTTAAATTATTCGAGGAAAAATCTGGTATAGTGTGTTTTAAACGCTCATAAATTCCTTCGGTGGGCGAAATTTATAAAATGAATCCTATAGCCCTTTGCAGAAAAGTTCAGGCTATCTGACAATACCAATTTTATTTGATTATCAGCATTTATGTACCTGTAAATAGTTGACAAAATATATTTTAAATAAAAAAATTGGGGGCAGCACTTAACCCCCTATATAGAGAGAGCCATTACAATCCCTCAAAATGTCAATCTTAACCCATTAACCGCCAAAACTATAAGGGGTGAATTTTTTTTTATACAAATAATATTGGCTATTCATTTGAACATATATAACATTAATTTATGCTTAAAATTTCAAAACTGGTCTTAACTTTCGAAAAATCGAGTGTTGCGTTCGCGCAACGTCAGCGGAATAAGAGTATTGACATTAAGTGAGTTCAACTGAACTTCTGCAGGGTTTTCTTTGATTTGAGCACTGGGATTTTTTTTTAACTTTGTTACACTTTAGAAAGATAATTATCACTTTACAGGTAATTTATTTATTATAAATATTTAACTTATTTTTTCTTCACAAAGTTACTTATTATATCCAGAAAACAGTTTCTATCACGAAAAGTTTCACTACAATCACGATGTAGAGTAACGTGACAAACTTTTCATGGATAAATTGTCTGGCTATGGCATTGTTTACTACGCAGTCTTCTGCTGTCTTCGGACTTGACAATAAAATGTCCACGTTCTCTACGTAATGGCTTTTGCATGCTGAACGTCCTTATCACGAGATCAGTAAATTTCTTCCTGAGGTAAAGAATAATATCCCGTCGGCAACAATATTCCAATGAACCGTCTCATGTAGGCTTCAGATGCTAAAAAATGGGGGTGATTCTTTTGTTGGGCACATGAGTTTGTCTATTCGACGAGAAGGGAATAAACCTCTGAGCCAAAGAGAAGATCAAAAATCTCTGCACAAGTTTTATCTTGTATTATACTTTTCATAGTTCCGATTTGATCTTTTTCTTCATTTTTCGGCTGAGACATATTCAATGGTCCCTTCTTTATCCATTTCAAATCTTCAGTTTTTGTTTTTTTAATTTTTTTCGAAAAACTTGTACTGTTTTTAGGAGGAAAAAACTTCTTTTTTACTCACACTTCAATTTCGACAGCAGTATCGCATGGTAAATCATCATTGTCACTATTCAAAATATTATCATTTCCTTCTTCTTCATTAGCCTCTGCTGTCTCTGGTAGAATAACAACAATTTCAGTTGAATTCTCGTCATCATTATCTGAATCTCCGTCGAAAATTCTTTGAAGAACTTCTTTAAACGTAAAGTATCTAATTTTAGGAATTTCTATAACCACAGAACGGGGGAAAGTTCTACGGAGTCGAGCGACACATGTGAATACCCTTTTCCCGCTGACGTTGCGCCAACGCAACACCTGTTTTTTCTTCCTCCCCCACCCAAACAAAAACAACCGATTGATGGAATGTTCTAATAAACTTTGATCTTAGCTAAAAATAAATCACCCCTAAATCTCACGTTTGTCTCCCTATATTTCTTCTGTAAAAAAGACCAGGAGAAAGTTCTCGTTCAAAAATGTTTAACTATCTATCTAAGTTTGGAACTCGTTAATTAATTAAAAGAACAGTTGAAGGCAAATATTTTTCAATTCGATTATTAACCCTACTCAAAAACTACTGTTAACATAAAATTCGTTTGATAGCTAAATTTTTATACGCATTTAATTTGACCGTTGCGTCAACGCAACACCAGCGGTTAATGGGTTAAGGAGGGGGGGTGGAATTCTCGAACTGTCAACTGGACTTCTCCCACCACAAGAGTCTGCAAGAAGAGGAAAAGGGAAATACGATTTTTTCTTACTACATAGCAGCCTTAACAAAATCACTTTGCATGCCTGGATTCAAAATAAATACTTCAGCTACTTAAAAGTCTTTATTTACTTTGAGAGACTGACCGTCTCGTTTTACTCTAAAACTTTTATGCTACTAGCTCTTTACGCTTATTTAACTTTATCTTATCAGCATTACCATGTTGTCTTCTCTAAAATCTTGCAAAATATTAAGCAAGTAGAATTAATTTATAATAATTTCGTCGACTGGTTTAATATAATCGATTTTCAGATTTGAATAAAACAACGAATAGTATAAGGAACCTCACCAGGCTGAGATGACATGAAGCATTTTCGAAGAAAGTTTGCGAAAGCATTGTTCCGGAATAAACTTTAAGAAACCTGGAAAGAGTTTAGGAAATAAAATGATAATCCAATACCTAACAAATTCAATCATATTTATACAGATCGAGGGGATCATCATATGTTGCAGAAAATTTTATATTCGTAAACTTTCATATCTGAGCTCCAAGGCAAATCCGATATAATAATATTACTTTCTGTTTGATGAACCATTCCGGAATGAATATTTTAGAAAATGATTCCCGAAACTCGGATAATTTTCCTATTAATCATTAATCAGAATATTTCCAGCGTAGATTACCTTTTCGTTGAAGTGTTCCTCATTCTAAAAAAGCCCTTCTTATAAAATAAAAAAAAGGATCGTATGAATCATGAGAGCCACGTGATCATCTGAATCCCTTTTCCGAAATCATTCGTCTACCTTTACATTTCATAGATACAAGATTTCTGATGAATACGAATCATCAAGTCTTTTTTTATTATGAAAATAAAATTAAAGTATCGTTAAAAATATTTGCATGTTAAAACCATCAATGCAACCCTGGAATGTAAAACACTTAACATTTCCCCTTTCAGCTTGTTGACAGAGAAATCATTTGTCGAAATTGAATTTATTCCTGTTTTTTATCACTACTACCGTGTTTTAAATATCTCTAAATGGCAGTGTTTTGAATATGAATTGAAGCGCAGTTTTGTAAACAATGGTAAAAGATGTTAAAAATAATCTAAACTGAGCGACGTGTTAAATTTGTTTTCTGGGTTTTTTTTTAAAATCATATTACTGCCTATCTTTTATGAGTTATATTGTTTCTAGAGAAAAGACCATGTTGAACTCGATAAAGATTATCTGAATGGGCAGTATACAGAACTTTAGAACATGTCAATGCATAGAAGATTAATTTTAAAATTTTGGTATCTTTTGCTGATAATTTGCAATGTAATGAGATTTAATTTTTGCAATGTGCTATCTAAAAATAACCCTATCTGTATAAAGCCATTGTTTTGTACAAAGAGCAAAGAGCAAAGCCATAACAAAAACGAACATTTTATTAAAGTCTTGACTTGAGCACAGCTGTAATTTAATTCACTTTGAGTTCAGTTACCATTGTGAATAATAGTAAAAGAATTCAAAACAATCTATATTCCTCCAGGCTTCAGATTTTGTTACTTATTTTTTTAATAGTATTTGGTTCACTTCATCTTTGAAAATCGATATTGTTTGTTTGTTATGCGACAATATTTAGATTTATAAAAAAATTACCGTGCAATATAGGACGTATTAATGTAAGACATATAAACGTCACAAAGGTTGATTTATTCTGCACAAAGGTAGATATATTGTGGAATTTTTTGCGGATGATTTGTATGATAGAAATGTTTACATTTTTCTCTGTGCTATCCAAATATAACTTGCAACTCGTCACTAATATATATATATATATATATATATATATATATATATATATATATATATATATATATATATATATATATATGCATGCCGGATGTAAAGGGCACCATGTTCATTTATTACAAGTAGAGTGTTTAACATTTTTCTTACATATTTTTGGAGCCTTTTTTAGTGGTGCAAAGCTCTAACTTGTAACCTTATATAGAAGCAACTAAGCCAATTCGAAATGGCACCATTTCCAATCGTTGTATTGAAGCAAAGGGCACTGAATGGGTTTTAATTTAACCCCTCTATAAAATTTAATCATTGTAACTCAGGGCCCTTTACCTTCGGTAAACAATTATATATATATATATATATATATATATATATATATATATATATATATATATATATATATATATATAAGACGTTGTGAAGGAGTAGCTGATCAGGTTTGTGGTGAGTTTCTTCGGCGAACGAATAGAGAAGTTAATCTCACGATACGACACTTGCGTCAAAGAATGTGGCTACTACAAAGAAAAGTAGCGTAATATGCGTTTTAACATTTGGCAATAATAATTTCAGAAACATCTTCTTAAATTTTTTTACTCCCAATCGGTTCTAAATTTGTGCATGCACCTCGTACAATTTCTTCCTATTTTATTAGTAACGCGTTAAGCGTTTCTCGTGCAAGGCCAATCAAATCTGAATGTCAAAGCATCAATACACTGGAAGTGCTAAAAAAACTATCGAAAGGTAAGCGAATGCAACAAAATACTCCTGGGAAACAATGCGGAATCCTGTGTGCGATGTTTGTATAGGTGTTAAATTTAACCAATGATTATCATATTTGTATATTTTGTAAAAATAAAGCATTTCTGGCAGAGTTGCAAAAAAGTACTTCAAAGAAAAGAAATGCATTTCTAATATTAATGAGTTCTACTTTATAAAGTCACAGACTCCGCGCAAATGATACCTAATAACATAAAGAAGATAACGGCAACAAAAACAAAAACAGCAAAATGCGTAATGAGGCGTGTTAGTACTTAAAAAGCCCCGTTTAGTGTTCAGAAAAAGAAACGAAGTGGAAGCAGTAGAGTTGATGTCGTTTGAAATAATTAGTGGTTGAAAGAAGCAATAGTGGATCAAAATGCATAGTTAGAAGACTACATATTTAAACAGTTAATTAACCTATATTTTACAAAGGGTTTTTAGTCCCGCTTTCACATGTTGATAATTTATATGTTTTCTGGGGTTTTTTTAATCTTCCTTTCGGGACTCAAAGTATCACGACTCAAAGTGATTTAATCTTGATTAAAAATAGATTTGGTCATTTTAATATATTTGGTTATTATATTTTAACAAGCATGTATGAAGTAATAAATATCTCTAAAGTAATTTCACTTAAATATTTTTAAAATGTAAAAATGTATTCTTTTAAAACGAACAAATGCCCGTTTAACTTCTGGAATGGTAATTACACAGGCATAAGTTAAAATACAAAGAAGTGGCCGGTATTGGGTAGAACCAGCAGTTTAATATCAAATTAAACTCAAGTTTCATAATCATGCATGTGTTGCGATGCATGATGGATGACCATGCAGCATCTATATTATAGTAAGCATCTGTTAAACCTATAGGAATGTAGCTGGTTTGAAAGGGTAGTATGGAACACAAAAACCTTTGCAAACTTTTTACACACTATTAAAGAGTAATAGGGTAGGTGCCCCAAATATTGCCCCTGTGCCTAATATCGCTTACTCGTGTTTCCAAAGTACGATTCGCGCTTTGTATGAGAAAATGCAGTAACTTCTTAGTTCTGGGTTTGTACTAACAGCGGCACTACAACAAAGCTCTTATCACTGACAACAGAAACGATATAGCGTCTGAAGTTGTTTTGGCTGTTGTCTTCGTAAATTTTGTCTCCAATGAATCCAGTGAATGACCAGGTAGGTGCATCCAAATTCTAATTTTGCTTATACCATTTGAAAGTGCATTAAACAGAGACTTTGCTAGCAACGCCTTTTAACAGGTGCTCCTTATTTCGCATGGTAGGCGGTAATATTTACAGAGGTAGGCGATATTAGGAACTGCTCTGGGTTTCACTGGAAATTTCAGCTACATAACTTAAAATGGCACTGGTTTTGGAGCTGGTTGATCTCAGGATACCAAAGTAAATAGTTCTTGGTGACGTTCTTTGAGTTTCCTGCCTAATCAGAAACTAAAAAATGGATGAAATATCGAAAAAATGTTAGAGTATATATTTGGCGATATTTGGAACACCTACCATATACATCCCCCCCCCTCCTCCAACAATATCATTGCGAAAGCCTGGACAGGATATTGCGATTATGTTTGTTGTAAATCTACAATTCTATTTAATATCTTCCCACAGCAGTTTAAATTCGTTAATTACTTTGAACACATCTAAGGCTTCGTTCACATTGCACCGGAGAACTGCGTTTCTGCATAGGCTCCTAGATTCTTGACATAACCTGTGATTGGTTTGACGTATCACGTAGTGTATGAATTGAGGTCTGTGACTGATGAGATGTTTTTTATCGGAGCCCTCTGAAAGCAATGTGTCACAGAGTCCTCATTATTCTGGTTTTTCTTACAGTGTGACTTTTTCTCTTTTCAGGTGCCTTTACAGCAATCCGCCTCCTCCCCCTCCTCCACCCCCTTTGTGCAGTAGGCCGCCCCACCTGCCTCAGGCCTGCAGTGACGGTCACTTGGAGACGCATCTGCTACAGAGGCGGCATTCCGAGCGGCGGCCTCAGTCGGTCCCCCATTCCCAGAAGCACCCCACTGACGGCCACCTGGTTCTGAAGGTGGTTAGCTCAGCATCCGCAGAACCCGACAAGAAGACTCAGTATGAAATCGTGAGCGTCAACGAAAGGCACGGCAGGTTCAGGAAAGCCGTGCCGTGCATGCCGATAGCTCTGTCCATTCTGCTGTGTATAGTCAACATGCTCGCCCCAGGAGTAGGTAAGAGACATATCGATTTCCCCCTTCTTTCCTTCATCGGGATTACGCACGTGTTTCCGAGGCTCTCGGCGTTTTGACGTGGTGTGAATGAGGGCATTTGCATGCAAAGTTGTGTTCGCTCTCCTATTTTTTGGAGTCAATTTTTGAGTGAATAGGGGTGTAAATTCAGATGAGTAATAGCATGTTCGTTGCAGCCATTACAATATAACAGCTCATATTGAGCAACTAGGTCGACCACCGAATAAAGGGCGATATTGAAGGGCAATTTTCAATATCGGTTTTACATTTATTAAAACTTTGAATAAACTTATTAGATGAAAATATCCCATATTAAAATTAAGATTCATCATAAATTTTTCACTGGTAATTGGTGGTCAATAACTATACCAAAATAGATATAAAAACTTATACAAAAAAATAAAACTTTTTAGAATAGAATTATGTAACAGTAATGAGCAGTCGTTTTTTGATAAATATCTAATTTTAAAATAGAGTAAAACCATGTGTTAAAACAGTTTGAGTTCAAATTCAACCATAGAAAAAACAAATGATTTACTGCATGTTGTATTAATTCTAGGCGATATAATAAAAATGACAAATTTTATTAAATTGCATAATATCAAAGGGTAAAAGGATTTTATAAACAAGTTCATAATTGGCAAAAATAAATCCTTAATTTGAACCTAAGATATTTATCAATCTCTCTAAATCGTTGTTATTGGACTTGCACACCTTAACAGTTGGAAATTTTTACCCTATGTCCCCTCAGCCTTGTTAAAGAAATGGAAAATCTAGAAAGGGAATTGATTTCAGTCTCACATCAAACCTTCCTCTATAATTTCAACACTATTGAAACCTGGAGAGTACGAAGGTAGTTTATTTGCATCTTAAAAGTATGGAGGGATTACGCACCAGACAAGATTATCTTGCATTACCATTCATTAAAATTAAAATGTCACGAAATGCAGCCATAATCGTTCCGATATGCTATTTCAAGAGACTTCTGAACATACGAGCAATCGCAGAACCAAGTAAATAGTTGAGCTCTGGGAATCAAAATCAACTCTCAATATCGATATAACCCGACCATCTCTGTATGCATTTCTCATGAACATTTAATTGAGTACACAAAAACTATATATATATATATATATCTTTATTTTTATCCAACATAAAAGTTAGATATAAATATTTATTTATATCTAAATAAAGGTTTGGATAGCAGATCGGATCTATCGGGAACTATTCGATAGTTTAAAGAAAAAAATGTGACAGTACCGTAAAACTTTTACGAAATAAGTTTTAGCGAAAATAAAAGAAACTAATGCGAAGTCGTGGATTTTAAAGTCATGAACATTATCTTATAAAGAAGATAACTCTTTATCAGGGGTAGTATAACCATTTAAAGACGGTATTTCGTATCATAATACGTGAATTAAATTTTTTAGATTGAGATCTATTCTAATCTTTCTTTAGCATCTTGAAGTATAAGAGCAATACTAAAAAATTGCACGCTTAAATTTCCTTAGAGATTACTGAAAAAATTACGATTATTTATAAGAATGAATTTAGATAGTAAAAGGGAAACACTTTACTTATTAAATTTTATCATGAAAAATTAAATAAGATTTTTCTAATAGTTACACTTGTAGATTTAGATCACATCACATGTATACGTTAAAATAGACTTTTGAATATAAATTTTCCATTGAAAAATTTTCTATTGTTCCTGACAAGTTCGAATTTAAAGCGGATATGACAACAACAAATGCGTTTGATTCCCATATTAAATATTAAATAGTTATGTAATGTACACTGAGTTCCAGAAAATTTAAGTCTGCTTTTATTGCCGTATATCTTGCTACACATTTTAAGTATGTATCTAATATTACAAAAACCTCGATTTGTAATTTTTAATATTTTCGACAAACCATACCTTTTAACTGCAACATTAGAATTTTTTTTTAAATTAAGCATTTCGGAGAACGGCTTTTAATATGTTTAAAAAATTATGCACTGCCACTCAACAGTTATTAGCATTAAGTTTTTTTATTATTATTTTATTCTGTGAAATGTCAGACAGATGTGCGTGACCAAACGTAATACTGATCGTATTACGAAGGAAAAGGGTAGAAGTTCTGAAAATTTTTTTTACCACTAATATTTCTCTCATGTGCAGTTAGGATCGATAATTGTGATATAAAAATATGAAAACCCGAAGTCATGCAGATTAGACATGGGTTATATTTAATTCTTAGTTCTATGGTTTCGGACTTTTAAATAGAGCCACAGAGGTACATAATACTGTTGGGAATCTACTCAATTTAAGCATGGAAACTTAATATGAATTCTCATTATATACGTAGAAATGAATTTTAAAAAAAAGATAAACTCTGTGTAATATTCGTTACGTGCAACCAAACTTCATTGCGACAGGACCCAGACCGATCCAAATACAATCTTTTTGACGCAGGTGAATGGAAGTATGACTACTGTGAATGCTTCTAATGCACTAGACAGGGCAAATATAGAAACTAAGGAATAGGATGGCTCTTAACCTTTTCCTTACGGATTGGGATAGCATGTGCCCCTAGAATACGGGCTCAATAATGAATATATATATATATATATATATATGAATATATATATATATATATATATATATATATATATATATATATATATATATATATATATATATATATATATATATATATATATATATATATATATATATATATATATATATATATATATATATATATATGAGGCGGTGAAAGGCAAAGTGGTGTGAGTCAAAGAGTTTAACTGCAAAAACTACAAAACTTTCCACCATAAATTGAACAAATTATAATTCATAACAGTTATTACAATATTGCAAATAATAACTATTTACATGTCCACTATAAATTGAACATGGAGAATACATATTTGCCCTCAAATGAAAAAATTTGAAAATGTGACTTACACCACTTTGCCTTTCAACGCCTCATACATATATATATATATATATATATATATATATATATATATATATATATATATATATATATATATATATATATATATATATATACATATATATATACACTGAAGTGCCACTGAATTAGGGAAAGCAAAGCCTATGCAAATTGTGTAGCGTTGCGCATCATGTATGAGCAATTGAGGGCGCTGTGGTAACTGCATATATAGCGCGATCTGTGGTTGTTCTGAATTAGTTGTTGGAATTGTCAGTATGGGTAAACTGCCTGATTTAGACGCCTTCGATCGCGAACAAATCGTAGGTCGTGACGCATGGGCCATTCAATTTCCGAAATCGTCAGACAGCTAGGATTTTCAAGGTCGACAGTGTCAAAAGTATACCAAGAATACATGGATGGTGGGAAAAAAACTAGCTTCACCGTATGGGTTTCGGGAGCCGTCGACCTACGAGAGTACCATTGCTCTATACTCGCTATCGGGCTGCACGTCTTGCCTGGGCAAGAGAGCACAGAGACTGAAGTGTAGATGACTGGAAACGAGTAGCATGGAGTGATGAGTCTCGATTCCGACTACTTAACGCCGAAGGGAGGCTGAGATGGCGTCAGTCTCATGAAGCCATGGATCCTGCATGCCTGGCTGGAACTGTACAAGGGCATGGTGGCTCAATCATGGTCTGGGGTGTTTTTTCGTGGCACAGTTTGGAATCTTTGGTGCGTGTACCAACCTCTCTCAATGCAATTCGGTACGTAGAGTTGCTGGGTGATCACCTCCATCCGTTTATGCTGTTCTGTTATCCTCACGGTAATGGAGTTTTCCAGCAAGACAACTGTACCTCTCACATGTCCTGGTTGGCTACTGGCTGGTTGGATGAGCATTCCTCTAACTTCTGTGTCATGAATTGGCAACCTAGAAGCCCAGACTTAAATCCTATTGAGCATCTTTGGGATGTTTTGGAACAAGGCGTGAAAGGCCATCACACAGCACCAAAGAACCTTACTGAATTATGGACAGCTTTAGCCAATATTTGGCAAGCCATTTCCGTGGAACGTTTCCAGAAACTTTTTGAATCTATGCCTCGTCGTGTGGCAGCCGTTATCAAGGCCAGAGGAGGCCCAACTCGTTACTTGGTAGGTATCCCTAATTCAGTGGCACTTCAGTGTATATACATATATATGTACATATATATATATATATATACATATATATATATATATATATATATATATATATATATATATATATATATATATATATATAGGATATCCCACCCCGTTAGGAAAGGTTAACCCTTCGGCCAGAACATGATTATTTTACCGCTTAGTGGGAACATCTGCCTCTGATGCAGATGTAGATGGAATATCTCTTTCCCCGGTATTCCTAACTAGAAATTCAGAAGGTATTTGTGGTTTATTACGTTTCATGGTAGCCACAATCGTCAAATCATTTCTCCTTAATTCTTGACCAGCTTATATATATATATGTGTGCTTATATATGGTTCTGTTGAACAGAACCAATTATCACTGGTTATATGACGGTTCGTTTTGTAGAGGCTTTTTAGAAAATCAGTCTTACTCAGCCTTCTTTTCAAAACAGGTAACATAAAACAGGGTTTGGTCAGAGGCGTTCCCAGAACCTTCACAAAACTCAAATCTTGAAAGATTTTCAGCCTTAGTATACATTTTATACAAAATGTATGAAGAATATCTGCTTGACAGTGAGATATTTAAACATACTTTAGAGGGAAAATCTGTCCAGTAGACAGAAAATGTTCCAGAAAAATAGTTCGTATCTGAATCATATAAGGCTGGTGTCACGAATCGGTCTTCCAAACTGAAGACACGATGTTGACTGAAGCATATGTAGACTCACAGTACCCAATGTAGAAGGGTGGGGGATCCAGTGTTGAAAAAAGAAACCATAGCTGTCTGAGAGACAGATGTTCCGGTTCGAAGTATTAATAACCACAATAGAAATAAAAAGCATAGCTAGATTTGTTTCAGTCTGATTAATAGATCATCTTCAGGCCGAGGAGCATTGGTGTGACTGCCACAATGACCAACAAACAATGCCTTCTGGGGCTGAATCTCTACCGGTGAATATTCTGCCACCTCAATTTAGATCAGGCACTCTCAGGAGTGACATCTAGGGATCTCGTACCATCATCCTGTAAAGGGGTGGGATGGTGGATTTACCAACCCACCACGGAGGGATTTGCCAACCTACAGATTAAACGTGCTGATACAAGAGAGTATTCAAAGGCGCTTGTCGGAACTGGTTGGTTGGTTGGTTGGTTGGTTAAGTTAAGTTTTATGGCGCAAGGTCCAACGAGGGACAAGCTGCACCAACCATATTTGTTGAAACTGGATTCGAACCCCCTCAGTAACGAATACTGACGTGCTAACCATTTGAACGGGACCGAAGTAAGACTGCTTAATATTGTTGAGGTAGTTCAATATGTAGGAACGCCCGTGGCATACCAACTTTTGAAGTTATCGACCGTTATGTAAATTTTTATATGAATATGGGGGATAATTTAGAACTGACCGATGAAAAAATTTCCTCGGCCAACATTACATGTCGTTTGATTAAAGTAAAGGAGTAAATGATGTTAGGAAGGCCAATGGATAAAGTATTTCCCCTCGTCAGAGAGAGCGGTTTGCTGAGAGTTAGACTGTTGGTCCTGAATGTAAATCCTAGCAACTTTCTCGAACTGCATTTCTGGAGTTAAGAAGTAGTTACCGGTCCACTGATGAGTAATAACGTATACCACTATGGTACTTAAAGTTTCACATCCGATGGAATAAATCTTTTTTAAAATTTTGTTTTATTTAATATAAAACAGGTTACAGCTATTTTTTATAATACCTGACAAGGACTATAAAATTCCGATTTTATGTTGTTTTTAGTTTGCTCAAAATAAATTTTACAATCATTTCCTCTTACACCAAAAATAGGACAGAAAAGTATAATTAAAAAGCTTTCAAAGTTTTTAGGAATATTTTTGAAAGCGTTTATAGGTAATGGCTTTGGGGATTTTTAAATTGTCATATTTTACTACTTTGTTGGAATCTGCAATTTTAGTGTCAACTTTCATCTATTTTTTATAGGTTAGTACTGTTGTAATTTTTTTCAGATAGCAAGAAAATTATGATCAGAATAATTCTGTATACCACAGAGAAGTTAGTACTATCTTATTTAAAATTTTCATGAGTTTAGATAATTATGCTAATAATTCCTCATTTTAAACAATTATGTTTTCATTCAATTTGTAAGCATAAATTGTAAATTGCGATAAACTTGAAGAATTTTCCTCTGCATTAGTATTCTAATAATTATTCCTGTTGCATGAGAATTATTTTGAGAAGAGTCTGTATCTAGAGGAATGCTATAATCTTTAACTATTTTACAGCATTAGCTATATTAAGTAATTTCGATAATTATATAATTATTGAAATCATGAGAATTGTTTTGATAAGAGTCTGTATCTAGAGGAATGTTATCATCCTTAACTACTTTACAGTAATAACGATATTAAGTAATTTCGATAATTATATAATTATCGAAATTTCGATAACTATATAATTATAGAAATCATAATTATCGAAATCATGAGAATTATTTTGAGATGAGTCTGTATCTAGAGCAGGGGTGGCCAACCTTTTTGGGAAGAGTGCCACTATCTGAAGAAATAATATTATGCGTGCCACTTCCAACTTTTCCAACATACAAAAAATATAAAAAGATGAAAACATGTTATTTATAGGCTGATCATGGGATTTTTACACAAACAGCACATTTTTTTAATCTGAGTAGTGGAGATTTAAAAAATAATATAATTAATAAAACAAAAGTACAAACTTAAGTTTTATTGTTAATAAACATTTTAGAAGGTTCAGTCAGTTAGGTTATGTATAAAAAATGAATAACTTGAAACATTTAATTCTAAATAATCATTAAACAGTCAGTACTTAATTAATGTGGATTTTGAATTTGTAGTTTTTTTACCAAGTCATCTATATTAGGATTAGTTCTTGAAGATGCTAACAAAATTAGATGTTTTAGGTGCATATCAGTTAATCTTGATCTTTTTTTTATTTTATTATGTTCATAATAGAAAACATTTGTTCACAAACATATGTTGATCCAAACCTACAACAATACAGCCAAATCATGTAAATTTGGACACAACGGCGCCAAAGCAAGGCTACTCAAACCATTGGGTTCGTCCCATGACCCCGCTGTCTTAGCACATCGTTGTATTGGTGCCACGAAGGGCCGCTTTCCTGCGCTATTATTTTCAGTAGCGTATGAGTAGGGTTTTTACAGGTTTTGACAAATTATTATTTTTTCACATTTCTTAATTTTTCAATAAGTCTCCGCGTGCCACTGTTAAAACGCCGCCGTGCCACACAGTGGTACGCGTGCAGCGGGTTCGCCACCCCTGATCTAGAGGAATGTTATTATCCTTAACTATTTTACAGTATTAAAGATTTTAATTAATTTCGACAATTATATAATTATAGAAATCCTGAGAATTATTTTGAGAAAAGTCTGTATCGAGAGGAATGTTATTATCCTTAACTATTTTACAGTATTAACGATTTTAAGTAATTTTGATAATTATATAAGACATTAAATAATTGTGTTTTAGGACAATCTGGTCTAAATTTTGGTTCACAATAAATATCAACGCCAGCAATCTGTTATTTTTTTTCAGATATCTCCCTCTCTTTCGAATTTCTTCCTCCTCACAGAGTATTGCAGTAATTAAAAATTTTAAACCCAATATCAGTATTATAACAATTCCTTCAAGAGTTTTATTTGAATAAAATATGTTAGGCCTAAACATTTCAAACTTCATTTTGATATCTTATTTACGTAAGATGCTGTCTAGATGCTTTAAAGCGATATAAACGTAGCTATAACCGACAACCTTTTTGAAATATTTCAAAATTATGCTCTCTAAATCCTGAAGCGAGCTTTAGCCTTGAAAAGGTATCAATATTTTGGATGAAAATTTGCTAGAAATGAGAGAGGAGCATGATAAATCTTCATAATATGACTACGAAAATTTACTGTAAACATGAATAAAATAATTTTCCCGTATAACAGAATGAATTCTTTATAAATATGAAATCGATTTTCATGTATATATTCAAGTATATTTTAGATTTGAAATTTTTTTAATCATTTCCAATATACTGTAATAACATGTCCCATTCATGTAAAGACCTTTGGCATCTTAACTTTGATGAAAATACCAATGGATTAAATTTCATACAAATCATTTTTTATAGTATAGAATCAAAATGCCTTTGTTATCCTCGGATTTATTTTTGTCCTGCGAAAGAAAATACCAGTTAAAATCACTAAATAGGAATAAATTTTACCATGAAACAATCTAATGATTTTTTGTCAGACATGAAATGGTGCAATTCGATTTAGAATGTAAAAACAGAATTTGTAAGCAATCTCCAAATAAGCGACGTACACAAAATTAAATTTTTTTCAATTTTTTTTTCTGAAAACTCGTTTCGTTCTTTTTCTGTATCCTTGTCCTGGAGCATTTTTAATTTATAATTAGGCTTAGTGCCAAGAGCTGGAATAAAAAAAATTTCCAAATAAAAATTCGAAATCGAATCTGAATAAGACACAAACTGGGAGCTTTTTTTTTTAATCATTCAGATCACGAAACGTAAAAAAAAAAATTGTATTACTTCTGATGTTTATTATTGTAATGAAGATAAAAATATTCAATATTATATAATTTTATTACAGACACTTTAAAACCAATTTCATCTAAGATACAAGGACTATGGAATATATATTTATATAAATAAATAAATAAATAAATAAATATATATATATATATATATATATTCCAAATCGGTAGGCACTTTTTTTGACGACATGCCCATTGACACCTTGGTATTTGTTGGCTACCATGGTAGCCAACAAATATATATAGGAACACCATTGTATAGGAACAGTATAGGAACACCATTGCTCACTGTAAGGAAACAATACCAGAATGACCATGCCTTAGTTGGGATTCGAACCCTTGCCCACTTCGTGGAATCTCGCGACTACAACCACTATACGATATGGGTAAGACGACTATGATCTATCAAACCTCAATTTTTTTATGCAGCTATTTAATTTAATTTACAGTACAAGAGGTTGGTGTTGTTTAACCTATACAGTGCCCCCATTGTGAAAGAATCAACACCTCTCGTGGATGCTTCATCTCCGTCGAATGTCGAAAGGCAGTGTTATTAAAACAATACAGTAAATATAATTACAGTTAATATAATTTACAGTAAATGTTGACTTTTTTTCTTATAATCATGATGAACATTTAGATAAAGTATATCTCTTTGTGATTTATAAAAAAATAAAGAATTGGAATTTTCTTCATAAACTTTGTTCAGTGATGTGTTATTAAAATGTTTCAGCTATAGCGCCATCCATCACTGAATATTCTTCACTTAAGATGACTGTTTTACTCTATAGAAAAGGGTTTAGAATATATTCCTCCATTTCTCTCAGTTTGAAAGTTCCAGTGTTTTAATGGACTTTCTTCTCGTATTTCTCCTTACTAACAACAGTAACAAAACAAATAAACATCTATGGACTTTATTTTTACTGTTGTGGGATTTTTCTAAAACACAGGGTACAGGGTTAAGGATAAACCCTAAACTCAAACTTTGTCAATAATTTATACTAGTCTTAGTCTGTTTTATTCTGTCTGGAAAAATCATTATGTATTTGAAATTTCTCCGTAAGTTTAGTTCGGTCATATGAGATCTTAACATGTTTTCTTTTCTGCAATAAGCATTCTGTAAAAAAAATAAACGTAAAGAATATGATCAGATATTTTGGGATTATAAGGATCTTGGGAAGGACAAATGAATCAAATATAAAGACTTTTTAAAATCCTGAAACGAAGAGTGCATTCATTCCTGATTGTACGCGCTTCTATTTATAATAGTTAACGAACAATAGTATGGCATACGTTGATGAGATATAATAAGGATAATGAATAATAGGATAGATAATTATAAAGGACGGCGGATGGATGAAGTATTACAGTTAATTTTTTAAGCACTAAATGAATAACTCAATACAGATTAAATTGATTAATATGCACAAAATTTTTAATCTCTAAAAATACCTTATTCATTCTGTGGTATAACTTTACATCTTACACAGCATTAAATGCTTCAGATCACTTGAAGGAAATAATTTGGATATTGATAATAATATCGGTAATGATTAATAATATGGAAAAGCCAAAGGATGGATAAAATAAATATTGCAACTAAATATGTTTTATGCATTAGGTTAATAGAGCAAAACAAGTTAAATTTATTAATACATACAAAATTTTTATCTCTAAAAATACCTCATTCATTCTTCAGTGCAACTTTAGATCTAACACAGCCTTTAATGCTTTAAATCACTTGAATGAAATAATATGGAGAATGATTAATAATATGGAAAATTTTAAAGGACAACGTATAGATATATTATTACAATTAAACATTTTGTATTCACTAAAGGAACAGCTCAGCACTAGTTAAACTGTTCAATACGCACGAAATTTTTATTTCTAAAAATACATTATCCATTCTTCTGTTCAACTTTAGATCTAACACAGCACTAAATGCTTCAAATCACATGAATGAAATAAGTTGAATAATGATAATATGGAAAATTAAGGACAAAGGATGGATAAACTATTACAAATACATATTTCTTATGCAATAACAGAACAACGTAGTACTTGCTAAACTAATTAATACGTACAAAATTTTTATTTAAAAAAATATTTTATTCATTCTTCGGTTCAACTTTAGATCTAACACAGCATTAAGTGATTCAAATGACTTGAATGAAATAAATTGAATAGTGATAATATGGAACATTTTAAAGGACAATGGAAGGATAAATTATTACAACTACATATTTCTTATACAATAACAGTAACTTAAGATGTACTTGCCCAGTACTTGTTTCAGGAATTAATACATACATAATTTTTATTTCTTAAAATACTTTATTCATTCTTCTGTTCAACTTTAGATCTAACACAGCATTAAATGCTTCAAATCCCTTGGATGAAATAATTTTGATAATAATAATAATAAAATGATTAATAATATGGAAAACTTTAAAATATAACGGATGAATAAATTATTATAACTAAATAAATTTTTCCATTAACTGAACAAACTAATACTAGTTAAATTGTTTAATACATGCAAAATTTTTATCTGTAGAAATACCTTATTCATTCTTCGGTTCAGCTTTAGATCTAACACAGTATTAAATGCTTCAAATCACTTGATGAAATAATTTGAATAATGATAATATGAAAAATTTTAAATGACAACGGAGGGATAAAATATTACAACTACATATTTTTATGCAATTGTAACAGAATAGCCCAGCACCTGTTGAATTAATTAATGCATACACACTTTTTTTTCTAATAACACTTTATTCATTTTTCGGTGCAACTTTAAACTTAACACAGCATTAAATGCTTCAAATCACTTGAATGAAATAATTTGAATAATGATAATAATATGGATAATGCTGTATGAATCACTTGAAAGGACAACGGAGGGATAAATACTACAACTAGATACTTTTATACATTAAATGAACAGCTGAGTACTAGTTAAATTGATTAATACATACAAAATTTTTATCTCTAAAAATACCCTATTCATTCTTCAGTTCAACTTTAGATCTAACACAGCATTTAATGCTTCAAATCACTTGAATGAAATAGATTTTAAAGTAACATTCATTCAAACACATTACTTGAGAATCGTTAAAGTTAATAACAACTTTATAAAGGAAAGGGGATTTATTTTTTTCTTTAACAGCAATCTAATGCCGAGTTAAATTGACGCTTAAATAGCGAATCCCATTAAATTCCATTGTCCTAGATATTGAAAATGTTTAATGCACAAAGTTTTTATGACATTCCATTGTGTGCAATAATTATAGCTATCTTTAATATTGGCATTACCATCCAATCTGATATGTTTTATGGGATTTAATCTTCCGATAAATGACCCTGGAAGATATAAAAATATAATGCATATGCTCTGCTTTTAAAATATTTCGATCAAGCCGCTGTTAAAACCATTTTTGATCAGACTTATCTTGTACGTTTTATCTATAGTTTCGAAGTATTAATTTTGATAATGTTCCAGGGAAAGAATTCGGGGATCGATATAAATTTAAACACGTAAGAGACGTAAAGTAGGTAAACATACGTTAATAAATCACCAGTGAATTATTTGCAATTTATTAAAACCACACTCGCATCACTTTTAAATTATTCTTGATTCACCTCAGCGTACGTAAACTTTGAACTTTTAAACGCGGAATAATACAAGTGTTTAAAACAATTTATTTCCAATGTGAATAGAAGCTTTTGGACATAAAGAGCTTACGAATGTGCTTAAATATACGCATATATATATATATATATATATATATATATATATATATATATATATATATATATATATATATATATATATATATTAATATATATATATATATGTATATATATATATATATATATATATATATATATATATATATATATATATATATATATATATATATATATATATATATATATGCATATATATATATATACATATATATACATATACATATATATACATACACATATACATATATATTCATATACATATACAAATACATATACATATACATATACATATACATATACATATATATATATATATATATATATATATATATATATATATATATATATATATATGTGTGTGTGTGTGTGTGTGTGTGTGTATGTGTTAGAAGATGTTGCAGTCTACAAACTACAGGTAATATGTAAATAAATCAAGTAAAAATATACAGAAACAGTCCTATGTAAGCTAATGCACCACACACGCGGACCTAGAATGTGGTACCCCGCGAATTTTTTGTCTGATGCACTATCTGCAAAATTGACGGCAATGTCGAGGTGCCCTATATACTTTCTATAAGCTGAGTAGATTTAAACATGTGTCATTGCATTTCAACCATATGTGGATCATATTATATCTGCCTTAAGACAGGGAGTTTCAAGAATATATAAGGCTTTACATTCCAAAAATAATAATAAATAAATTTTATTTTTAAAAAAAATTTATGCTACTATACGAAGATTTATTCCTGACTCAAGTGTGTGAAACGTGTAAGAAAATGCTGCTATATGATTGAAAATCATAGATGAAATGTAGAGGATTCAAATGGTAGACTCAGAAATTTTGTAACATTTTTGACACAAAATCTTGAAGCAAACAAGAATTTTTGACACACAAAGAAATATCATTGAAAACTACTTTAATAATGTTATAATTGCTTCTTAATTTGAACTTATTTTTTGATAAAATGACTAGTTCTATCTGTGACACTATTTGTGACTAAATAATCGTAAGTCTCTAGTGACTGCTCATACTACGACTTTGGGACGCTCAATTCTATCCGTTCATATGTTCGTTTTTATAGTGATTTTATTTAAATACTAGCTGAATACCCGTGCTTCGCTACTGAGTACATTTTAGGATAATTACAATGAAAATCGTAACGGATATTCTTATAGACAAAATAATGTAGAAGAAAATTTTCAAATTAAATCTAATAGAACATACTAAAGAATATAGTACAGTTAATATAGTACACTTTTAGGAACATTTTCCCCATCAATAACCAAAATTTCCTCAACCATTTTTCGACGCAGATCCGCACACACAAAAAAAGACTCCGAGAATAGTCGGAGAGAATACGATTTTCCACACAAACGTATTGGAGTGTTCCAAATTACCGCCTTAGGGATAGAATTTCAAAAAATCCTTTCTTAGTGGCTATCCATGTCCTTATAGGAACGCCTTGTCAAAATTTCAGCCCTTTAGGTCCAGTGGTTTGGTCCTGTGAGAGGTCTGTCAGTCAGACACGGAGCTGTTTTATATATAGGTTTAATTTAACATCTATAAACCATACTAATTTGAATTAAATTCTTAAAAAACTTCCAACCCAATTAGTCTAGTTAAATATTATCTTTTACAGTATTTCAATATTTTTTTTGATCAATTTATTTTGTTGTTATGCGCGTGACGGAAAATTAATTTAAAGTATCGCAAAAAGAAAAGAAATCATGTGATTAGCATTTAATAAATTAAATTTATATTTAAAAATTCACCAAAAATCAGAAAATGGAATAAAAGATTCTAAAAAGATTTCATTTCAAAGGAATTTTTATGATCTTTCTCGTGATGTAAATATTATAACCCTCCGATTATTATTTTAAATGCAAACTTTAAAAAAAGTTTCAAAAACAGCATAATTTAATTTTACAAAATGTAAGAAGACATTTTTCAAAAATCTTTCTTAGTGCACACCTATACTATAAGAAGAATCTGCATTCAAAATTTCAGTCCTGTAGGTCCAGCGGTTTGTTCTGTGCGTTATCTGTCAGTCGGTCAGTCAGTCACGGAACTGTTTTACATATATATATATATATATAGATAATACTCTCTTTCATAGAAATCCTTATCTTGTAGAGACTCACTATTACGCATTTAATATTAACGTACTTTTTTCATAATATGTAACAGCTTGAACGATAATTATTTACTTATCTGAAATAATGGTTAAATAAAACCTTACTTTGCTAATTCCTGCTATTTTCTATGAAAATAAATTCCAAGACCTAATAGATTTGAGATCTTTCCGTGAATCCTCTGAAAGTAAATGAAGTAATAAGTATTAAAGCAGACATAATCCAGAGATTGCAATACAATTTGCAGCAGATAACAGAATAGATAGCGCCCGAGTGCTTCTTCGGTATAAATATTTGTTCATTACTTTGTGAACATGGGTGATTATTCTACTTACCAAAAAATCTGTTTTCTACGTAGAATTTGCCCCATTATAAAAAAGAAATTATCTGATAATCAGCAGAAATTTTGATCGCATAGCAGAAGATATATTCTACCAGAGTTAATTTTTTAACATCTTTGAAATTGTTTCGTTTAGGCGTAAGGATTATCTCACCCCTTTACGGAATTTTTCTTTTGCTATTGATTCAGAAAAACTCTTTTTAGCACTAATTTTGTAATTTTTAATGAGAAGTTATATACGGCAATATTCGGGAACAATATCTTATAGTCCACAGGGTTTAGTTTCTTGGTTTATTTTTTATTTTTTATTTTAAATTGAATAAGAAATAATAATTTTTTTATATCTAATCAATGTAATTCATAGGTCTTATGAATTGATGTCATGTTTGCTGAAGAGTTATTTTTATCTAATAAAATTTTCACGAATAAAATAAATTTTACTAATCTCACGTTCTATGATTTCTTATTTTCGCTGTGAATAATTTATAGTTAACAGGATGATCGTAACTTTTCATTGCGTTTCATCAAATGGAACACTTTTATAAAGTGAATATTAAAGTAAATGCCTTATAGTTTTTAACAGTAGCACTATATGTGCAAAGACAATATGTGTTTGAACTCTAAATTAAGGGCGTTAATAAGTAACGTATATTACAGGAAGAATATCTTCTTAAAAGCATTTCGAATGATTCTCGATCAAAGCATGAGGTCAGGCTATGCTACTTAGGATGGTACATGCAATCAGTGACCGACGAATCTAAGGCGTGCTAAGAGTGAATCAAGGAAGCATATACCTTTGGATGACAGCTGAGATATTTATATCGAAGAAGCTGACCAGAGGGAGGGAAGAAAATCAACTGTTGTCCAAAAACTGTAGATTGTATGAAAACAAGTAAAATAAGTTGAGGATTTCATAGATTAAGTTAGGTTTCATTAGGGATCTTGCGTATTTTCTATTTTTTGATTTCTTGTTTTAATATACACGTATCCTTCGATTTACACGGTAGTTGCATTCCACGACAAATCGTTCCGCAACAAGGGGTACTTGTAAAACTGTATAAAACAAGACACAGCATTCATATCAAACAAGGGGATAGGTGCAAGCCGCAGTTATGTTTATAATAGCAGTGTAAATATGCAAAGACTGTATGGGGAAGTGGAGACAAAGCAATTTAAGTAATATGCAATGATAAATTATTTACTTACATATGTATTTCAAAAATGAACGTCTTACCTCGTGTAGAACTGAACTAGGAATGGCAGAAAGGAAATTAAAAAAAAAAATCTATTTTCATGACGCACGCAATGAACTTGCGACGTCTGGGTAGATAATTAATGAATGCGTTCAAAGTAAAATACTCGATATATTTTTTTAATTTGTAAAATTTAGAAACCGTGTAAAAAGCGACACCGTGTAAACCGCGTAACGTGCAAATCGAGGGACAGGTGTACCATCTTTATTCGTTAATACCAAATTGCCACTGTGTTATTTAAAATTAATCAGTTTAAAATATGTCTCTTTCCGTCCGTGGGGTAGGCAGAGGTGGGAGGAGGGTACTTGTCCCTCCTCCCAGATATCCCCCCTGAGGGTAATCTGTCAAAAACAGTGGTTCATACCTGCGGGTTCGGGAGAACTCAAGAAAAGGTCAGAGAAACCTGCAATGAATACACTGCTGGCCACCCAAATTGCAACACCAAGAAAGACAAGAGATATCACAACAAAATTTATTTTGTAGATAACATGTTGACCAAGTATCAAATGATTAAATTTATAGACTTCTGTGAAGTGTGGTTCCTGCCAAAATCAGTAGCCAGAGTAGCCGCCATTGTTAGAGATCACCGCTGCCACACGCCTCGGCATTGATTCAAAGAGACTTTGGATGAGTTCTTGGGGTACAGCAGACCAAGCAGCTTCCACACGTTGCCAAAGTCGATCTGCTGTGGCAGCTGGGGATGGAATCTGGGTCAATCGTAGAGCAACCATGGACCACATGTTTTCTATCGTCGAAAGATCCGGAGAGCGAGGCGGCCAGGGAAGCAATTCAATCTGGCGATTGACGAAGAACCGTTGGACAATGCGTGCCACGTGTGGTCGCGCTGTTGAAATCCTGTTGCGCATTGTCCTTGTCCACTATCCTTCCTCTGTCGAACTCGGATACTTGATCAAAAGATGATCGCTGTTTTCGACGAGGCATAATTGATCGTTTTTTTGAAAAAACCACAAAAAAAAAACACAATTGCCGAACTTGAAATCGTCGAAATCTCCAAGCCGTAAATAGCGCTTTGAAGTGGCGCCACAGGCGCGCGTGATGTGCGTCTGCTCTGAAATTCTAATCATTTGCATATCTCACCTCCGCTAATGCATGTTGTAAATTTCATGTTATTTGCATGTTTCCTACAGGGTGTTGCATTTACAGTGGCCAGCAGTGTATATATATATATATATATATATATATATATATATATATATATATATATATATATATAAAGGTATCATCAAGACGATCGCAAATTCAACAATTTTATAAAAAATCTGGTCAAATTCTAAAAATTCCCTTTTTTTTCCGTATTTTTTTGTATGTGTGTTTCGAGTACGAAAATATCCCTCGTCGGCTTAAAAATTTCGTAATAGATTTTGTGACGCAGAGTCGCAGCAATTTACGTAGCTAGTGAAATAAATGCAACCTCAAAAGTTTTCATACGCATTTGTGTTTGCTGTTAAGTTTACTTTTATGATAAATTTGTTATTGTTGTTAAGCTTATTTGTAATTTTTTATTAAGTTTGTTTATAACAAATAATTTATTTACTAAGAAAATTAAACCCATTTTACCGTCTAAGAGGGTTTGTTAGCAGAGGATCCAAGAAAATAAAAATCTATCTATCTATCTATCTATTTATTTATCTATTTATTTATCTATTTATTTATCTATTTTTTGTTTTCTATTCATTTATCTATTCTTTATATATCTATCTATCTATCTATCTATCTATCTATCTATTTATCTATTTATCTATTTATTTATTTATTTATTTATCTATTCCTTTTTCTATTTATCTATCTATTTATTTATTTTTTAATATTTATATATAGAGAGAAGGGGCACCTGATCAACCGAAGATTAAGAACCACTGGTCCAAACTGTGGTGGCACCCTCATACGGAACTATGTAGGCTCATATGAATGGTGCTCCCATAAAAAAAGTCAACAAATTTCGCGGTGTAGTCGCAAATGTCTGCGGTCATTGGCCTACCGAAGGGGGAAAAATAATTTCTTGCCACATAACCATTGGAAATCATTTAACAGCTAAATTTTGGTAGAAACTATAGGTTCCTTTACAAAAACTCATGAGAACTATATATAAAACTAAAAAAGGCATGCAATTTCTCAGATCAATTAATTTTTTATAGATTTTATAGGGAAAGTTTACTATCCCTATAGAATGCTTAAAAAGATTAACTGATGTGTAAAAACTTTTACTGTACTATTGGAAGATTCATTTCGAATTCGAAATTAAACATTTGTTGGGAATACTCTAGTAGAATCTATCTATGTCTAGTATAATGGTCGGAGAAATTTCTATAAACTTAAGTGTATAGTTTTTAAAGGCACTATTAATTCCCACCTATTACTTTCCTTCATATTGTTGTAAAACTATTGATAATATAACTAACTACCTATTGTTCTAAATCTATAAAAAATCGATCTAACTAACAGCACTTTTTAAAGTACAAAATCAGAATATATCAGTAATCCTTTTTTGGGATGCATATTATAGAAATAAGATTATAAATTTTTACTGTTAAACAATTTTTTTTTTCACTTTACTGGTCTATAATGACATTATTAGTCCCCTATGTAATTTAGTTGTCGCAATGGTACAATACAAAATATTCCCGAGGAGATAGCACGCCATTAAATTTTTTCACTGCTAAAATGAAATGACATAAAAGCAAACGATCAGTCGCTACTTCATCAAAAATAAAAAAAAAGAAAGACGCAAGATAGGGAGATAATTAAGCTTAATTATTATTGTAAAAATGTAACTCATCCTTTTCATTAATTACGGGGAAAATGAACTCTAAGTAGCTTAATACTTCATTAAATTATTTATTGTAAATTTTTAATTGCGCAGTAATTTTATTACATGGATTAAGAACGTCACGAATGCGTATTATAAATGCCATTATTTCGGGCAGAAAAATTAAGTTATGCTCTATGAAAAATTGTAGATTCTTACTTTCTGTGTTAATTTAAGTTAGATTATCTAAGTACAAAACTTAAAACATATGAATATATTCAAAGATTAAAGATAGGAAAACTTGATTATTTAAGCCTGTTGTTAAAAGAATTATTAATGGCTAATACTTTATATAACATGAATCATGTTAAATGCTTTGTATCTATATCTTAATTATTCGCTATGGCTGTGTAGATTATAGTTTTATTATTTTCAGGAAAGGATTTATTATTGTCTGTAAAATAGTATTTACATCGAAGGATTCATTTAAAGTAATTCATTAATGTAATTCATTCGGCTATGCAATGTTTATTTATTTAATTATAAGCATTTCTAATCTATTTTGCACGGTTAAAAGACAGTAAGTAAATATAACTTTAAAAACCCAGTGAAAAGTTTTCAGCGTTGGCATCAATAAATACTGTAAAATTTACATGCGTTATATTTTAAACTGTTTATTATTTGTGTAAAAGGATGCCGTTAAACAAAAAGATAGAGTTATGAGTTGTCTCATCTATGAACTGCAACACATATATTGTTTTTATAACTTCCATTTTTGAAGGGAAAATGCTCATGAAACAAATGATAGGGAAAAAAAAACCAGGAAGCTTCAGAAAAACCTTGATAATGAAATATCAAATTTATTTCAAGGGGATTAACTGAAATGTATACTTTTTGCGTAATTGTAGGGAATTTTACTAACAGGCTTGGAGGAGCGTCACTGAGATTTGAAAATTATGGATGATTTATGAAAAGAATAAATTAAGATATTTCAGTCATTTAAATTGCTTCCATCTTTGATCAATTTTTTAAGTCAGATTGTGTGTTCTAAAAGTTTAAATATTGACAGCTAAGGTTGCTGTGTTCTAACCCTATTAGATACTCTTACCTAAATGTAAATAAAAAAAACCTATGGAGAAGAAGTGTCTACTTTTGACAGCTATATAAATGCTGATAATCAAATGACAATGGTATTTTCAGATAGCCTGAACTTTTCTGCACCTTGCCACAGAATTCATTTCATAAATTTCGTCCACCAAAAGAATTTATGAGCGTTTAAAACATACTATACCAGATTTTTCCCCGAATAGTTTAAATTTAAAAATATTATTTGCTTTTAAAAAAAAAATCGAAAAATGCCTCAGGGTGTAAAATTTCTTTCTATATTTTTAGTACAATTTTAGTACAATTGAGTACAATGGAAAATAACTTTAAATCGAAGTCGGCAATTCTTGGACACGTTTTCTCCATAGGTTAACATTGAGGTGACTGAATCCAATACGGTTAGTACACAGCAGATTTAAAGACTAGAATGGGATGAAAGCCACGAGATTCATCGTAAAACACGCTATCACTCTCCCCATTCATTAATCTTAAAGCCATTCATAACTGAGATAAGAAATCGGTATTTTCTTCAATGCGGCTGGAAATTGATAATACAGCGAATAAAAGCAGTCGAATTCAATATTATCCAGCTCGAGAGATTCAATACAATTCTTGATATCAACAATAAACTCCATGAGAGACCAAAGACTTCGGAAAGTTGAAAGGAAAATCCGGTTTTTATTACAAATGACTTGTTATGATGCTGTAAGCAATCGAAAATTTTGCTTTTTTTTTGGCGAAAAAAAAAATTCGTTTTCTTTGTAAACTTTGTTGCTACAGTCAATTATTTTTAGAGAGACTATGATCGTTATGAAGCAAAGCAGGGAAAAGAAAAAAAATATCCAAAAACCATGAAAATGTTGAGCCGTAAAAATATCTTCGAAAATAACAGATTTTGTTTTTTGCAGAATTTGCAGTTTTTTTGCAGGTGTTTTTTTGCAGGTGTGACACTTTGGTTAATATGTAATTCATAAATTCTAAGAATGGGAACTGGGAATTGTTAGTAAGTTGAGATTTTTTTTTTACAAAGTACAGTTAAAAGAGCAATGCATTAACGTGTTGAAATTTTAGAAAATAGGTTTTTTAAAGTATATCAAAATGTAGAAATATAAATGTTTTACTTTTAAAATAAACTAAAAATATTAATGTTTTATAACAATGTAAACAATGAGTTTTTTGTTTTTTGCAGAATTTGCAGTTTTTGCAGAACTTACAGGTGTTTAACACTTCGGTTAATATGTAATTCATAAATTCTCGGAATGGGAATTGGGAATTGTTAGTAAGTTGAGAGTTTTTTTTACAAAGTAGAGTTAAAGAGCAATGCATTAACATGTTGACATTTTAGAAAATAGGTATTTTATAGTATATCAAAATGTAGAAATATAAATGTTTTACTTTTTAAATAAACTAAAAATATTAACGGTTTATAATAATATAAACAATGAGTTTTTGATTTTTTGTTTTTTGCAGAATTTGCAGTTTTTGCAGAACTTACAGGTGTTTAACACTTCCTTTAATATGCAATTCATAAATTCTAAGAATGAAAATTGGGAATTGTTAGGAAGTTGAGAGTTTTTTTTTTTTTTTAAGTATAGTTAAAAGAGCAATACATTAAGGTGTTGACATTTTAGAAAATAGGTATTTTAAAGTATATCAAAATGTAGAAATATAAATGTTTTACTTTTTAAATAAACTAAAAATATTAACATTTCATAATAATATAAACAATGATCTTTTTTTGTTTTCTGCAGAATTTGCAGTTTTTTGCAGAACTTACAGGTGTTTAACACTTCGGTTAATATGTAATTCATAAATTCTAAGAATGAGAATTGGGAAATGTTAGTAAGTTGAGAGTTTTTTTTACAAAGTAGAGTTAAAAGAGCAATGCATTAACATGTTGACATTTTAGAAAATAGGCATTTTAAAGTATAACAAAATGTAGAAATATAAATGTTTTACTTTTTAAATAAACTAAAAATATTAACGTTTTATAATAATGTAAACAGTGAGTTTTTTTTCTAATAATTAAATGCTTGTTTCAAAAATAGATTACTAAATATAATGCAATTTTTATTCCAGAATCTATCTCGAAATAACTAACGTTTTTACGAATTTCTCCTCATTATTAAATAAAGAGCGAGCTTTTAAATTCTAAAACAATTAATGTTTTTTTTCATAAGCAGGTTATTGAATTTTCTACGTTTTACCTAGAATTCTTAAATAACTTTTTAACGAAATAAGATGCACTATAAAAACCTCGAAAATGTATATGTTAAAGTACCTAGAACTGGAGAAAAAAATCGACTAAAATGAATAATTGTTTCTCTGTATTTTTCTAAACATGGAGATGGTTGGATAATTATTCTCGCTCATGAAAAATGTATTCGGTGTTCCTTAGGAACCCGAGGAAAAGGGATAATTATCTCCAAGAAATTTGTCTTGCACACACGATTTTTTACTTTTAGACATTTTTGCTTTTTGCTTATAATATAACTAACGTTAGATAAAACTTTCAGAGTTATAATGTTTAAAATGCTGTAAGATCTTCATTTGACTTAGAATTAAGTGTACGCTCTTAATTGAAATATACTAGTGAAAAAAACATACGTTGATTTCAGCACTGATATAAACCTCGTTTCTATGAAATTTAGTTTTTCTTTTCAAAAACAAAGGGGTTTTGTTAAACTTTAACCTACGGGGGGAGATAGCATGTATTACCAAGATTACGAGCCCATGACTGAATATATATATATATATATATATATATATATATATATATATATATATATATGTATATATATATATACTATATATATATATATATGTATATATATATACTATATATATATATATGTATATATATATATATATATATATATATATATATATATATATATATATATATATATATATATATATATATATATATATATATATATATATATATATATATATATACACACAGAGTGGAATGGCAGTCTATCGCTTTTCAAGGGACCGGCTGAAAATGATAAATGCGGGAAAACGATAGATGCGGGAACATAACAAAGCAATATGATCGTCGGGACTGTGTGAAATAAACGACACATATGGGAAAAGGGAAAACGATGTTTCTGAGAACGATTAATCGAAATTCCACAGTATATATATATATATATATATATATATATATATATATATATATATATATATATATATATTCATTAATTAGAATGTCAACTGTCCTCTGGTAGTACTGGATATGACTGATCTTACATTGAATAAGTATTATTATACTAATTGATTCATTGTTTTCGATCATACCTAAAGAGCTGGGTAAGGCATAAAAGAAAATTCAAATATAGTAATTTGAAAGAGTCAGTGTAACACATAAGGTAAAATACTCTCTAAAGCTTTCCTAAATCTCAATGCTAGAAATTGAACTGGATCTATTAAACTTTTTAAGTTAACACTAGAAAATATAATTTGAGCCTCTAACCATTTCTGACGAAAATATCATTTCCAATTCATTCAAAGAAATTCACATGCATTTCTTACAAGTACCATTGACCTGACGATCTATACAAATATATATGAATGCAATTACACATTCATATATATTAATAGAAAATATTTACTATTTCAATTAATTCATTACTTGTAAACTCAATTCAAAAAGTAAAGGCAAACACGCCGTAAGTTACGAATATAGAATATATTTTGTTTCCTTGCTGTAAGTTTCAGCTTTAAAAATCACTCGGCATTAACTGCAATGAACATTTCACTATTATTCAAGAAATTAGACGTTCCAAAGACGTTCTTCAGCTGTAAAATGCAAATGCTTAACTCTCCTTCAAAGTCGGCGAAATTCTCCCTCAGGAGAGTTACAGTAGAAACTCTCCTTTAACCGCTACACTAGATATATGTTGGAGAGGGGCCTAAACATGGAACCAAAAGTTCGGAAAGTAATTAATCGTTATTCTTTGTTCCAGTTAATATAATTAAAATAGATACAACTCAATAACTACCCCAAGTTCTCACATTTTATCCTCCCCTCCCCAAAATGCTTGATTTCTCCAGTAATTAAGATGGGAGAGCCATATATTTTGATATATTTTTCCTCCCTTGTTTCTAATTTATATATATATATATATATATATATATATATAGTATATGTATATATATATATACATATAAATATATATACATATATATATATATATATATATATGTATATATATATAGTCTCTTCATCCGGAACATTCCACCTTCTACACACATTCCCCATCCGAAGACACACCCCCTATTACCCTCCCTTCGTTCCAACAAGATATACCATGAGGATTTTGAACAAACTCCTTAAGTGGTTTCATATTTATCACTTACACTGTGTATGTTTTCTCATGAATCAATAATCATTTACATACATAGTTGTTGGCAAGCATACTTGAGTAGAAATGCATTAATTTCGGATATCAGTCTAGCCATTTCTCTCTATTCTGGTCAAAAGTTTCTCTTCAAACGTTAGAGATTTTATTTAGCACCTTTTGAGAATTTTTTTCAAGAGGAAGTAAATAAATTGCCGCTCTTTTTTCAACCCTTAAAACACGTCTGTCATTAAAACGGGAAGCACACAATGCAGTTTTTCCTCCCGAGACCGCAGAGGTGGTCACCCTTTAATGGCTCTGGCGTAACCATTCTAACACATTTAGAAACACGAAAGATTTTTTTTTATTACCTTTAGTCTGAGAACGAAACAATTTCACGCTTTTTGCAGAATTTATCAAACGTCTAAGGAAAAGACTGGAGAGTAGAAAGTCTTTATAAAGAAATCAATTTTCCGATATTTTCGACAGATTAATCAAAGTTTTTAAAATTTAAAAAACTATAATATTAAATTTTTAGAAAATATTGCATTTATATGAGAAGTATTTAAAATTCAGGATTCGTAAAATTAGCCTTAAACAAGTACAAAATTTATAAATGCGTAAATAATTCTAATTAGATAGCTAGATATAATGATACTTATGCAGAGGCATTTTGACCTTATATTTTTTTTGCTTCATTATTTCTCTCTCTCTCTCTCTCTCTCTCTATATATATATATATATATATATATATATATATATATGTGTGTGTGTGTGTGTGTGCGTGCATTTATTTCTATATACATACATACATATATATACATTATGAAGACGTGACCCATAGCGACTTAAAACAAACTTGGTGAAACAAGTTAAAACACGAAACGGAATAATTCGAGAAAGAAACTTGCTTACAAATGTACAAAAGGTTTTATTAAACCTTAATATTTAAAAAACAATTATTTATTACAATAACTTCCCTGGCTAACACAAGCCAAATATCATTATCCACGGTCTCTGTTCCAACCAGAGCAAACCTGTGCAATCTCTCAAGAGATTGGCTTTCCGCCAATCTCTATCATAGGCTTTCCGCCGTCACAGACCCGACGCACTCCAGCGATGTCGGTCTAACAAGTCGATGAGCTAAAAGTCGTCCAGACAAGGAAGGGGAGTCCTTTTATCCTTTGTCCAATTTTTTCAGAAGCATCCAGAAGACTCCACAAATTGCTGGAACCCTCTTTACTTCCGGGGTCGATGGGGGTCACTTCCGCCCGTGCCGACCCTTTCATGAATACCTGAAATCCATTTGGGCCCGGGACATACTTCATTGTTATCTAATTGAATGCCGCCGCTGATCTGCAACATACGTGCTGACTGCGGGGAGAAGAAAAAGAACATTATTTAGCGACTTTTGCACATTAGAGTTCCTTTTGATGTGCCTGCAACACATGTGGAAAACTCATCAATTCTACCGGCTGTGTCGAATAAGAGAAGTTCCGATGTCAACGACATGACAACATGCATACACATGCATACATACACACACATACACATACATACATACACACACATACACATACATACATACATACACATACACATACACATACACATACACCCGCACACACTAACATAATATATATATATATATATATATACATATATTGGAACCTCCATCGATTGTTCCCAAAATAATCGTTTTCCCATATATGCCGTTTATTTCATCAATTCCCAATGATAATATTTGTTCCCGAAAGTATAGTTTTTCCGCATTTATCATTTGCTGCAATTGATCCCTTTAAAAACAATACGTAGTGGTATCACTGCATATATATATATATATATATATATATATATATATATATATATATATATATATATATATATATATATATATAGATAGATAGATAGATAGATAGATAGATAGATATATATACTCTGTCACAAAAAAATATATTTACCCAGAAGAAATGGAGCTACTATGGATGGAATGTAGCCTGTAACTTGGATGGAATGTAGCCTGGTAACAGATATGCAAATGATTAAAATTTCGACGCCAATCAGACAAGGGTAAGCGCGCTATGCGCATATGAGATGCACTGCTGGAAGAGTTTAAAAGCATGATTGCTCGTGCCATAGGGTTATTCAAACAAATCTGTCGATTCGATGACGCTATTGTGACTAAAGATACCTCTGAAATGTAACCGGCGACAGTACGAACAATTGTCAGACTTTGAGAAGGGGCTTATAGTAAGCCTCAGAGAAGCAGGTTGATCGAACAGGCATATCGGCCGTTATCTCAGTATGGAGCGATGTGCTCGGTGTTGACAACAATGGATCACGGAAGGGATAGTCTACCGTCGCGGAGTGTCAGCGTGTCCCAGGAACACAAATGAACGCGAGGATCGCGCAATCATAAGAGCAGCCACGTCCGCACCAACAACGTTGCTATAATCGGTTCAACGCCATTGACCAACTTCCAGACATCCGGTGATATCAAGGGAAACCATTCGAAGACGACTGGCCGACGCAGGTATAAGGAGCCGATGTTCATTAAGACGCCTACTACTGACCTCACATCATAGGCAGTGTCGATTGGACTTTTGCCGATCTCGGGCAAGCTGGAGTGTGACCGACTGGAGGCGATTGGTCTTCAGCGATGAATCCTCATTCAGTCTCAATGCTGATGACCAGCGCATACGCGTGTGGAGACGGCCAGGCCACCTGTCCGATCCGGCATATGTTGTCGAGAGGCATACGGTGATTACACAATGTGTGACAGTGTAGGGAGCGATTTGTTGGGATACGCGATCACCTCTAGTCGTCCTTCAACGCACTTTGACGCCACGCATATACGTGGACGAGATTTTAACGCCAGTTGTTCTGCCTATGCTATCAAGTCGGCCAGGTGCCATTTATCAGCAGGACAACATACTGCGCGAGTCTCCCAACAATGTCTTTAAGGATATGGCGTACTCCCATGGCTTGCCAGGTCACCAGACCTCTCGTCAATAGAGCACTTCTGCAACTGTAGCCGTCCCGGAATACTAGGGAATTTACTGCTCAGTTGCAAAGATTATGGCATGATCTTCAGCAGGAGGTCGTAAGTGACCTCATTGATTCGATGCCACGCCGTGTTTCGGCTTGTATAGCTGCCAGAGGTGGATGGTGGATTTACTACTTACTGATTTGTAACCTTTTTCGTGCCATATCCTCTTAATTAAACGGTCTGTTCTTCTGAATTTGTAATCATTTGCTTATGTCCTCATA
>OU015496.1:40798047-40864963 GCA_907164885.2 Dolomedes plantarius
AGTTCGGATACTTTACGGACAGCCCTCGTATATATATATATATATATATATATATACACTCAAGAGCCAAAACATTATGACCACCCCTACATTTTGCAATGAATTCGCCTGGATGACGTGGAAGGCACGTGATCAGGTGGAAGTGTTATTTAACTGCTGCTGGAGAGTCTGAAGAATCATTCTTTCACTTACTTCTGTGTGTGATGGGAAAGGCTGCGGATCTAAGCGACTTTGATAGAGGGCAGATTGTAATGGCTCGAAGGCTCGGAACAAGTATTTCCGAAACTGCACGACTCGTGGGTTGTTCGCGACCTACAGTTGTTAGTACTTATGCAAAGTGGATGAATGACGGTGAAACCAGCAGAAGACGACATGGTGTTGGACGCCCACATGCTATCAAAGAAAAAGGTCGTCGGAGACTGTCTCGCATGGTGAAGCAAAACCGGAGCCAGACAGTGGCTCAGCTGACAGCCCAATACAATGCAGGGCCAAGTAGAATAGTATCACAGCACACTGTTCAGCGGACACTGTTGGATATGGGGCTACGCAGCAAACGTCCCACTCGTGTGCCTTTGCTGACCAAGCGTCCTCGCCAACTGCGCCTGCGCTGGGCCCGGGAACATCGCGACTGTTCCATGGATCAGTGGGAGAGAGTTGCCTGGTCAGATGAATCGCGGTTTGTCATTCATCACGCCGATGGCCGTGTCAGGATACGCCGTCTTCCAGGCGAACTGTTGCTCCCTCAATGTACAGTAGGTCATACACAGGCCGGTATGGCGGTATTATGCTTTGGGGACGTTCTCTTGGGCGTCTCTGGAACCCGTGGTTGTGGTAGAGCAGACCATGAATGCTACAGGGTATCTGAACATCATTGCGGACCAGTTGCACCCTTACATGGCCTCTGTTTTTCCAGCTGGAAATGGAATGTTCCAACAGGACAACGCCCCGTGTCTGCTGAATTCCAGTTAATGTCCTGGTCGCCTAACTCACCGGATCTCAATCCGATAGAACATATTTGGGATGTCATGGGATGGCAGCTCAGAGTTCAAAGACCACCAATTCGCAATATCTCGGATTTGCGTGACCGTTGCTTAAACATCTGGTACAATCTGTCTCCGGCCATCTATCAAGGACTTGTGGCATCCATGCCAAGAAGGGTTGAAGCTGTGTTGCGCGCCAAAGGTGGGCCAACTCGTTATTGACAGGTGGTCATAATGTTTTGGCTCTTGAGTGTATATATATATGAATGTATGTATGTATGCCGACATCAAGCATTAAAGGAACCATCACAGGTGTTATTTTATTTACATGTTATCAATTTCACATGTTTGCTCTTCATTAATGTGATACAAATTTTAAAGAGAGGAGATGATTACATAATTCTTGTATCTGATAATTTTAACAAGTCCTTGTAACATTTCATATGTAAATGCTCTCCCTAGTGACATATACCTAAGAGGAATGTACTCGAAACTTAATTCTGTTTTTTAAAAAAATCTCTAAAGACAAGGTTACATTAATAAAAATTCCAGCCCATTTCTAGTTTTATTGTAAATTTAGCGAAAATGAATCCCAGTTTATTTTTCATTTGTTTTCCCGAAACTGCAAAATGTTGTAAATAATTTTAGACAAGATAAGAGCTAAAATTGGTAACTTTCCAGTTTTACACAATGAAGGTATTTCAACTTAATTACCAAGAAGAAGTATTTTAATTAACAGCTTGTTTTAATTAATAGTATTAACGAGCTTTTGGGATGTATTGTCTACTTTAAAAGGCCAGAATGTTTTTATCCGCCTGCACCTTGCGGGTAATCTACGGTCTTATCCTTTGTAAAGCGGAATTAGTCGGTGTCCCAGTTTACGAGATTGTTTGGTGAAAGAGATCCCATAATACTTATTTCAAATTATGATGTAGTTTTAACGATATTTTTTTATACGTTCTTGTACAGCAATCTTTATTTTAATGGCATGACTTTACATTTTACATAATTATTTTTTTTAATTATATTTGTTATTACGTTTAATTTTTTATTATATTTGAAAATTTAATATTTTAAACTTCTTTAATTTCTTAGTAGATATTTTCAAAAAGTTTAAGTTTATGAGAAAATAGCCTTAAACAACCATAGTAATAAATATGAAACATTCGTTTCCTTAAATTTTCTTAGGTTTTCCAAAAAAAAGTTTTACAATCATAACACATTGTCGTCCGTTACCGCGTAAACACGGGTTTTTACACGCAGATGTTGAAGATACAGCCAACTCTTCTTTTTTACATGGTAGATACGTTCCTCAGAAATCCGTGTAAGAATTATCCGTGTAAAAAAAAGATACGTTTCCTATAGTATAATGGGGGATACTTTCCATGTCATCCGAAAACCGTGTAAAATTATATAATGAACTATATTTAGTTCGAAAAATTGTGTAAAAAAAGTAATGAAACCACTTTAAAAGTTATACGTACGTACATATTATGCATTTTTAATGGAAAAATTAAGTTCAAAATGCATAATTCATAAGTAAAATCAGTAGCGAAAAAAAAAATTTGAAAGTTCAAGTAAAAATATCAAGTTAAGCCAAAAATAAGCATAGAAAACTTCAAATTAAAAGGAGATATAAAAAAATAATATTTAATAATTATTCGTCACTACCTGATAATAAACACAATTGTTTACGATGAACTGGACCAAAATCTCTATCATGAAGCATATGTAATGAAATCCATCATTAAATATTTTTTCCATATATATATATATATATATATATATATAGATAGATATATAGATAGATAGAGAGAGAGAGAGAGATAGAATAATACATCAAAATTAGTGTGATTGTGACGTTTAAACATTTAATAAAAATTCATCCGACAACTATCAATAGAGTTTCTTCATCAGTCACCTTTTTGAAGTTATTTCATTTTATCATTGCTATTTTTAAATTTCAATCAGCCACTAACTTTTTAAATTTTTTATTTGAAACAAATGTTAGTCGATGAAAAGCCAACACTGCATACCGTGCATATCTCAACCTTGTCCTCGGACAAGCAGGAAACGCCCCCTGGCGGTGAGAAGGATTCAGAAAACGACCGTCGGTCAAACCACTGAGTCACCAGTACGGCAACGGTCAACAATGTGTTAATTAATTAATGTATTCTTAATTAACGATGTATCAACTAATCGTTATTAATTAATATATCCTAACCCTATTTTATACACGTTGAGCCTCCCTTATTGAAAAATTAGACGTCCGAAACGATCCAAATTCCGAAACTCCTTGAAAGCAACATGAGGCCACGTGCGGAAAGTTCCAATCCTGATCTTTTTTAATTATAAGTGGAAATTTTCTTACAGAAGATAGCGATGTCTATAGAATGGCCAAACAATTATCGATTAACCACTTTAGCTTTTTTTGTGTGGTTCAGAGTTTACAAAAAATTATTTAAAGCACTGTATTATTTGTCTTCAGTTCGTATGTGTGAGGTATATCAGTGCATTGTAGGCAAGAAACCACTCAACCTGAATTAGGAATTAATGAAGTGAATAGGTCGGAGTGGATGATTACTTGTGCTACTTAAAAAAAAAGTCTTTAAGAATTTCTTTGTATATGTTTGTGCTATTTAAAGAAGCAAAATTGAATGCGTTTGGAAATGTCTGGCATTTTAAAATATTATAAAAAATTTAAGTGGTACCCTAGAGAAATTAATATAGCGTATTTAATGCTGAAAACTTAAATATTTAAAGCTATTTCTGAATTGTTCTCTTTTTATGAGAAAAGAGCAGGGTATGCAGTCTTGGCTTTTCATCGACTAAGTTGTTTCGAATAAAAATTTTAAATTGTTAGTGGCTGATTGAAATTTAAAAATAGCAATGATAAAATGAAATAGTTTCAAAAAGGTCACGGGTGAAGAAACTCTATTAATAGTTGTCGAATGAACTTTTATTAAATGTTTAAACATCATAATCACACCAATTTTGATGTATTATTCTCTCTCTCTCTCTCTCTCTGTCTGTATATATATATATATATATATATAATTTTCCTAAATATACCTTTCCGTTTTTTAAATATTCTCAGCCTTTCATACACCCACCAGTGGTTGAAAGGGCAAAACCATTAAAATCTTAAAGCAGCATTTAATGAGGATTTAAACACTCATCTTTTTTTTCTGTGAAGCGTAAATGCTAGGTATTATTCATCAATAATGTATATTATTAAAAGGTTCCTCCAATTACTTTTCGCAATGTTCATCCCAATTATCTTTCTCTCCCCCTATTCCTATTATATATATATATATATATATAATACAAAGGAGTGTTCCTAGTTCGATGCTCGTCGCTGCAAATCCATCACCATGTTCACTGTTGGTAGCCGGGGCACGTAAAATAGGTTTCGGTTGCAATGTCCTCCAAGTTCTCAAATTTACCTCTAGAGGTGCGGGGTCAAGTGTTTTGGTCTCGTCACTTGACGCGGCTCAAAATTACGGGACAGGTCATTTTGCCAAGTCGGACTCCGACCCTTGGGGTGCAAATTCAAAACAGGAGCTGCCCCTTTCAGCTCAGTAGCCTATTAGAACCTGGTAAATGGAACCTCTAACCAGGGGGCATTAGCAACAACAACAACAACAAATGACTGTTTTAATTGGAGCATTCGAGCACCCTTACCGTATTCAGAAATCGCCCAGTGGAATAAAACTTTTCACGCATCTATCCACATCCTACACACCTCTTGGTCCATGCTTCAAGTATCCCCGTTAAAACTATCATCCGTGTAAACGAATCTTTCGATATGCCCTCTGAGGAAATAGTCAATGAGTGTCAAGTATGGAAAGAGGAGTGGCAATTCAGCCAGAATTTCCCTTCCTTTCTAGCTCTCACGATGAGCACGATTATGAAGTTCCACCACATCGAGATGAAAATGATATGGTGTTTTATCTGGTGTTGCAACCACATTTGCTGACTTTCGATAATGGGCATGTCATATTAGAACGAAGATGAAGTTACTTTCAAAGAGATTTCCTTTAATCCATCCAGTCAAGTCTGACCAGGCGATGACTTATATACTTCGACTCAGTTAGTGGAAACATTTGTAGTTGGCGGTGATGTATGCATTCAGTTGAGCAATTTTATTCCGGTACAAGCATTTGTGATACTTTTAAGGCAATAAAATTCGTCTCATTGAATGGAAACAAGCCGAATGTATTGAATAAAGATACATTGGAGAAAACACAGCTAAAAAGAAAATAGGTCTACAGTGGCTCCCAAAAGTGTTCGTACACTTACGAATTTCAATGAAATAGGGGTCTATCCATTAATTAAAATGAATATTTCAGAATGGGTATTTAATAATAAGATCTATAATCTATTCTTAACAAAATTACATGAAATATTTTGAAAACATAGTAAAACTTTATTTTTAAGAAACCAGTAATCAAAAAGTAACAAAAACTTTATCTCACAAAAATCATCGTACACTGAAATATTTTCGGATAAATTCATAATTAAAATTATCGTCTGGCGCTTTATTTTTATTTTTGAATTTTGGTGGCATTTAAAATATCGTTTGGCTTTAATTTTTGGTTCCCTACTCCGTAATATTCTATTTATTATTTAAAAATGGCTCGTAGTCGTAACGAAACAACAAACATCATTCGAAAATTGATTATATTTCATCATAGTAGTGGTAAATCAGTTCGGAATATTGCTAAATTACTTAATTTATCCCATTCTACTGTGCAGTATGTGAAAAAACGCTTTAAAGAAGAAAATTGGATCGAAAACAAGGTAAGAAAAGGCCGTCCGACAAAGTTAATAAAACGTGATCAGAGATTTATAATTAGAAAATTTGTGAAAAATTCACGTTTGAGTGCTGAACAAGTTTCTGCAGAATTCAATGAAACATTTTCTACTTCAATTTCACCTGAAATTTTTTGACGAGTTCCCAGAACAGCTGGATTACATGGGCGCTCTGCCCATAGAAATTTTTTTGTGAGAAAAACAGAAAGTTCAGGCTTCCCTTCTCACTATCAATGATTAAATAAGCCCCAAACATATTGGAATAATGTCTTATTTGCCTATGAACATTTTAGGTGATGATGGGCGTATAATTGTATGGAGAAGAAAAAAATGAGGAACTTGATCCTAAGAACTTAGTAGGAACAGTTAAGCATGCCGGTAGAGGTATGCTTGTGTGGGGGTGCATGTTAGCATCAGGACTAGGAAATTTGGTATTTATTGATGGCAAAATGAATCATGCTGTTTTTATAAATATTTTAAGAGCCAATTTAAAATTTTCAGCTCAAAATTTGGGTATTGGAAACAACTTTGTTTTTTTTATCAAGATAACGATCCTAAGCACACGGCTCTCAACGTTCGCATCTGGTGTCTCTATAATTTTCCACAAGTTTTGAAAACACCACCTCAATCGCTAGATTTAAACCCAATAGAACATATTTGGAGAGAACTGGAGGTTCGAGTACGAAAACACAACATTCACACGAAAAGCGAACTAAAAACAATTATGATGGAAGAATGGATGAATATTGATGCAAAAATTATAAAAGAACTAAAGCAATCTATTCCCAGACGTTTAAAAGCTGTTGTGGATGCTAAAGGATATCCTACTAAATATTAATTTAACGAAAAATTAGAATATTTACTAATATGTAGAGATTTTTTACAAGTGTACGATGACTTTTGTGAGATAAAGTTTTTGTTACTTTTGGATTATTGGTTTCTTAAAAATATAGTTTTACTATGTTTTTAAAATACTTCATGTAGTTTTGTTAAGAATAGATTATATATCTATTTATTAAATACCCATTCTGAAATATTCATTTTAATCAATGTATAGACCCCAACGATGTTACGATTTCATGGAAAATCGTAAGTGTACGAACACTTTCGGAGCCACTGTATATCTCTTATCTCAATAAGCTTGATTAGCAAAACTGGGCTCTTGGTCATAGGAATTTCTCTTTAGACCATCCACATACTTTTTGAGGGATGCAGTTCGTCATCATACATGGTTCGACATGCACTGTTTTGTGAAATTTCCAAGTGATAAGAAATCTTGGACATGGGTCTTTTATGGGGACATGGGTCTTTTATGTCACACGATTTAACGTCTTATTAGACGTCGACTAATTAAAAATCAACTGTGGACGACATTCTTGATGTCTTTCAACATCTAAGAACATGCACAAGAGCTGACATGTACGATGAGGTTCTCTCCCATTTGTTGATAAATATTTTTGAAGATCACATATCATGCGAGGAATAAATTCCTCTATTGTTACTTGCACTTATTTTCAGCCACGCAAGCAATTTCTTAGATTTTGTGATAAATGAATGCACGTTGTTTCAACTTGTACTCTTTGGTGAGTTTCTTTAACTTGTACCAGGTAACCTTGCCTTTCTTAGGGTGAGCTACACACATACATGATGGAACTAGACTTTTTAGATGTAAACATTTATTTTACAAACTATACAATTTGAGAGCAGCATATTCAACACATTTTAAATACTAAAACCTTCTTAGTTCTGATTCGAACACAACAACGACAAACGACGCCAGCAACCAGCGCCGCCTATTGGAGGATAATTTTAATTCCAACACATGTGTTGCAGATCTGCAAAAGTAATTTTTTCAGTTTAACGGATGGTAAGATAATATAACCAAAACCACAGCTATTTTGAATTCAGAGCCCAAAAGAATGGCTTCTGAGCATAACAACTGATAATATTATCTGTTGACCATATTATCAGTTGTACTACCATACGACCATTCAAACCAGTGGCGTAGCGAGCATAACTGACGCCCGGGGCACGATACCTTTTTGGCGCCCCTCATGGTCTTGGGGACCAAAGGGTCCAATGGTCTTAGGTACCATTTGGTGTCCCTCTGCAAGTGGCGCCCGGGGCATGATAGACCCCCTTGCCCCCTTCTCGCTACGCCACTGATTTAAACCTTACCTCCTGAAACAACTGGAAATATCAGTAACTAATACGCATATTGTAACCCTCCCAATACTTCTCCGCAAAGTACGACAACGTCCACAATGTATTTCCTTATATCCATAAATTTATAAAATCTCAAATTTTCTTCGAGAAACATGGTTTGTTTCAATACCAAGTTGTTATATATTCAAACAATTATACGCTCTAAATTTTTAAATAAGCTTTTAAACCATCCTGTGTAAGTTTCAGCATATCCATTAATACAGAAATCCAGTAATTTTCCTGACATAGACGTTATGCTGCGACAGAAAAATAAAATGTAATGAAATAACTTTTAAAAATTCAAACAATACCTCAAAGTGTTATTTTAAATGTAACTGAAAAGTTCGCTTTTTTTCTGCCATTTATAAAAATGCTTTGCCAGTCTTGCTAAGCCATTTGAACGACTCCCCAAACAAAAAGAATTATTGACTCATTCAGACAAACAGGCATAAAATGCAAATCAATACACAGAATTGCAAAGAGCACCGAATGTTTTGACTGTGAATATATTTTCTGCCGAAGCAATAATTTTTTATCGATGGACTTTCTCAGTGTAAATGGTTATTGACGCAAAGACAGCTGCTGATGCCAAAGTGCCTGAATGGAATTTGTAACTGAGAAAACGGAAAACAAGGTTCTGCAAGTGATTAGGTGTGGAACTTTCTGATTGCTACAAAAAATATTTTTTATAGATTTTGCTAAATTGAATATATCGTTGGGGAAATTTTTAAAACTTATTCTCAACCGTTCAATAAATTTGCAGAATATTCAATTAATTCGTCTACTTGTAAAACTTGAGCACGGACATGCTGCTATAGAAAGCCCTCATTTAATTTTACAATTTGTTTACTATTGAAAAACCATGTAAACTACAAATTAAGAGCTCAAAGCTTTTTTAACCGATTCTTTTCTTTTTCCGATAGCTATAAATAATAGCCTAAAAATTTTTAACCCTTCAGAGGGAGTGCCAATTTTTGGAACACCAGCAGACACGCGTGGCAGAAACTACAACATATCTTTCAACCTTGATTATTCCTTTTATAATAAACTTTTTTTTGTAAGATTGAAAATAATAATTCTGTTTTTTATAACAAGATATAAAATGTTTATAATATTGAGATATATTTATAATTAAAGGCCAAAGAATGCAGATACAATCCCCTTATTTGAAAATTGTCCGGTTTATTGGATCCAAGGACAACTTACGAATGGATTCCCATTATGTCCAAAAACCTAAAAAACAATGAGATTGTCCATCTTCGTGATATGTGGGATACCGTGTAATAGCTACACATTTGATCGACTACATCAACTCCTACTTTTTTCGTATTGTAATCCAGTATAATCACTTGTTTACCACGGTTAAATCACGTCTAACAATGAATGGAAAGGAATCCAAGTGTCAGAAAACCAGACCTGCATTAGAAAGGGTGTATCTATAAATAGAAACTACTTTGAATATTCAAACCTAAAAAATTGACGTATTTTGGTACTTCTCTGTTGAACTGTTTACTGCTTGCCCAAGCGATACAGACTGGGTTTGGTGCGCTGCCAAAATCAGAACTCGTGATGTAGGGCATCTAAAATTTTTCTTTCTGGAGGACCGTTACGGAGGAACGTAATCCTACGTTAACAAATTTCAGAGTGAGTTTTGAATAGGTTTTATATTACAGACATTTTCTTCATAAAAATTTTCATATACGTGTAAAGATCAGAATAATTTAAATGCAACAGTCTCCTGAAACTGCTATACTCGTCCGAATGATATCTAAAGCTTCTATATCGGAAATATTCTTTGCATAGAAATTAGTTTCATGATAAGGGGAAGAATTTTAATGTAATTATCGTCCAACGTTACGTAGCAAATTTGGTTAAAAGGGAGCTCATTAAGAGGAGACTACTTTTTCAAATTCGTTTCGTAAGTGAAACCTTTTATTGAACAAAAAACATATTTTTTTAAGTACCAACAAACAACCAGTAGAAGTGCATTATTATAAAGCTTTTTCATTTGTAGTTTAAAGCAATGAAATTAAAAACTTTCGTTGAAAAGCCATCTGAACGATATATTTCGAATTGGATTTTTAAATAACTTCCTTAAATCACTTGTACTATGCTATTTAAGAAATATCCACCATTGAACACTTTGTACATTTTCTTATTTTTTCAGAGTATTTCTTTAACATAATGTTGATATGTTAAGATTGAAATAATTTAAAATATAGCAAGTAAATATTCATTGTTTCAATAATTTATTGCTATTACCTTAATCTAAAATTCCCTTCTGATTTTTCTACAAAAAGAAAGCCTTATTTTTTTAGTTATCTTTTGAAAATATTTGACAATAACATATAAATTGTGGATAAATATTGTAAATATTAATTTATTCAAAAAGTTTAAAAAAGTGACCGCAGTTTCTTTAGATTCAGAGTAAAAATATATAATGGTAACTGGTTCCGATGTAAGATTTATAACTCTTTATAAGATGGAGGAGCATCAGGTGTCATTGTACTCTTTTCGTGTCCCACCTTCCACTTAAGGTGACTGCCTACGTTGAAAATGCCATTTTTGACTATTTTGATCAATTTAATTTTTTGCAAGAATCTTGTAATTCCATCTTTTCTCTTTTCAAAACAGTTTTGATTTTAATTCTACGTCAATTAGAAGCAGAGTTATAGCTATTTTAAAAAACATCGTCTAATACAAAATTTAAGTGACAAACAACTTTAAATGCGACCATTTTTTGACCATTTTGGTCAATTTTATTTTTTTCAAGAATCTTGTAATTCAATCTTTTCTCTTTTCAAAACCGCTTAGATTTTCATTCTACATCAATTAGAAGCAGAGTTATAGCTATTTTAAAAAACATCGTCTAATACAAAATTGAAGTGACAAACAACTTTAAAGGCGTTTTTCTCAGAATTATGTTTTTTAGCAAAAATCTCTACCGTTATCATGATATTTCAGATAATAATGTATATAATTTGATAAAATTTTCAGGAAATGTTTTAGATGCTATTGTTAATGAAATGACGTACAATAATTGATGTATAATAAATAGTTTTTTGTTTGGGGCTGTTTTTATAAGGAAAGGAATGACGAATTTGGGAAAATTTTCATATTGGAACATAAAATTGTCTGTATTATTTTTGCATTTCAAAATTTCTCTTAGATTGTAGGTCATTTTGAAGATAACTGTTATATGTATCATGTGTGAGAAGGAAATTAAAATAGTAGCATTAGAATTTTGTTCAGAGTGATAAGCGTTTTAGCTAAATTTCATTAAAAATTACTTCAAATTGACCAATTTATAAAACAGTATGGTGTTTACAGGAAAGTTTTTTTTTTATTTTTTATTTTTAAATGCTGTTTTACCATATGAGACCAAAAAATCCTTAAAAAAACAATTTTTTTAAAAAATTGGCTCCGAACGTAGGCAGTCACCCTAATACACATGAAGCCCTTCTGGGAAATTCTGTTTATCCAACTATATGTATCCAAGTGTTTGATGATCTCTGCATTTCTGCATTGTTCCTAAAGATAATGACATCTAATGTTTCTCGATCTGATAAGGAACTATAATTATTTGTTCAAAACTGGCTGATAAATTGCATTTCTATTATTAATTTTAAGAAATTATGATAAAAAACAAACTGGGTATCAGGTTTGTATAGCATCTACCCCAAGTTTCATTAAGAAATTTTAAATAAGTAATTAAAGGATTTTATTATTAAAAATATATTGAAATACTTTGAAATTATTCCTTTCGATTTATCGTTTATAAATAATTATTTTATTTGTTAACTGTTAAATTTCTAAATGAAAATTCTTCAAATTATTTAATTTATGCTAAATAAATAAATAAATAGCAATGTATATATATGTACAGACATATATATATATATATATATATATATATATATATATATATATATATATATAAACACACACATACACTCAAGAGCCAAAACATTATGACCACCTGTCAATAACGAGTTGGCCCACCTTTGGCGCGCAACACAGCTTCAACCCGCCTTGGCATGGATGCCACAAGTCCTTGGTAGATGGCCGGAGACAGATTGTACCAGATGTTTAAGCAACGGTCACGCAAATCCGAGATATTGCGAATTGGTGGTCTTTGAACTCTGAGCTGCCGTCCCATGACTTCCCAAATGTGTTCTATCGGATTGAGATCCGGTGAGTTAGGCGGCCAGGACATTAACTGGAATTCAGCATCATGTTCCTGGAACCACTCCAACACAATTTTAGCCTTGTGACACGGGGCGTTGTCCTGTTGGAACATTCCATTTCCAGCTGGTAAAACAGAGGCCATGTAAGGGTGCAACTGGTCCACAATGATGTTCAGATACCCTGTAGCATTCATGGTCTGCTCTACCATAACCACGGTTCCCAGAGACGCCCAAGAGAACGTCCCCCAAAGCATAATACCGCCACCACCGACCTGTGTATGACCTACTGTACATTGAGAGAGCAACAGTTCGCATGGAAGACGGCGTATCCTGACACGGACATCGGCGTGATGAATGACAAACCATGATTCATCTGACTAGGCAACTCTCTCCCACTGATCCATGGACCAGTCGCGATGTTCCCGGGCCCATCGCAGGCGCAGTTGGCGATGACGCTTGGTCAGCAAAGGCACACGAGTGGGACGTTTGCTGCGTAGCCCCATATCCAACAGTGTCCGCTGAACAGTGTGCTGCGATACTATTCTACTTGGCCGTGCATTGTATTGGGCTGTCAGCTGAGAAACTGTCTGGCTCCGGTATTGCTTCACCATGCGAGACAGTCTCCGACGACCTTTTTCTTTGATAGCGTGTGGACGTCCAACACCATGTCGTCTACTGCTGGTTTCACCGTCATTCATCCACTTTGCATAAGTACTAACAACTGTAGGTCGCGAACAACCCACGAGTCGTGCAGTTTCGGAAATACTTGTTCCGAGCCTTCGAGCCATTACAATCTGCCCTCTATCAAAGTCGCTTAGATCCGCAGCCTTTCCCAACACACACAGAAGTAAGTGAAAGAATGATTCTTCAGACTCTCCAGCAGCAGTTAAATACCACTTCCACCTGATGACGTGCCTTCCACGTCATCCAGGCGAATTCATTGCAAAATGTAGGGGTGGTCATAATGTTTTGGCTCTTGAGTGTATATATATATATATATATATATATATACAGAGAGAGGGAGATCAATTTCATTACTATTCAAAGGCATTCACATATTTAAAACATAAATTTGAACAGTTTTTGCTCTTGCATCTATTAGTTTGTTCTGTAACATAAGCAAATTGTCCTTTGAAGGAAAAGTAACTTTAATGCAAAAGTTAAGTTGATAAATCATCACCAAAGCACAATTTGTTACTATAACACTGTCAGGTACTGCTGAAATCAGTTCAAATTCTATATTCGCAGCGGCATTTGAGCGTTACAGAGTCACTATATAGCCTGAACGGGAAGGAACACTTGATGATTAAATATTAAATGATAGAAATGGGAATAAATTCGTTCATTTTACTTTATTATTTTTGTTAGGATATTTGGAATTTCGTTCAAAATCAGATTAATTACGCTGTGGGGAACGAATTAATAAAAGGAATTCTTATGTGTTGCTCTTTTAATATATAATTCAATCATCGCGCCATTTGAGACGTGTTATAATGGCACGTTTGGTATGAAATTTGGACCCACTGATAAGGATCAGGGCAGCTGTCCAATCAGCATGAAGTCCAGGTTAGAATCTCAGTTTATTAAATATTATAAGGACATATGTCAGAAGTTCCTAAAACTCCTTACTGAATGTCAAAGAAGTATGACTTAAAGGTATGAACTCCCATTAGAGGGAAAACAGTATAAAGTCTATTCCATGAATACGTATGATAAATCATTTTAAGTCACTCGTCTGAATCTTTGATTTTAAATTCTATCGCTTTGTACTTAAGCCACATCCGTTCCTCCCATTTTAAATTTCAATTTATGTAAACTCCTTTCCTTAAGGAGATTTAATTCTCCTCAATTCAGTAGCGATTAATATAACATTACAAAAAAAAATCTGATTGATATTAGGCCAATACCTTTGGACTTTCAATGCCATGGATATAAGTCGTTAAGAAGGACCTTTTTGTCTAGTTTTAGGGATTTTATTTTTAACTCTTCAGCAGGCACGCCAATTCTTTTAACAACAGCAGGCGCGTGGGGCACAAATTGCAACGTCTCTTTTGACCTTGATTATTTCTTTTGTAATAAACTTTTTTTTCAAATTGAAAATAATAATTTTGCTTTTTATGACACGATATAAAATTTTTATAACATTGAGATATATTTATAATTAAAGGCCGAAGAATGCAGATACAATCGCCTTATTTCAAAAATTGTCCGTTTTGCTGGATCTAAGGACAACTTTCGAATGGGTTCCTATTCTGTCCAAAATCCTAAAAAACGACCAGAGAGTTCATCTTCGTGATATGCGGGATACCGTGTAATAGCTGCACATTGGATCGAGTACATCAACTCCAGCTTTTGTCGTATTGTAATCCAATACAATCACTGGTTTACCACTGTTTAATCACGACTAACAATGAAGGGAAAAGAATAGAAGGGTCAGTAAATCATACCTGCATTAGAAAGGGTGTAGCTATTAATATAAACTGCTTAGAACATTCATTCCTTACATGCAAAAACAAACCATTCAAAATTACGAAAATGTTGCACTCAATAACCAGACGCGAAAGCTGAAGGGTTAAGGGCTAGGAATATAACACTCTAAAGTTTATCTCTTGTGATTTATGAAATATGTTACTTTCCATCTAAATTATCGCGGTATAAGCTCCATTGAGACTCTATTGCACCGGATGGGAAGATAAAGTCCTTACGGGTTAGACTCTCACTGGCAAGAGTAGACCGTAGCAGACAGCAACCCCATAAGACTAGTCAAAACGAGCACCTGGGGGCTCCCACTTACAGGAAAAGCCAAAGGGAAGTGGGCCCCTTTCCGGTAAGCAGTCAAGAAGTCATATGAAATGGCAGCTTTGAACGAGAATTTGGAATAGATGGAAATTCAGATTTATAGGCTGAAAAATGGATGCTCTAGAGACCGAGAAATTAGAGACCAACGAAGCACAATTAGCGTAGGTGGTTGCAAAAAACGCGAAAAAAGACAAAAGAAAACGGGTAAACTTAATAAATATGCGTTTGCTGTGCTAAGCGTGTTGAGTCCAAAATGCACTAAAATGAGTTATCAAACCAGGCATGTTTGAAAAATCAAGAGCTACTGCAGGGTACAGAAGTCCAATTCCACTCCTAAATATTTTTATTCATCAGGGAAAATTTGGGGTAAGTGAAACAAAACATAAGCATTTTAGTGTTAAAGGGGTAATGTCCGAATCAAAGACTTAACACTCTTTACTCATCAAAAATAAATTTCGAAAAATTGACTTTAAAAAATAATTAATAATTAAACTTAAAAAAACTGACTTTTACAAAAGCCGTTTTTTTTTTTCAATCCCGTTTTTCTCAAAACTACGATTTTGGACTTGACACTCATTTCACTGCAAACACAGAAATAAAAACGAAAATTTAGGGTATTGTTACAACAACTATCTAGGAACCAAGCAAAGCTAAAACTGGTATGTGGTCAATTTTAAGAAGTCTCAACCTAGACCCGTTTCTCGTTCGACTGTAAATATACGCCAAGACGCCTAGCCCAACCTACAGAACATTCGTGAAGTGGCGTGCTCAAAAAGATCCCTTCGGACTGCCGTCGTCGGGGAAAATTGTTTTTGAAACATCTGTAAGAAAAGGGGGGGGGGAGTAATACATGGAGATTAAGAGAATAAAAGAATAAAAGGAAGTTGAGCCCTGGCCCCCGGTGGATAGCATGAGCTAACCAGCGGCAAGGCTGCAGTCCACATATCAGAATCCCGAGGGATAAGACCGAATCTCCCGACTTATGCAAGTCACGTGCCACCTCACTCATCATGGTAATCCCTACCAAGCCCGCTTCGGTCACGGTTTCCTGTAAAACGGTATTTCCCTTTTCCTCAGATGGGGGAATCCCTCAGTATTCTCAGTGTTCCCGTAGAACGAAAGAATTGGGAATTTACAACTCATACTTTAGGGCATAACTGGGGGCAAAAAGAGTAACAACTAACTAGCTCAAAAATAAAATAAAGTTAATTGATGCAAAAGAAAACAAAATGCAGTATACCAGCAGACGAGTCGACATCTGCAAGTAAAACTGGAGACACATTTTAGAGTTTGTCAGCTCAGCACTCGTTGGTTTTCTTCTTTGTTTTTTCCCTACGCGGAAGCTAACAAGTCCATGAAGTATTTTTTGCTTATACAGAGTCCACTAGTTAAGGTCCGCTAGTTTGTCGTGGTATATGCTTAAAATTATATGTATGTATATATATATATATATATATATATATATATATATATATATATATATGTGTGTGTGTGTGTGTGTGTATGTGTATATATATATATATATATATATATATAGTACGTAATGCATGTATGTGTGTACACATTTACAAAAAAGCATTTAAAGAACTAAACACGGTGCAGTTTTCAAATCTATATCCCATTATATTATATGCCGTATTTACTCGTGTATAGGCCGCGTGCGTGTATAAGCAGCACCTGAATTTTGAGACAATATTTGGGGAAATTTTTTTTCTGAATTCCGTTGTAGACTCAAAGTATCATCGTTCTGCTAAATTACTTAAGAGTTCAATGCTCGCCTAACAATATCAGGTACAGCCTTAGCTGATGGTGGTGAAACTACAGTGTAAAAAAGGGGATTACTATACATACTAGTGCACTTAGGAATTATTTCTCACGAAGGCAAACTTTTGGAAACTCAAAAGAGTTTTATTAAATAGTCCTAAGGTATAATATATACGAACAATAATATTTACAATACATTGAATTGCCGTGGTCATGATAAGGTGTAATAGGTTGTAAGGTACATAGATACTAATGTTTTATGGTAGTAAAGTGTTCCAAACTAAAGGGTGTTTACTGTATTTAATTTTAAAATTCCGTGTATAAGCCGCACCCGATTTTTACCGACCTATTTTATGGAATTAAAGTGCGGCTTATACAAGCGTAAATACGGTAACATTGTTATAAAAAATGAGTTACTCCAGAGTGTAACGTTTACTGCAGCAGGAAGCATCATTTCATTCATTAACAAAGAAAGTGAATGTTTACTATTGATCTTGTTGGGTCTATACAAACGTAAATACGGTAACATAGTTATCAAACAAATCGGTTACTCCAGAGTGTAACTTTCACTGCAGCAGGAAGCATCATTTCTTTCATTAACAAAGAAAGTGAATGCTTCTTATTGATCTTGTTAGGTCTATACACACATAAATACAATAACATAGTTATCAAACAATTCGGTTACTCCAGAGCGTAACTTTTACTGCAGCAGAAAGAATCATTTCTTTCATTAACAAAGAAAATGAATCTTCTTATTGATCTTGTTAGGTCTCTACACACGTAAATACGATAACATAGTTATCAAACAAATCGGTTACTCCAGAGTGTAACTTTTACTGCAGCAGGAAGCATCATTTCTTTCATTAAGAAAGAAATGATGCTTCCTGCCAGCAATATACCGAAACGAAATTCAGACATTGTGCTTGTAGCAAGAAAGATAAGATAAAAGTTCAAGACAGTGAGTTGCACGAATAGAAGAAAAGAAGAAAGGGAACACTAAATTTATGATGGCTATAAAACAGACCACCCGGAAGCCTTAAGCATGGGAAAAAGTTAAATTAGAAGGAGAATTTTATAAATCCCGCCCTCGATGCGCATTAATGAAAAGGGGATTGAGAAGAGGCAGCCACGGACGAATGGCGGTGGCATGGTAATAATATGACCATTGGAAATTGTAAGAGGCGGAGTCAACATTAATAAGAAAATAATATGAAATGAGAAATAGTGTGAAGTCACAGACAACCTAAGAACAGAGTTAGTCAGAAGTTTTTGAAAATAGAAGTAGTGTCAAGGCACATTCACCTATGAGGAGAGTCAGTTAGGAGATAGAAGTTGTCGAGCGCCCAGTGTCCCGTGTCGAGGGTCTGCAAGGAGTGAAAGAGTCAGAGAACCGATGATGAGAGTGCCTCAGTGTCCCGTGTAAAGTGTCTGCCATTATTGACGGAGACTTATACCAGTTGAAGAAAGTGCCCTAGTTCCGTGCGATGATAAATACAACGAAGTTCGTCATTACGAGTGCCAGCTGCCCATAGTGATCCAACAGTCATCTTTCGAGGTACCGACTTTGCGTTTCCTTTTAATAATGCTGTCATTGCTTCTCAGTGTGTAGCCTTAATAACTAATATAGAGCGCGATGAGTATATTGTTTGAATATAAGATGTTAAGGAGATGACTGATAATTCGTAAAAAACAATTTAGTTAATATGATGTTATGCTTTTATATATGAATTAATTTAGTAGTAATGAAGTTGAGAGTAATATGTGTAGATGAAGTATGAAAGATTGTAATAATAATTGAATGAATTAAATATATGTGTCGTAGAGAATTAATTTAGTAGTGAAGAAATTGTGAGTAATGTGTAAATACAGGAGGAAATATTTAGTAACTTGTAGCGTATTATTTATGTGTTTTAATAATCAATAAATTAATTTCTCAGCTTAAACCAGAGATGTTTTCATTATTTGGGAATCACAATAAATCAATGTACTAACCACAATCATTAAGCAATTCAACAAAATTACAATCATCATTAATAGTATAATTAATATATAATAACCCCCCCCCCCCCAACTACTAACTTTCTTTCTCACTGCCACACTTGTTATGGCTATACACACGAAAATACGGTAACATAGTTATCAAACAAATCGGTTACTCCAGAGTGTAACTTTTACTGCAGAAGGAAGCATCATTTCTTTCATTAACAAAGAAAATGAATGCTTCTTGTTGATCTTGTTATGGCTATACGCACGTAAATACGGTAACATAGTTATCAAACAAAATGGTTACTCCAGAGTGTAACTTTTACTGCAGCAGGAAGCATCATTTCTTTAATTTACAAAGAAAATTAATGTTTCTTATTGATCTTGTTAGGTCTATACACACGTAAATACGATAACATAGTTATCAAACAAATCGGTTACTCCAGAGTGTAACGTTTACTGCAGCAGGAAGCATCATTTCTTCGCCATTATACACCATTATACGCCATTAACAAAGAAAACGGTTGTTTCTTATTGATCTCGTGTTAGGTGTTGAACAAAAAAGTTTTAAAGAATTATTTTAATAGTAGGAATTATTTCAATAATTAGTTAGAAAACTGCTATTTTGTTTTCAAAGAGGTTGTTTTAGTCAAAATATTTAAAAAATAAAGACTTTCAAGCCATTAATTCACTTGCGTTAATAACACTACTTTGGAACTAGGGTTTTCCTTACATTAAATTTTCTGTTCGTAGTACTATCCGTCACTCCTATTTGATCCCTATACCAGATCTGCCGTTTCATATTCTGCTTGAAGTCATTAAACTAGTAGAAATAAATTACGATACTTTCGATGGAATTATTTATACGAGCATCTTTCTGGGGTGGAAATGCGAGCCCTCATTATACGCCTGTCAGAGCTCCTCTCCAGTTATCGTGACGCTGCGATATCAGGACAAGAGCCGCATTCCAAAATGGAGAAAATTTGGTATCGATTGTACGTGCAAACGTTAAAACTAAAATAATGAATACTAATAAGCTCTTTTAAGATATACATTCTGTAATTAAGGGCAAAAGTTTCTGCAACATTTAAATAGCCTGTCTTTAAATTCTTCAACTGAAAAATATTTTGCAACGTGTAGTTGCATTAGTCTTTTACTTTAAAACAGAAATTCCCAAATGGTGTACGGCGGCACTTTAGGGTGCCGTGCAATCGGAGAGGGGTGTCGCTAGATTTTTTTATTTGGATAAACAAAAAATTACTACCCACTAGAATTTTTTTGTAAATATTTAAATAGATAGAACATCTCACCAAGTTTTAATATTAATCATAGATTTCTACTATAGTATCATAGATTTCGTTGTGTGCACCTTCTGTAGCACGACTAACGTGTAAATGGTAATCCAGTTCTCTCCAAGTGTTTCGTAGCATATGAGGCGTTATTAGACTTTTTTGATTAGGGATTCATTAAATACGTTGCGTATAAACAAAAAATTGAAACTATGAATGAGTTGAAGAAGCGTGTCATTCAAGCAATTCGTGTAATTGCTTGAATGACACGCTTCTGATGACACGCTTCTCCAAGCGTGTCATCAGAATGCTTCTCCAAGTGTTTCGTAGCAACTCCTGATATGCTACGAAACACTTGGAGACAACTGGATTACCATTTAGACGTCTGTCGTGCTATAAAAGGTGCACACGTCGAAATCTATGATACTATGATCGAAATCTATGATTGATATTAAAACTTGGTGAGATGTTCTTTCTATTTAAATATTTTTTTTTTAAATTTTAATGGGTAAGTCTGTAAAAATAAGTCACGACTTTTGTATACCTTTAGCCCGGACACCCTGTATATTCCGTTGTAATTTAATGTTTAAAAAAATTGAAAAAATTAAAATTCTAACAAGTGTGCACTTTGTAGGATTCTAATCTCATTGCTCTAGGGTGCTGCAAACACAAAAAGGTTGGAAATCCCTGATTTAAAAAACAAAAGACTATTTATTTAGATCTAAAATTTAGAGCTAAATAACGTTTTTTATTTTAATTTGAGGAGTTCAACATTTTCCTTACGGGGTGGGATACCATATATCCCAAGAATGGATATATATATATTTATACACACACACACACACACACACACACATATATATATATATATATATATATATATATATATATATATATATATATATATATATGTATATATATATATATATATATATATATATATATATATATATATATATGTATATATATATATATATATATATATATATATATATATATATGTATATATATATATATATATATATATATATATATATATATATATATATATATATATATATATATATATATATATATATATATACATAACCCCTTTAATGGCCGATACTACGAATAGGGAATCAGAAAAATGGGCCTCGTATGCTAATGGTTAAGATATTGATGTAGATCTTATACAGGCATATGTACAGTTTTTTAAAATTCTGCTTTCTTGTTTTGACTAGCATTGAGACAAATCGCATCAAAAACATCTCTGCGCTAACATTTAGTCTCAAATTCTATCACAAGTGCGGAAATGCAGACTAGAAATCAATAATAGTAGGCTAAGTTAACATCAAAACTCCTGTTCGGGGCTTCAGTGACGCAATAACGGCTAAACCACTAATGACGAATTTTTTTTTCTCTCTGCTCCGTCGATGTGGAGATATACTTTTACACCAAATATCGACGGCTCTCGCACGCGACTCGGCTCACATTTTACTCTGAAGAATAAAGCGCAGGGGAGTTTAATTAATATTTCCTCCTTACCTTTAGCAAATGAGTCACGTTTGATGCGAGAATGTAGAATATTTATAAGTTAATAAAAGACGGCAGGTGTTAAGATTCAATTGAGTGATGAAGGGCTGTACTCTCGCACTGACCTGGTGTGGTGGCTCTGGAGTGATTTAATGTTCCAAATGACCCTAATTAAGTGAAGAAGTGGAGTTCTTTGTGCCGCGCGGTTTTCTGATTCACTGCAAGTTCGCAGGAAGAATATGTACTATCTAGAAGTTTTTGTAGTTTTATTATTTGCTTGTTTCATGACTTGGTGGGACTTGCTTGTTTTGGAAATCTTTTTCGGTTGATTTATCAAAAAGTGGTGTTAAATAAACAGGTTGATACCATTATGTTAACTTTTTCCTTACGGGCGGGATAGCATGTATCAAGAATACGCAACCAGATATATATATATATATATATATATATAAACTAAACTCACGGCGCAACAGTCCGATGTGGACCAGGGACGGCGGTACCCATCTCCCCTTTCTTGACCTTGGGTCTTGGGGTGCCATACAGCACATGTCTCAGTCAGGTGGTCAAACTGACGTGGGACCCCCAGAGTTTAGTTCCCAAGCATGCTTGGTCCTCATTTTATCGACCCACTCAAGGGATAAAAGGCTGAGTCGACCTTGCCCAGTCGCAGTGTTGAACCCCCCTGGACCTGTGGGATGACAGCTTGACGCTTTTAACCACTACGCCACCGGGCTTTATATATATATATATATATACACACACACACACTAGCCGGGTTTCGGCCAGCTACGCTCAGGCCATCCGTTCACCAGACAGACGGCTTTGAAATGAGTGAGAGGGAGAATTTTTAAAAGAGGCAGTATTAATTTGCAGTCTCCCCCCACCCCACAAAAAAGAAAAATTTGTTATTCGTATTAACACCCACCACCACCTGGTATGATATGAACATACCTGCATTACAAAAAGATATATTTTCATGTGCCGGTCTGGAATTGAATTCTAACGGAACAGCATTAACATCTTGAGACTCGAGCAAAATAAAATTTAAATATTTTTTATAATTATAGTTTATTAATTCAAATGGGCATTAAAAGGCTTGTTTTTCAAGAAATTAATGAATTTAAATTTTTAATTTTGCAGGGGAGCACATACATTTTATTGGATTTTGCAGTCATAAACACGATAAATAATGACAAACCCGCACAAAAAAATTTAAACAAAAAACTTTATTTAGGTAAACTAATAAACTTTATGAAGTTAATACTAAGTTAATTTTGAATTTTAAACTAAAATTTAATTAAAAAGTTTCAGACAAGGCCAACAGGGGCACCTACCTGGAACCCACTTCGAATGCGGGGGGGGGGCAAAAATGATGTATTTGTTATATTATTTTCTCATACGTAATTAATTAAGGTACCTAAATGCAAAATCTTCCCTATGGCTTAGAAATGGCTAGGTATGGCACTGTACACACGCACATATACATATACATACATACATATATATATATATATATATATATATATATATATATATATATATATATATATGTGTGTGTGTATGTGTGTGTGTGTGTGTGTGTGTTTGTGTGTGTGTGTCTGTCTCAGACAGTCAGAGGTGTGTCATCTTTCATTTATATAGTAAAACGTGAAAAATTGTATGGGAGTTTGTTTAATGCTTACTGGATCATGTTTAAAACACGCTGTACGCATATTGGAACATTATTCTAAATGCCATAAAACCAAAATAATTTAACAATACATAATCGGAAAAATGAGTATTAATGTAAAGATGGGTAATAAATTCCTCTATTTACTTAGCTGAATACAATCGTAAGCTTAATACTTCTGTTGAAAAAAATCCGACAAACATCCCTAACCCATTAATTTCTTCATGTTTATTCAGTGTTATTCCATGGCACAGTTTACGTCTTTTAAATTATACGGAAACATGCGGATAGGGGAGAAATTATATCGAAACATAGGAAGGACATAAATATTAAATATTACGTAATAAATTTCCCGTTCATCCTAAATAAATATTTAATGAGTTCACTCCAAAATAATGCAAATTCTACTCTTTTAACAAATCATGCCATCCATTAATTTCTTCATATTAATGGTATTTATATAGTTTAAAATTTACTAGACTTTATCAAAGACTTAATGAATATTTCTCCTATACACACACAGATATATATATATATATATATATATATATATATATATATATATATACATATATACTTTATTTATGTTCAGATCTGAATTATATTTAGATTTAGTTGCTTATGAGAAATTATAAGATAAATGTTATACTGTCTTCTTGTTTTTTTCTATATTTCTTGTTTAGGACTTGCACTTCCGTTAGTAAATGATCGGATAAACCTCTAAAACAATGACCCTAACAGCACATAAAATCAACTTTATCGAAATTAATTTCTGAATATATTCGTGTAAATCAGAATAACTTGTGCAGGCATATTTTGAAGGAAAATTTTGCTCTCTCAATAAGGATGAAATCAATATCTTCCTGATATTGATTATCAAGAAATCCTAATGCTGATCAAGAAATATTAAAGAAAGGGAAATCAACGTATTCTGTCTGTTATTTTATATAATTTGCTGTGAAACTCAGTATCTAAGGGGTTGTAGTTGAAAAACCAAGATTTCCATTTTGTTTTCCATCATTTGCTTTTTCGCACTAACTTTCTAGATTGAGCAGAGAGAATATATGATTTTAATCTTCATCAAAATAGTTGCGTTTTGACTGGTTGTCAATCCCACAGATTTAAAAAGGGTGTTTGAGGTTAAAGAATTGACCTTATATAGTGTCTAGCTCTGGAGCGATACTGGGGCGTTATGAAGTCGTGTTCAAGGTTAGTTGAGTTCTGGACTACCAAATTAGATCATCCAAATTAGCTAGGGAATTTCCGAAAAGTCATTTTCATGGCAGATTAGTCAGTATCGTGTTTAGTTCATTAAGCTTTAAGATTGTCATTCTGGGATTTACAGTGATCCAGACTTGAGGCGAAATGTAATTAACAGCCTCCTTCTTCCCCGTAAATGTACTTACGTATTTTAGAAGTTCGTTAGTGACAAGATTTCGCAGAATGATGTCACTTATAGTTTGGTTCTTAGGCCTATTAAGATTATTTTGTTCTTAGAACTAACTGTGCTCTAAATTAGCACGGCAGAAATAGATTCATTCATGAAAGTATCTAAACTTGTGTGCCTTGAAGCATAAGGATTTGTTTCAGGACTTTAAGTTTTTATTATGCTCCATTATGAAATTGTTAGACACGCCGTTCATCACTAAAATTGCCAAAAAGTCAAAAATAATAACAATAACATATTTGGGTTTAGGCACGTATCACATTTGTATCTAAAATTGTCAGTAAACGGCAACACCAAAATCTTGTGAAATATACATATAAATTTTCAAGATTAAATTAAAAACATCAGAAAAGAGAATTTCTCAATATATTTGGACAAAAATAAAGGGATAATTTCAAAATATAATAAAGCGATATAAGCAATATTTCCAAAATTTAATAAAGAGAGATGAAATGCAATAAACGGAAGATGAAGAAAAGTCATGTTTAGAGGATTTTCACCTTCGGGAATCACCAGAAAGAACATAACCACTTAATATTCCCCAAGGTTTCAACGTTACCAAATTTTTGTTGCATTCACTGGGGTTTAGTTCATTTATGAATACAACAATATTTTACTTGAGTCATCATATTGATGAATCATTTAGCTGAAATCCTTTGCTTCTTCCCATTTTTTGTTTCTAAGATATTTTTATTCTTATTTAATGATTTTCTATCCAGAAGTAATCTCCTGAAGCAATTTATTAAATCTACTTAACTGCAGATATTAGATAGATACTAAAAGTTATATATATATATATATATATATATATATATATATATGCACACACACACGTGTATATATATATATACACACACATATATATATATATATATACATATATACATATATACATATATACATATATATATACACACACACATATATATATATATATACATATATATATATACATATATACATATATACATATATACATACATATATACATATATATATATATGCATATATATATATATATGCATATATATATATATATATATATATATATATATATATATATATATATATATATATATATATATATATATATGTGTAGATATTACATGTGTAGATATTGAGATGATAGATAAATAAACCACTTTTGGCTCTACATACAAGGCAGCTTTTTTACGTATATAATTAACCCACTCTTCATACGTGCTGCGAGTATATTTATTGAATGAAATTTTGTCGACATTTTTAGTGCAAGAGTTTTTTTTTCCCGTCTACTGATTCTTTCAGCATCTGCCATAAATGGTTGAATAGCGGGCAATAATGGGCAGAAATTATCTCCAAAAAAAATGTGTTTCTGAGTGGCGTTGGTGAGTTTCCCCCGGCACTGAAATGCACATTACGCTGCGGGAGAAATCCACGACCATTGCATTTACGCACTGCTGCACGTCGACGCAATAAATCTGTGAGAGCAGAACCATGAATAATGCGCAAAAGCATTCCATCGAATGCACACCCGGCACCGTACTTTGGATGGTGCTTAATGCACTCTTGTAGGGTAAATAAAACAGCGGAAGGGAAAAGTTGCTTTGAAATAATAAGCATTACTGTGCCTATGCAACTAAATTTAACTAGGGAGAAGCTGGCGAAATAAATAAATTTCTGATAGCGGAAATTTTGGATAAACAGAACAGTGAAGCGACATCTATCCTGCTTCTATTAGTGTGGATTAATCTTTAACGTTCGTTTACACCTGAAAAGAATATTCTCTGCATTCAAATAAGCAAAAGTGTGTCCATAAACTTCTCCTTACGAAAATTACAAGGGAAATGCGTTGCCATTTCGGAAAACGCATGAATTATTCAGGGACTTTCGCGTTGGCTGTTATAACTAGTTACTGTCACAAAATTATCAGATTACCGAGAGGTGTATCGAATTACTACTCTCAAACTACAATTCTAGGTATACACTTAAGGTATCCATAGATCATTTTTATCTTGTTCACTGAATAATGTTTGTTTAATGGCAGAGTATTTTGCATTTGCCTTTTGCTTTTTCTGGTGGCAATTCTTTTAAATATTGGGAGAGTTACTGTATTGGATTGGAATTACTAAGTATATCTAGAAAATTATAGACTATAATATAACAAAAATTCTAAATATAACAGAATTTCTGAAATCCCTCAATATTAAATTTCCAATTCCAAGTATTCCCTATTTTATAGGGATTTGCCAGATGATAAGGGGAGAAGTTATTAAAGTGTGAGGCATGTAATGGGGAAATTTGAGAGTTCATCACACCGCCTATATAGTTTAGCAGAACACCAGTGCATTTAGCAGAACACCAGTGCAAGCAAGCATTCTAATCCCTGTTGCCATATACTGGGAATGCTTTTGAAGTTACAGTGGTATCCGATCATTGTCAACGATAAAAAACGGTTAGAACATAAAGAATGTCTAAAAAATCAGCATCGGGAAAAATAAATGAATGCACTAAAAAGACATTAAATTTCCTGTGTGTTGTCCAGAAAAAGGAAATGGGGACTATGTGAGGAAAGATATATATATATATATATATATATATATATATATATATATATATATATATATATATATATATATACAGTGAAATCTCGATCTATCGTTTTTCAAGGGACCAACTGAAATGAACGACACATACGGGAAAACGATGATTCGGAAGATGATCGATCGAGTTTCCACTGTACATATAAGTTATTTGCGTTACTGGGGAAGTGTAGTTGATACAACATTAGTCTGGAATTCAAGAAATATATATATATATATATATATATATATATATATATATATATATACATAAAGTCGTTCGGACTTTACGGAAACGATTTTGTAATTTGTTTTTGTCGATTGCATTTTAAGATAAAAATTTGGCAACGACAGAAAAATGGTATGCTACTGTTTTGTTTGGATTGGAATGTAAAATAAAAGATTTATTTAGAAAATGGCTCCTAAAATTGAGAAATGGCTGGAAGGTTACGTAACTGCACTTTCCGGGGAAAAATATTCGTATCAACAAATTAAAAAGCGTTGAAAAAATCCCGGTTATGGCAATTCAAAAAAGGTATTTATAATATATTAAATTTGAAAAGGAAAAACGTCTAACTGAAAGTAAAAAATATAACATGACCACTAAACCTCATCCTAAGACTCTTCGAACGCAGGTAAATATCAAGAAAGTGAAGGCTCTGATCCTTAATAATAATAAAAAAAATAAATAAAATAAAAAATAAAAAAAAATTTAAAAAAATGTATATATAACAGTGGAACCCCAATTTTACGTTTTCCATGGGACCAGCGGTAAAAAACGTACGAAACGGGAAAACGTAAAATCGGGGTTAAAATAAATCTAAGCATATTGCTCAAAAATTGACACTTGCCGGATGAACTATTGGAAAAAATGTGTAATCTTTACTTGTTTTTTGCTTTTAGATACAATTTTTTTTTGCTTTTAGATGCAAATTTGCTTCTTGGTTTACATTCGAAACTAAAAATTGTTTCAGAGTTTTTATGCTTTGAATCGCTTGATCAGCTGTGGGTACTACATCCTCCGTTATTCCTTCTTCATCCTTCATCACCACTATCATCGGAAGTGGCCATTAAATTAGATATCGTGGCGAAGTCATCCACGCCATTTTATTCGAAGTGTAATCCTTAGGTAAACTTTTCACATTCCTGAAACACTGTGGTTTCTTTGCTCTACCGATCACAAGAGGCGTTAATTTCTCATTTCCGTTCACATTAGTACATAATAAAACAGTAAAGCATATTTTTGAAAGCTTTCCCCGTGGCAATTTTCTCCTTTGACCATCAGTGTTTTGTCGGGTAACAAGTTGAAAAATAGTCCCGTCTCGTCGGCGTTGACTACATCTCTTGGAATGTACTCCTTTAATAAATTTCGCAAAGTGTTCTCTTTCCACTGCTGCACAGTTGCAATATACACACTATTGGATTCACCACAGATAGATATAAAACATAAATTGTTCCTTTTTTTTAAATCTGTCGATCCAGTCATTCGATGCAGAGAAGCCCTGCAGTTTAAGCCTTTCAGCAATTTCAAGCGCCTTCTCTTTAACGATGGAACCGTTTATTGGAATTTTTTATGCCCGGGCTTCCTTGAACCATTCGATTAAAATTTTTTCCAAATCATCATACGGAGATGTCTTAAGAATTTTTCGTTTCTTTGCAGATTTTCCGAGTTTTTCAGCACTCAACTCTACTGAAGCTTCTTGCTTTAAAATCGTTTGCAAAGTTGAACATGCAATACCCAAAGATTTAGCAAGATCAACTTTACTACCATGAAATTCTTTAGCTTTTTTGACGATTTCGGCTAGAGAGAAACATTTTCGTGTAGACATCCTTCAGGTTAAGTACGCTCGACAATGAAAAAAATGGCTACGGTGCTCAAACGAACTCTTACAGACCAGTTGAAACTAGTTCTACCTTTAGTGGGTTGCATGGACTGGTCATAGCCCCCCCTTTCCATAAGAAGTGTGGACATTGGACAATAGATCCAAAAGACATCCCTCCTCTCTTTTTCTTTTGTTAGCAGAGAGTAATCGAAGAATCGAAAGGCATTGCCGTGATTTTCACCTCACTTGCGGTTGTCCCGTGCTTTGCTCCTTCCCCACCCTTCTAATTTTGACACTGGGAGGAAACCCCTCCTGCCTACTAAAACATAGACAAAAGGGCAAGAACAGAAAGAATGCCAGAACGGCTGCAAGCAGGTAAGAAACAAGTTTTTCGTGAAAGAAAGAACTCTAAAAAGTTTGTGTGAGCCTTGTAGCGGAAAAATGATTTTGATCTTGTCTTCAGAAAAAAAAAACGTATTAAGCGGGATTTTCTGGAAAGGGTAACGTAAAATCCGAGATATTTTAACATTATCAGTATAGGCAATTTTCACGGACCAGCAGAAAATGACGTAGGAAGCGGGATAACGTACGAAACGGACAACGTAAAATCGGGGTTCTACTGTATATATATATATATAGTTCTTTGCGTTACTGGGGAAGTATAGTTGATACAACATTAGTCTAGAATTCAGGAGACTTGGGTTCGGGAGCTTGGCAGACTGTCGTTAAAAATACAACTAATGTAGCAATATATCTCCAACAATCTCCATGAACAAGTATCGACTCTAATTATTCTTCGATAATCGCTGCCAAAGAAATCATTACATAACAGCAGAAAAATTACTGATATTAGCACTTTGGGTCATAGTATTTTTCCTTTGAATGCAAATATTACATCGTTAAAATGTAGTTTAGTGTATGATTAAACTACATATGTAATTAGATAGCGCTAAAAAACTTTTTCAATAAATCTGTGTTCGCGAAACATCTCTATCGTATTTTAATTCAGATTTATCTAGGTTTAACTATTCGAAAATTCTCCACTTCTATATTTTGTCTTTTAATTACATGTTCGCTGTAAAATTTGACGACTAAGATAATACGTTTTCAATATATCTATCACGAAATATTCTTAATTAGTTTTAACGACTTCATGTTTGTTTCCAGATTCTTTAACTGACTTTCTTCAAATTACGGAAATTCAAATTACTGGTTAACTAAAAAAAAGTAATTCTGAAAGTTAAAGCGTTTGGTAGAAACTAGTTCTAGACTTTTAAAAAATGATCAGCAATAATGAAAAAAAATCAATTTTTTAAAAAAATATGGATATTTAATGAGACTTTGAAAGTTAAATATAAAAATGGATAGAATTCTATTCTTTTTACTCACAATTTTGAAGAGAAAGGAAAGGGAGATTTTTCAAATCAAATTTTTCATTTCTTAAGGACAAAAGTATGACGTTTCGAAAAAAGAAAGTTTATCAGAAAAGTGTCAGATAGTTCCGAAAGTTCTCTTTTGTGAAAGTGGCCTGAGAAATCAACAGAAGTTATGGATCCCTCTTTTTTACTATGCGAGTCACATATCTCTCGAGATGGATCATCGTTTTAAATGATTGACTCCGAGATTTATTACTCGAAAGCCCCCGATTTATTTCGCCAGTAAATAATTTTTACTAATGATCAGTAAATGATTTCTAACGACAGTGCTGGCAGTTATCAATTAGAGATACTTAGGAAGTAATATATAAAATTGAGTATTCTACAAGCAAATAAATTTGAAATAAAATGTTTCGAAATATGTTAAGAATTTTATTTAATTTTGAATTCAAAGAACTTGTGCCGGTATGACATACTATTAGAAGGGATACGTAATTTTCGTATTTACGAAATAGATGCGAATAAATGCGAAATTTGCCGATATGAGCAAATAAGTGCGAAAATTATTTTTTTACTAGGGTAAGTGTCCCAAATATCACCTACCCTAATTTTTTTTCGACATTTCATCCACTTTTTAGTTTCTGATTAGGCTGGAAACTCAAAGAACATTCCTAAGAACTATTTCCATTGGTATCCTGAGATCAACCAGCTCCAAAACAAGTGCCAGTTTAAGGGGGTCCGGGACACATTTTAAAAAAAAATTTTATTTATTGAGTTCAAATTTTGAAATTTTTTGTGATGGTCCACCATATAATTTTTGAACAAAATCAGATCATAAAATTTTTCAAAAAGTTTTTAAAAAATTTTAAAATTTAAAATTTTTAATAAAAGTGGGGTAATTTAAAATCTTTATAACTCGAAATATTACTTGTCGAATTTCAAAATTTTTTCATTCAATTAAACAGAAATATATAAGTTTTAATATTATTTCAGCATTTTTTGAAATATTAATTTTTTTAAGAAATTAAAAATATTTAGAAAAAAAAGTACAAAAAAAATTATGTATCTTATAATTTTAAAATCATATGTTCAAAAGTAAATATTTTTTTCAAATTTGCTGAATCAAAATTAAAGTAAAATAGTTGAAAAAGACATGTTCAAGGTTTCAACCATTTATCTTTAATAGTTCTTGACTTATAACAATTTAAAGACGAGAAATCGGGAAAAAACCCATCATGCAGAAAAACGCACTTACACGTTTAAACAACGATTGGCTACTATTACAATGTTGCAAAAAAAAAAAATAAATAAATAAAAATATCCTGTTCTAACTAAGATAGAAGCATGATTTAAACGTCATTTTAAGCGTAAAAGAACAAAAAATAATTTAATGCAATAAAATTTTTTTTGAAAATTTGAGCAATTTTGTGTCCCCTTAAGTTATGTAGCTAAATTGGAAAAATTGAAATTTCCAGTGAACTCCAGAGCGGTTCCTAATTCCGCCTACCTCTGTTCTTCTTACCGCCTACCAGGCGAAATTAGGAGCACCTGTTAAAAGGCATTGCTATCAAAGTCTCTGTGTAATGCACTTTCAAATGGTATAAGCAAAATTAGAATTTGGATGTACCTACCTGGTCATTCACTGGATTCTGATTCTTTGGAGCCAAAGTTTACCAAGACAACAGACAAAACACCTTCAGATACCATATAGTTTCTGTTGTCAGTGATAAGAGTATTGTCGCTATCGCCGCTGTTAGTACAGACCCAGAACTAAGAAGTTATTGCATTTTCTCATACATAGCGCGAATCATACTTTAGAAACATGAGTAGGCGATATTAGGCATAGGGGCGATATTTGTGACACCTACCCTACTTTTCGGCAAAAACTCGGTGATAAACGGGTTTTTAAGCAAAATTAGGTAATAATAGTAATAATTTATTAACATATTTGCTTAACTAAGACCATCCGGGGTCTATAACTGAGAAATCTCGCTCTCCTTCAGGTTTGCTCCGAATTTCACCCGGACAGTTTGTCCGTACCGGAGTCGAACCTAAAAGTCTAACTGTAAAAATCTACGACCATGTTATGTGGAGCAATTTAGTGGATTTAAGAACGTCTCTTGAGTGCCAGTCAAGGCTATTTCAGCTACTTGCATAGTCAACCAAGAGACTCCTGTTGGTGTTGTACAGATTTTAATTACGATTTAAATGCTGCTACCTTAACTTTCCAAAGCAGCTATACAAAGCCTCTACAGTCCCGTTGACAGCGTAGATGCTGAGAGATATTTTTGTATGTACAACATAGTAATTAGTGACAGAAGGGAAAGTCTTAAGAAACAGAATGTGGACATTATTACAATGTTAGCTTTTAACTAAGAATTTTGATACTTACCTATCCAAGTAAGTAAAATTGTAATTTCTTTTAATAAACGCGAAAATTTTGAATTTATATATTTTTTTGCGAATAAATGCGAAATTTTATATATTGTATTTTTTTGTTGCGATATTTCAATATTTTTTATGCGAGATTTACGTATCCCTAACTATTAGTTATTTCCGGACATTTCAATTATGTTATCATCATGTTCATCGTAACCAAATTTCTTATTGGATCGCATTCATTATATTGAATATATTAGGTGGTTAACCCCAACTCCACCATTAAAATATATTTGATAGTACTGAACTTTCGAGGTTCGTTTGATTTCAAGAGTTTGTTGATCCGTCAAGTTCTTGATTGGATTATTATCCAAGAGAAACCTCTGGAGGTGCGGGGTCAAGTGTTTAGGTCTCGTCACTGGACTCGGTTCTAAATTACAGGACCGGCTTGTAGCGAGTAATCCTGGTCACCTATACGGTGCCCCTTTAAATGAATGTCCAGCAGTCTCGCCTTTTATCTAAGAAGTAATATCGTCATAGCCAATCTGTAAGGTATACACAAGATTCGATTCACAAGAATCGAACTTTTGAGCGAATTAAAGAAGCTGCTTTAGATATGCTAATTTCGGCATACGCGCTTAGTATAAATACCACGCAGCGTCATTAATGAAAAGGGGGGAGGTTGTTAAGGTTGAAAAGGTGTTATCCTGCGCTAGTGCTTAGCGGGCCAGAAGTTTACATGGCAGTACTGCTGGTTTGACTTACTGTTCGTGAGTATTGAAAAATATATTGTTCTTGAAAGCTGTATTTATATTCCGTACAAGTAGTTCGTATGCTTATTGCTGTAAAAGCCAATTATATGTGCAACGAATTCAATAAACATTGTTTCATGTATAAACTGCGTTTGTTTCAAATTCAAATAGAGTGCCACTTCAAATTATATACACCCAAGTCTGGGTAGAAGTGAGCATAGAAACTCTATAAATCTTCTGGCCATTCTTAATAAATAAATAAATTATTCAACAGAAAAGTACTTCAGAGTCACTCGCGGGCAGTATCATCTAGCGGCAGGAAATTTTAGGAAGAATTCCTTTTTGCAAGAATGCATAATAAATATAAGAATATGTACTTTATCCTTTAATGTTCATCCCTCCATAAAAATTATGGTAATTGCACTAGAACTTAATTATGATTTGAACGAAATGGTTTTGATTTGAGCTCTCGCGTGTGTGTGTGTGACGTCGCGGGGATAGAGTAAGGCAATTTCTTATGATTCCGTCTACCTCAGCAAGTAAGTTCGGACAAACGCATCTAAAGAAAGATCCTGAAGAGAGCAGGTCCAAAAAAGTCCACATTACGGCACATAGAGCAAAGCTCAATCTAGAAACGCAGTTGACCGACAGCTGTTTGAGAGAACGGCATTACTATAGACCAGGGGTTCCCAACCCCTTTTAAAAGGATGATTTTTTTCATCGACCCCCTCACATTTTTCTCTATAATGTACAGCATACAACATAAATACTTTACTATTAGCTTTATACATTTGGCCATAAAAACGGTTGTAATTGTAGTATCGACTTCATTTTTTTTAAAGATTCCATTCTTTAAAATTAAATCATAAATAAAAAAATTGAGTTTTTTGAAGATTTTTAAAGTTATCTCCCCCCTTAAGGTCCAGTGGATTTCCCCAGTTCTACCTAGTGTTAGTACACAAATAAAAGCCGATGGCGGCATTCGACACATATACAAAATCGTCCTGACATTCAACTTTAGATACGTGGATCACTCCGCCCTATGCAAATCTGTATTTATATATATTAAAACGTATATTATTATCTAATAATTACATTCCTAAAAAATTAAATTTTAAAACAGAAAAATTTATCATCGACCCCCAATAGACCCCTGGAATACTATAGACCCTTTTTAAACTTCCATCCACCCCAACGGGGTCCACCTGGACCCCGTTGGGAATCCCTGCTATAGACCATTCGGGATTCCCATTTACTCTAGTAGAGTAAAGAAAAACTGGCTCTATGGGAAGAAAACCAGGGCATCGCATACCCCAGTCGTAACAAACACGATGATGGGCACTTCCTATGAAAAAGCATCAGAGGATCGTTTTCAGTCCAGCTTGATACCCAAGCACAGTAGTATAATGGTTTTTTGTGCATTCAGTGGTATATCACTGTTTGATATTTGGCATTTATGACTATATGAAGGACAATTTCTTACAACAGCGAGACATCCCTTGTTGCAATGCGAGGTACTATATCAGGGACTTTTTTTAATGAATATGATTCTTGAAATCTTTCGCATCTGTGATTAAATTTCAAGTAGTTGAATTTAGGGATACTGAAGTATGTATAATAAAAGCCCCGTAGGCTATTTATTGGTATTTTTAAGACATATTTTCAGATAAAACTATTTTCATTAACCTAATTACATAATGTAAATGTATTTACTGAATGTCCATTAAAACTTTAGAATATGTAGAGTAGTTTTATATGTAGTTTTTGTTGAGATTATTTTCAGTCAAACAAGTTGTTGTTGTTGCTTATGCCCCTTGACCGACATGTAACATCAGGTCAATTCCCGAGGGCTATGGGCGATGAAGGTGTGGCTCCGGTTTTTAATAGCACCACAAGGGTCGGTGTCCGAATTGGCTAAATGACCGGTAAATTTGAACCGAGTCAAGTGACGAGACCGAAACACTTGACCCCGCACTTCCAGAGGTAAATTTGAGAACTTGGAGAACATTGTAGCCACGCCCTATTTTACGTGCCCCGGCCACCATTAGTGAACACGGTGGTGGATTTGCAGCGACGAGCATCGAAGCAGGGACGTTCAGATCACTGGCCCGTTGCTCTTGCCAACTGGGCTACCGCACCCTTCGTATATATTAAAAGAAAATTGCATTAACGACAGAAACATTGCATTAACCAGTCTTCCGACTTGGCCATTTAACTTTCAATAAACATTACTTTTTATTTCTTTTAACATATTAGGAGAAATTGCATTAACATTTTTGAAAGACATCTCCACTTTATAAGTCTTTAACTACTTGAAATATATATCCTTTGATATTATTGATAAAGCAGAAACTAATTTTTTTTAAATTTCTCTTTATATATTTATGATACTATTAATTCTTTTTTTCTTTTAACGTATTAGAAAATTGCATTAACATTTTTAAAGACATCTCCTCTTTATAAGCCTTTAACTAATTCAAATATATATCCTAAATATATATCCTTTGATATTATTGCTAAAACAGAAACTATTTTTTTTTAAATTCTCTTTATATATTTATGATACTATTCATTATTTTTTTTTCTTTTAACATATTAAGAGAAATTTGCATTAACATTTTTAAAGACATCTCCTCTTTATAAGCCTTTGACTACTTCAAATATATATCCTTTGATATTATCGATAAAACAGAAAGTAATTTTTTTTTAAATTCTCTTCATATGTTTATGATACTATTCATTAATTTTTTTCTTTTAACATATTAGAAAATTGCATTAACATCTTTAAAGACATATCCTCTTTAACTACTTCAAATATATATAACTACTTTTACAAATATATATAACTACTTTTACTTCAAATACACTGAAGTGCCACTGAATTAGGGATAGCAAAGCCTATGCAAATTGTGTAGCGCTGCGCATCATGTATGCGCAAGTGAGGGGGCTGTGGTAACTGCATATATAGCTCGTACTGTGGTTGTTCTGAATTAATTGTTGGAATTGCCAATATGGGTAAACTGCCTGATTTAAACGCCTTCGATCGCGGACAAATCGTAGGTGCGCGACGCATGGGCCATTCAATTTCCGAAATCATCAGACAGCTAGGATTTTCAAGGTCTACAGTGTCAAGAGTATACCAAGAATACATGGATGGTGGGAAAAAAACTAGCGATCGGGCAAACTGCAAAAGACAATTAGCCTTGACAGTGCGTGGTGAGAGACGGCTCAGGCGTATTGTAGGTACCCAGTGAAGCCAAACATTAGCTCAAATTACCACCCAGTTTAATGACGGTGCCAGTCGTACAATCAGTAAACGGACTGTGCAACGCTCGCTTCACCGTATGGGTTTCGGGAGCCGTCGACCTACGAGAGTACCATTGCTCTATACTCGCAATCGGGCTGCACGTCTTGCCTGCGCAAGAGAGCACAGAGACTGGAGTGTAGAGGACTGGAAACGAGTAGCATGGAGTGATGAGTCTCGATTCCGACTACTTAATGCCGACGGGAGGCTGAGAATATGGCGTCAGGCTCATGAAGCCATGGATCCTGCATGCCTGGCTGGAACTGTACAAAGGAATGGTGGCTCAATCATGGTCTGGGGTGTTTTTTCGTGGCACAGTTTGGGATCTTTGGTGCGTGTACCAACCTCCCTCAATGCAATTCGGTACGTAGAGTTCCTGGGTGATCACCTCCATCCGTTTATGCTGTTCTGTTATCCGCACGGTAATGGAGTTTTCCAGAAACACAACTGTACCTCTCACAAGTCCCGGTTGGCTACTGGCTGGTTGGATGAGCATTCCTCTGACTTCTCTGTCATGAATTGGCCACCTAGAAGCCCAGACTTAAATCTTATTGAGCATCTTTGGGATGTTTTGGAACAAGGCGTGATAGGCCATCACACAGCATCAAAGAACCTTACTGAATTATGGACAGCTTTAGCCAATATTTGGCAAGCCATTCCCGTGGAACGTTTCCGGAAACTTGTTGAATCTATGCCTCGTCGTGTGGCAGCCGTTATCAAGGCCAGAGGAGGCCCAACTCGTTATTAGGTAGGTATCCCTTATTCAGTGGCACTTCAGTGTATATATCAATTGATATTATTGATAACACAGAAACTATTTTTTTTTAATTTCTCCTTACATATTTATGATACTATTCATTAATTTTTTTCTTTTAACATATTAGGAGAAAATTGGATTAACATTTTTAAAGACATCTCCTCTTTATAATCCTTTGACTACTTAAAATATATATCCTTTGATATTATTGATAAAACAGAAACTAATTTTTAAAAAAATGCTCTTTATATATTTATGATACTATTCATTAATTTTTTTTCTTTTACCATATTAGGAGAAAATTGCATTAACATTTTTAAAGACATTTCCTCTTTATAAGCCTTTAACTACTTAAAATATATATCCTTTGATATTACTGATAAAACAGAAACTAATTTTTAAAAAAGATCTCTTTATATATATATCCGATACTATTCATTAATTTATATTTATGATTGATTTTCCGTACTGAATTGAAGTATTAGGAAAGCGCTAAAAACGATAAACCTTCTTTCTCCGAAAATGTAGAACTTGTCTTTCTATCCAGAGGGGTGAAAGATTAAGATCCAATCTAGCGTATAACACGGAGTAAGAACAGATAAGTTCATGAAGATAAATGAAATAACGCGGGAGAGAGAGTGAGGATGAAGTAGATTGTTAGGCACTCAGCAATTGGAGAGAAAAGATTACAGGCACCTTATCTCGATCTAATAAGAAAATAAATGCTGCAGTAAACACCGTTTTTTTTGGCGAACAATCAGTATATTATTACTCAACATATAGGTCTCTGATGATTTTTCCTATAAATACGTTCAGGTCTTGAAAAAAAATGTTTTAAAGGTAATATATTGTGCAAACATGAACAAATTACCTTTCCAAAGTAATCAATAATAATTTCGATATTTTTCTTAAAAAACAAAATTTAAAATACATAGAAAATGCATCAAAATATAACTAAAGATTTTATGTATGATATTAATACGAAAATTTCCAGCATTACGAAATAAAAGAGTAAAAGTTATTACATATAACTAAAGGTCTTATAAATGATATTAATACGAAAATTTTCGGCATTACTAAATGAAAGAGTAAAAGTACATATATATAACTAAAGGTCTTACGATATTAATACGAAAATTTTCAGCATTACTAAATAAAAGAGTAGAAGTTAATATAAATATATATAACTAAAGGTCTTATAAACTAAAGGTCTTATAAATGATATTAATATGATAATTTACAGCATTACTAAATAAAAGAGTAAAAGTAAATATACACTCAAGAGCCAAAACATTATGACCACCCCTACATTTTGCAATGAATTCGCCTGGATGACGTGAAAGGCACGTGATCAGGTGGAAGTGGTATTTAACTGCTGCTGGAGAGTCTGAAGAATCATTCTTTCACTTACTTCTGTGTGTGATGGGAAAGACTGCGGATCTAAGAGACTTTGATAGAGGGCAGATTGTAATGGCTCGAAGGCTCGAAACAAGTATTTCCGAAACTGCACGACTCGTGGGTTGTTCGCGACCTACAGTTGTTAGTACTTATGCAAAGTGGATGAACGACGGTGAAACCAGCAGTAGACGACATGGTGTTGGACGTCCACACGCTATCAAAGAAAAAGGTCGTCGGAGACTGTCTCGCATGGTGAAGCAAAACCGGAGCCAGACAGTGGCTCAGCTGACAGCCCAATACAATGCAGAGCCAAGTAGAATAGTATCGCAGCACACTGTTCAGCGGACACTGTTGGATATGGGGCTACGCAGCAAACGTCCCACTCGTGTGCCTTTGCTGACCAAGCGTCATCGCCAACTGCGCCTGCGCTGGGCCCGGGAACATCGCGACTGGTCCATGGATCAGTGGGAGAGAGTTGCCTGGTCAGATGAATCACGGTTTGTCATTCATCACGCCGATGTCCGTGTCAGGATACGCCGTCTTCCAGGCGAAATGTTGCTCCCTCAATGTACAGTAGGTCATACACAGGTCGGTGGTGGCGGTATTATGCTTTGGGGGACGTTCTCTTGGGCGTCTCTGGGACCCGTGGTTGTGGTAGAGCAGACCATGAATGCTACAGGGTATCTGAACATCATTGCGGACCAGTTGCACCCTTACATGGCCTCCGTGTTTCCAGCTGGAAATGGAATGTTCCAACAAGACAACGCCCCGTGTCACAAGGTTAAAATTGTGTTAGAGTGGTTCCAGGAACATGATGCTGAATTCCAGTTAATGTCCTGGTCGCCTAACTCACAGGATCTCAATCAGATAGAACACATTTGGGACGTCATAGGACGGCAGCTCAGAGTTCAAAGACCACCAATTCGCAATATCTCGGATTTGCGTGCCCGTTGCTTAAACATCTGGTACAATCTGTCTCCGGCCATCTACCAAGGACTTGTGGCATCCATGCCAAGGCGGGTTGAAGCTGTGTTGCGCGCCAAAGGTGGGCCAACTCGTTATTGACAGGTGGTCATAATGTTTTGGCTCTTGAGTGTACATAACTGAAGGTCTTACATATGATATTAATACAAAAATTTTCAGCATTACGAAATAAGAGTAAAAATTAATATATATAACTAAAGGACTTATATATGATATAAATTCGAAAATTTTCAGAATTACTAAATAAAAGAGTAAAAGTTAATATATATAACTAAAGGTCTTATAAATGATAATAATTCGAAAATTTTCAGCATTACTAAATAAAAGAGTAAATTTAATATTTATAACTAAAGGTCTTAAATGATATTAATACGAAAATTTTCAGTGCTACTAAAACAATAGTAAAAGTAAATATTTATATTTAAAGGTGTTATAAATGAATTTATACGAAAATTTTCAGCATTAATAAATAAAAGAGTAAAGTTAATATATAAAACTAAAGGTCTTATATATGATATTAATACAAAAATTTTCAGCATTACGAAATAAAAGAGTAAAAGTTAATATAATTAAAGGTCTTACATATGATATCAATACGAAAATTTTCAGCATTACGAAATAAGAGTAAAAGTTAATATATATAACTAAAGGTCTTATATATTAACTTAGTTAATATATAAAAGTTAATATATTAAAGTTAATATATTAACTTAGTTAATATATAAAAGTTAATATATTTACTAAGATATTAATACGAAAATTTTCAGTGCTACTAAAAAAATAGTAAAAGTAAATATTTATATTTAAAGGTGTTATAAATGAATTAATACGAAAATTTTTAGCATTAATAAATAAAAGAGTAAAGTTAATATATATAAAAAATAATATATATTTTCTAATATATGATATTAATATATGATATATATGATATATTAATATATATATATATGATATATATATATATATATATATATGATATTAATACGAAAATTTTCAGCATTACGAAATAAAAGAGTGAAAGTTAATATAACTAAAGGTTTTATATATTATATATAAGGTTGAAAGAGCCGTTGTACTTTGTGCCAAGTGCACCTGCTGGTGTTCCAAAAATTGGCGCGCCCGCTGTAGGGTTAATATAAAGCTAAAACTTGTACATTGCTATCGATATATTTAGCCATTTAGACTATTATCCCAATGTTATGCTTTTAATTTCATTTATTTATTTATTTCATTATCTTCATAGGTTTGTTTATCTCAAAAGCATTCATGACAAACATTATGTATGCAAAATGTACGTATGGTATTTCAAGCAAAATTTACTTCCCTTTTTGATCTCGTTAAAACTTACTAATATGTGAATATGCTGTAGCAGATGACGTTGGGTAAGATAATAAGACCATATGAACTATCCTTAGCTGAATGTGATTTTATTTCAAATAAGTAAATAACACCGGCAAGTTAAAATACAATGCTAGCCTTAATGATAACATATCTATTTTGATTTCGAGATGTAGGATATTTTTTTGAGACTTCATAGCTACTAATTCAACAATATCCTCTCACAAAACAGAAGTTCTTCCTTATTTCAGCTACTGCTGACATTTTAAAAATGTACTGGCTATCCAAGCTAAGAATTTTCGGACAATTAATTTTTCAGAATAATATGTGGGCATTAATAAAATATTTCTAATTAACAAGATTTTGCCTAATTAACGGCGAGACATTTTACGAAAAAAATTGATTACACGCGAACAAGAATCGATCTTTTAAATTTTCATATCTTTAACAAAGAGTATACGATATAAAATATTCCTTAATTAGTTGAAATTTAAGACTAGATATCATTGATACCAGAAATTAATTAACCGTATCAAGCGAGTTTAATAAAAATCAGATTGCTTGATTTTGCGTCACGAACTATCAAATCAAAATTTAAAGTTGTCTCCATTTATATTTTCAACTAAGCACATACCATTGTTCATTAAAAACAAGTTCAGGTTCATGTTGAAGGATTCAGAACCTAATAGAAATATGTATAGAAAAAATGTTTGCATGTCTTCAGAATTATTTCATGTCGGAAGACTCATAATATAATAAGCCTTATGAACGTGAAAACTTTCTCGAAATTTTCTGCATTTCTATTGAAAAAATGTTAAATACTAGAACGCAAAATAGAGAACCTCTATATTTTATTATTTTGAGATAATTTTATAATTTTCAGCAGTTAATTTAAACACTGTGATTGTTACAATAACGACAACATAATTTTCCAGGGTAGATATAAACGGTCTTATAGGATAATATCAGTAATTTTATTATTACAATTTTACCACTCTTAAACTGATTTTTTTTCCTTTTAACACATATAGAATACTGACATTTGCATTAAAAGTTCTTCCCACTTTACCGTTATTTTTCATTTTTTTCTTCCTTTGACAATAGTTCATATCGATACTATCGATTAATATGGATTTTATTCATAAAAGGCTTACAGTGTCGGGAAAATTATTCATGCTAGAACACCGAGCTTTCTTCAAAAAATTTACCTTTGTTCAAAAAGGGTTCTAAGTGTACGAGACATTTTATGTAGAATATATTTTCATTAACTGATACTGTCTTCTGAGAATGGCAATTATCTTGTTAAATGCATTGGTGTAGGTAGAAATGCAAAACAAAACAAAAGAGTGGGGTTTTTTTGCCACTTCAAAGTAGATAATAATATATTTGGATTTCTCTAAAGTACCTTCAACATGTATTTTAGAATTAATTGATACATCAAAGGAATCTCATTCCTTTATAAAAACTTTCATTAATATATGATTGTAGTAGAAGTATTTTGCATTTAGTTTTTATATAGAATGTATTGTTGTTTAATAATTTCGGTATAGATTATCGATGTTCTATCTCTAGGAATCGAGATTACGATTCGTAGCTTTAGTTTCTTTTGTTGTTGCCTAACGCCCCTGGCTGCAAGTGTTCCAGACCAGATTCATATAGGCTTTGCGGGATCAGGAGTTAGGCTCCATTTTAAGGGAACACGTGACCTTTAATCTCGAATTTTTTAACTATCAATTTTTAACTCCATATACCAGGGGTCGGCAACGAGGTGCCCCCGAACAATTTTAAAGTGTCCGCAGTACAAATATCTAAATTTTAGGTATTTGAGATTAGAAATTGGATTTTAGATAATTTTGATTGTTTGATTTTAGTTATTTGATTGAGAGAGATCAGTATAGGAAAGGTATTTGAGCGGTTTTTAAATTTGTTACCACAGGTGAAAGAATTTTTATTATCCAGGAATAAAATTTGTTTAGAAATAGGAAAAAAAACCATGGTTAATTTAGCTAGGCTTTTTAACTGATATAACTGTAAAATTGAAGGAACTAAATATGAAACTACAGGGTAGAAATCATAATATTGCTTCTGTGACAAGTACGATAAATGCATTTAAGGCTAAATTGACGCTCTGGAGAAAGCCTATGGAGAAAGATAATCTATATATATAAAACAGTTCCGTAACTGACTCATTCATTCACTGACTGACTGACTGACTGACATACAACGCACAGACCAAACCGCTGGACCTAAAGGGCTGAAATTTTGCATGGCGATTCTTCTAATAGTGTAGGGGTGCACTAAGAAAGATTTTTCAAAAATTCTTCTTAGATTTTTTTAAATTAAATTTTTAAGCTGTTTTTTAAACTTTTTTTACGTTTGCATTTAAAATAATACATTGAGGGTTATAAAATTTATATCACAAGAAAGATCATAAAAATTCCTTCAAAATGAAATTTTTTTCGAATTTTTACCTCCATTTCCTGAATTTTGGTGAATTTTTAAAGATTAATTTTTAGAATTTAATTTATTAAATGCTGATCACGTGATTTCTTTTTCTGGTACTTTCAATAAATTTATCGTCACGTGCGTAACAACTAAATAGACAAAAAAAATATTTTTTTCTCTTTCTAATGCAGCAGACGATTGGATATTATCCAAAAAAAATGCATATCCCTTACGATTTTTTTATAAATATATATATATAGATAGATTATATTTTACATCAATTGTATACATTGATCATCGCATTTATTATAAATATATATATTTATTTTTGGCATAAATTGCATACGTTGACCGTTGTATTTAATTTGAATGTACTCCGTAGCGAAGCGCGGGTTTTCAGCTAGTTTATCATATTTTCCAAATTTAAAAATGGTAATAGAAAATTATTACGATGGAAATTCTACCAACTATCAGTTTGCCAAACATTTTGATTCCTTATTGGAATTTAATACCAGATTTGAAGAACTGCACGAATTGGAGGCATTCTTGACGTTTTTTATTAATCTTTTCTCTCATACAGAAATACAGAAATACAGAAAATGTTTTCTGGACGATGTGACTAATAAAATCGCAACATCTTTTGATATTTCCAATACGGAAGACTGCGAATTCGAAATTATAAACATAAGAAATGGCATTGAATTAAAATTACATCATAACGAAGAAAAATTCTGGAATTAAGTGAATGGAAATGGCTTCCCCTTGTTGAGAAAATGTGTCTATTTGTGCGCCGACAAATACTTCTGAATATTTGTTTTCTAATACAAAATTCTTAAAATCAAAGAACCGATCAAATCTCACTGACACTCATTTGGATCACTGCCTGAGAATTTGGATTTCTACTTAAGGGCCACATTACGACGAGTTGGTCACAGATTTGCAATGTCAAATATCTCACTAATTATCAATTTTAAGATTATTTTGTTTAAATTGAAATTTTAATATGTGTATTAAAAAATTATTTCACATTAATATTTTCATGTTTAAATATTAACCCCCCTCCTCCTCCTCTTCCTCTTCATCTCTTTATCCAGCGATGCCCGCCGAACTCCCGCATTTCTGAAATATGCCCTCGTAGTAAAGAAGGTTGCCGACCCCTGCCATTTACAAAATGAGAATGTTTTTTGCTTTTTTTTCCATTGAAGACACTTAAGAATTCAAAATAATTTTGACAGAATAATGCTGGATTTTCAAAAAAAATTCAAAATTGCCTGTCTTTTTTCAAAATGCTTCATGTGCATCCCAAATCATTCATAAATCTTAATTTTTTTTAATATAAGTTGACCGTACATTTATAAACATAATTGTTCAATAATTTTTTGGTGAATAACTTTTTTTATCTGCTTGTTGTTTTCTTTTGTGTTTTTGCTTTATTTCAAGGTCTACAAATTTTTAAAATATTTGTGGTTTCAAAGAATGATGCAAAGGATTATGTGTATCCCAAATCATTCATAAATCTTAATTTTTTTAAATATAAGTTGACCGTACATTTATAAACATAATTGTTCAATAATTTTTTGGTGAATAACTTTTTTTATCTGCTTGTTGTTTTCTTTTGTGTTTTTGCTTTATTTCAAGGTCTACAAATTTTTAAAATATTTGTGGTTTCAAACAATGATGCAAAGGATTATGTGTATCCCAAATCATTCATAAATCTTAATTTTTTTAATATAAGTTGACCGTACATTTATAAACATAATTGTTCAATAATTTTTTTTGTGAATAACTTTTTTTATTTGCTTGCTGTTTTCTTTTGTGTTTTTGCTTTATTTCAAGGTCTACAAATTTGAAAAATATTTGTGGTTTCAAAGAATGATGCACAGGATTATGAAAAACATTTCAGTTAACAATCCTGAGAAATTTGGAAGAAATCAAAAGAAAAGTAATGTGCACTGAGCATTTTGAAAAAAGTTAGAACTTTTCAAGGATTTTTTGAAAAACAGGTCTTCCACAAAATACTTATTTGTAAATTCTAAGTGTATTCGACGTAGTAGAAAAGAATATTAATTAGTCTGATTTTGTATATGATAGTAAAAGACTGAAATATAAAAAAACGATGTTGAAGGACCCTTGTCCCCTTAATCTAGCACCACAAGGGTCGGACTCGTCTCAATTTTGACCGAGTAACCCTTTAGGGGCGACATTTGGAGGGATCCTACGCTCTCCCCCACCCTCTCTGACATCATACACGGGCTTTCCTGTCTACGGATTTAAAGGGCCCATATCCGGCCTCGACACGAGGGTATTTAATGGCTTGTCGGGAAAGCTGATACGTTACCACTAGGCTACATAGGACTCCCAGTTTCTTTTAAATTTGCACATTATATTTAAAAAAATTACCTTTTAAGCTTCAAATGTGAGAATGACTATCTTTGCAATTTTATTATTAAGTTAGCATTTTTCTTATTCATCCTGATCTATCTGACAAAACAAGGATTAAATTTTGCCTAAAATCCTATTTTCCACGTTAACTCTCCAATGTAAAATTCTACCTGGTCAAACACAGACTGATATTAAATTTCCATAAATTAATAAGTTCATTTCCCTTAAAGACTCTTAATGTTAAAAACAATATTCACTATGGGTTTCATGTCGCAGTGAACATAAATAGTTTACCTAATAATAACTATTCGCACGATAATGTAAATAGAAAAGCCTTTCATCCAAAAATGCGAGCTATGAAAAAATACTAATGGTTAAGAAATATAAATGGATAAGATTGTTTTTAGTACATCATGAATATTTTTTATGGTTAATAAATGTATTATTATTAAACATTACACAACAATAAGATTCACTATTAAGAGAATTTTCTGGTATATTAAATACATATATTTATAATGTATATGGGCCAAAAATGTTTTACTGACACAAAAACTTTATCGCAACTAAGGCATATATTATTATTAACAAATTATTGGAATTCTGAGACCAGGAAAACGTGATAAAACCGCTGTGCTGTAACAAATTATTCATGAAACATAATAAGGAAATTTTTTTCCAGAATATAACACAATGATTAATTTCATAATTTAGGATATATAAGTGAATTCGTTATTTCAAATTAAAATTCATAATTCATTTAAAAGGAATCATCAATTTCAATTTGAACGGGCTTTAACGTGCGTGCAATCAATATTAGAAAACTGACTAATATTTCATGATCATTCATGATCATGATCTTTCATTAACAAATTAACTAATGAAGCAAATTTAATGAAAATTTCTGGACTCTTAGACGAAACGCAATTTAGCGTAACAAAAATATCAGATTAATGTAAATTATTTAAATTAATTTAGGAAACCTTAATCAAGTAACACTTTTTCTATTTTCATAATTACCATTTGTAACTGCGTGCATGATAATTGATGTTAATTTTAATTTATTAACGTGAAACACACTTTAACACTTGAAAGACGGCTGCCGTCCTTTTGATGGTTTCGGACATACTATTGAGCACTACGTCTGTATTTATGACCTCAGGCTTCTGAAATTTTATGGCTTTTTCTAATTTTACGTGAAATAGACACACACACATTTACAAGATTATATTCGATAGTAAAGAGGGATAGAAAATGTGTTGTATACCTACTAAGACCAGAAGCCGTCGATTTGACGGCAATATAGAAAACAGCCAGAGATCATTAAAATAATACAGGGAAAATGTTAGTTACTTTTCGTTTCTTCCCCCTTTTGCAATAAACAGAAATATTGGCTCTTCATAAATACTGGTGTTGAAATATAAGGACTGCACTAACCATGCATATATTTTTACGGATAAACCATACCAGGTTGTCTGCTCGGCATACCTGCTTAAAAATATATCTAAATATATACTAATTTATTATATACTAGCTGAAAACCCGTACTTCGCTACGGAGTACATTCAAATTAAATACAACGGTCAATGTATGAAATTCATGCCAAATATATATATATTATATGATAAATACGACGATCAATGTATACAGTTGATGTAATATATATATATATATATATATATATATATTATATATATATATATATATATATATATAATATATATATATATATATATATATATATATATATTTATAAGAAAATCGTAAAGGATAATTTTATAGACAAAATAATGTAGAAGAGAATATTCAAATTAAATCTAATATAAAGAATACTAAAGAATATAGTACAGTTAACATAGTACAGTTTGTAGAACATTTCTTTTACTGTATTTTAATATTTTTTTTGGATAATGTCCAATCGTTTGCCGCATTAGCAAGGAAATTTTTTTTTTGTTTACTTAGTTGTTATGCACGTGACGATAAATTGATTTAAAGTACCAGAAAAAGAAATCACGTGATCAGCATTTAATAAATTAAATTCTAAACATTAATCTTTAAATATTCACCAAAAATCGGGAAATGGAGGTAAAGATTCGAAAAAATTTCATTTTAAAGGAATTTTTATGATCTTTCTCGTGATATAAATTTTATAACCCTCAATGTATTATTTTAAATGCAAACGTAAAAAAAGTTTAAAAAACAGCTTAAAAATTTAATTTAAAAAAATCTAAGAAGAATTTTTGAAAAATCTTTCTTAGTGCACCCCTACACTATTAGAAGAATCGCCATGCAAAATTTCAGCCCTTTAGGTCCAGCGGTTTGGTCTGTGCGTTGTATGTCAGTCAGTCAGTCAGTCAGTGAATAAGTGAGTCAGTTACGGAACTGTTTTATATATAGAGATTGGTATAAAATAATTCAAAATTTAAAGTACTTAACATTTTTTCTTTAAAAGAAAAATTAAATATTTAAAATTCTTGATTTTATTTCCAACAGTCAAAATGACGGCGTTCAGTCTTTTTTGTTAGAAAAAGTTTCCCTTCTTTATAGTATTAATTTAAACAAAACTTTTAGCTTAACATATTGACCTAAAATCTTTTAATTGCCTTCATTTCATTTTTAATTTTTGTAACTAATAATTAGTTTTAATAAAATTTACAAAAATTTTCTCATAATACCTTTTGTAAAGTTTTTGTTATAGAAGAAAACTCTAAGGTAATTTTATGTAGAAGGTTAATATTAACGTGTGTAGTAAATTTCAAGCATTTATCTCGAATAGTTTTTGAGATATATGTCAGAGAATCATATTTTACAATAATAGATAAATGCATTTAAAGTCATTTTTGAGATATATATATTAAAATTTAAAACTTTGTATATAAATCACTCTTTGTATGTCCACAATTATTTTAATATATTATGATGTAATTGTGGTATCACAAAAAGAGCAGTACCAAATTGTTCAGAATAAATCTGTGTTTCAATTAATATAAAAAACAAAACAAAAAATCGATTTTTTTTTACCATTTTAAAGGTACATTTTCCGTTTTTAACTATTGAGGATATAAACGCAATATTGAATATAGCTCTAAATTATACAATCTTAAAACTCAAAATGTTAGCTAAAATACAATCGAAGTTAATCATACGGAGTTAATCGTAATAGTTTATGTCACTTCGCAAGTTAATCGATAGGCCGAAACAAAGCTCTCTGACTTCGAGGTTATTAAACATAATCTTGACTCGACTTCCGAAATCACAGTGACATTTTGTAAATTATTCCGTTCTAGAAGAGATTAATAGTTGCTGCGTATATAAAATTGATGATCTTAAGCTTCGGAACTTTACTTTCGTAAGAGTAAATATGAGAATCATGTAAATGATACTCATAAGCCCATTACATTTAACGTTATAGTTTAAAAATGGCGATGTTTTAAAACTTGTGTTTGTTTATATACGGCCCGAAACATTTACATTTTTAATACCATAATCCATTTTTTTGTGACTGTCCCATTAAAATATTCTATAACAGTGTTTCCAAAACTTTTTTGGATCGTGAAACCGTTAAAACATTTTTCAAAGTTCACGGAACCCTCTACATATTTTTTTATCAATAAAACCTTTATTAATTAATTGTGCACAATTAATTAATTATACACAAAGTAAAATAATTAAGCGTGTTCTTTAATTTTGCTCCAGGAGGACTAAGTCTCGGAACTGCTTTAATGTTGCAATACCATGTACATCTACAGGAAGGATGTATTTAATAATAATTTATTTTTAGATCTGTTGAAATCCGTATATAAGAGTGATTTGCTCAGGTACTGCGTTCGAAGAAACTGGAATTTTTCCTTAATAATTGATTTGCGAGTTACGTAATATCCCATGTTTACTTTTACAACGATTAAAGCGAGCAACGGCAAATTCCGTTTTTGCTTTGTTCATGTGTTTTCTTGGAACAATTTTGTGCGTTTTAAATTAGCTTATTTATCTAAACAATTATTTACTTAAATTAAATTTTTTTTTAAGGTGAATGAAATTAATTTTTTTAATGTGATGTTACCTCTAAATTAAAACTGTTGATAAAAGCGGGTACAAATTTTAAAAAAAATATATTAATTTCTGAACACAGCTTCAAATGTTATATGCTGTCCAGTATATTTCCCGAAATTGCCAAAAACTGACCATGAACCGTAATTTAAGACCCGCAAAATACAACTCTTATAAGGTGTTAAAATACATGAAATTTCGATGATGGACGTTTACCGATGTGACTTTAACACTGCCATTTAACCCCTCGAAAACAATTATCTGATTTTTTTAACTTTGAGTGTGGTAATTAACTTCAGCGAAAGAATATGGCCCTTAACTCTCCAAATACCTTGTGACCCATTCTGTTTGATTAATAACAAACCTGTGTGTAGCATGATAACAGTTTAAAATTCAGTTCTATAACTTATGCGTTTGCTTATGTCCATTTGCATAACGCTTAATAACTATTCTATCAACCCTATTTATAAAAAGAATTTTTCCACCTGCGAATTTTAGAAAAAAAGAACAATGAAAGCAAATTAAATTTTTTAAATTAAAGTGAGGCTAAGATAATTCAATAAATCATTTTGTAAGAAACTTTCATTGAATTTTCTTAATTGAGTATATATATATATATATATATATATATATATATATATATATATATATATATATATATATATATATATGTATGTATATATATATATATATATATATATATATATATATATATACATACAGTCGAACCTCCATATATCGAACTTCCTATATCGAAATTTTCTATATATCGAACTCTTAGCAAATCTCCATGTTCATTACATAGAAAAATTGTTTCTATATATCGAAATTTTTTTCAAGACAAATTGGGAGATTTTATTCCATTTTAGAATAAAATCGCCTAATTTTTGGCATTTGAAACAATATGTCGTGGACAAAAATGTCCCTGGTGAAGTTTTTAGTGGACTGAATAAATACGAACATTTATTTGAACTTTTCGCAAAACTAACTGTTCAGCAAGATATTCGTAGTTTTTTATTAAAGAATGTAACTGTTATCATTGTAACCACTGTCTGCACTATTGTTTTTTTAAAGATATGTAGTAATCAATAAACCTTTCATATTAATTCATTTTTTAGTTATTAACTTTCATTTAGTGGGATTCGCATATAAATTAGAAATGGAGTATCGTACACGAAAATTAGCTTTAATTTTTTTTAGGAGAATTATGATAAGACTAAGCTCAATTCTATATATCGAAATTTCTATATATCGAATTTTTTTCGCGCAATTTGCTACTTCGATATATGGAGGTTCGACTGTATATATATATATATATATATATATATACATGTATATATATATGTATATATATAGATAGGTATATATATATTATATATATACATATAAATTACTGAAAATAAAAAGTCCATTAGTTAATTAAACTGACATATGATAACTATTTAAAGTACAAGAGAACTATTAATTTACATACAAACCTCTGCATTTTTATTTTCTTCCATGATACCAATCATATAATTATCCGACATCATTTTTGACTGTTACAGGTTAGACATAGCAGACATTTTCTACGCATAATCTGAGCGTGGATTTCATGATAATCGTAAATGCTCAAATTTAAATTACCGTTTAAGTAGAAGCAAATGCAGTATAAGTATGCACAGTTTAACCCAGGTGCATATATCTATAAAATATGAAAGAATCCTCTAAAACCGTGTTGATAAATTCTGTTTGTTCATAAACAATTATATAAACAGCTGCTGAAACATCATTAAATAATGCTACCAAGCATACAAAATTTTAGTCTTTATTGTTAACGGCAGCAAGCTGAAATCTTTGTAAAAAAGAGTTTTCTGGATGCAGCAAAAATTAACTAATGGATTACATAATTCTACGTGCATTGTAGAAATTATATGTCTTCCGAAAAGGTAATTTTTTCTTCTCTGTTTGTATACATATTTTTTGGAAACGTTAATTTTATTTTTACTGCAGTTACTATTATTGTTTTATTTTATTTCTTTATTTCATTCCTTTCGACATTACTTAGTGAAATAATTTTTTATAATGGGTGCTGGAAAACAAAGTTCTTGAATTAAGTAGTTAATGATTATATGAAACGTTTATATGAGCTAAATGGGCTGCCGATATCACAAAGTAAATAAAAAAGTTTTAACAACTGAAAGCGTAAAATGATTCAACATCAATAAATGTATGAGGAAATGTCATTGGGGCGAAAAAAATAAAAAGAATATCAATTTTGACCGTTTTTATCACTATAAAGTAAAATAAATAAACAGTAACCATATAATGTTGCAGTAATTTAAATACAAGGCTACTTTTTGGATTAAGTTAGAGTAATTTATTAAAGAATCTATTTATCCTTTCATAACTATATAAATTATAAATATATCATAGTCAAGGCAATTATCCTTAGCTGTACTTTCGCTTGTACCTAGCCAACTGGTCCCGGGGCCCAGTTTATAAGAGCAGCGGGCTAGTGATCTGAACGTCCCTGGTTCGATGCTCGCGCTGCAAATCCACCGCCGTGTTCACTAATTGTGGCCGGGGCACGTAAAATAGGACGTGGCTGAAATGTTCTCCAAGTTCTCAAATTTACTTCTAGAGGTGTGGGGTCAAGTGTTCCTGTTTCATCACTTGACTCGGTTCAAAATTACGGGACCGGTCATTTCGCCAAGTCGGACTCCGATCCTTGTGGCGCTAATTCAAAACAGGAGCCGCACCTTCATAGCCCATAGCCTTCGGGTTTTGATCTCATGTTGCTGTCGGTCAAGTGGCATAAGCAACAACAACAACAAAAACCCTTGACTGCAATGGGATACCATGGGATATCGACTAAATCTGAAGTTTTGGTGAGACAAACTATCATCCTGTAACATATCCATACACGTACATTGAGAATTTGAGAGGCCCAATACGTTTTTAAGACGTATTTAGTGTTTGGAGAGAGCCCCCTGCTCATCACTGGTATCCGGCCAAGCGCCCTGATTTGGCCTTGCTATTTAGGCCTTGCTATTGAGTCCAAGACCAATACAGTCTGTCCTGACTCTCTACAGAGTGGCCATTCAAAAAAAAAGGGCATCGAGAAATTACAAAGGTCTTTCCTCCTTGTTCCTGTTCTGCTGTTCCTGCGAATCCTTCCCACACTGCGTACTTTTTAAATATTCCCGTTAGCATGCTTGCAGACGATCAGGATACTACCTCCCATTTGTTCACACGACAGAGCCTCATGGACATGGTCTACCATTCTCTAGTCCAGAGGGCTTAGCAGCAGCAGAATTTTCACACATGCTTTCTGTATGGAATAAGAATGGATATCATGTTCCCATTTCTTGGAGTTCTCATTACGACAGAGATACTTTCACGATCCGTGTGACAAGATGTTTAATAAGATACTGGCTCAGTGCTTAGATGGGCAGGTCCATATATTACTTCTGGATTCATTCATTCTTTGTTGGAAGCAGAGTGGGTTGGTTGACTGACTGAAAGCACACGGTCAACTTCCGGTATCAGACTCTGTTACTCAATGCCAACGCCCTAGCCATTCGGCCATCAACAAGGTTAAAAGGAGTAGAGAAGGAATTGGTTAAATTAATTATTAATGAATTAAGGGTTTATGTTAAATGAAAAACCATGAACGTGGAGTAGTGTTGGACGAAGGAAAGGAAACACTGAAGCATTAAAAAGAGATTATAATGACAAAAAACCTTAACTTCACTATTATGTTTCACGTATCACTCCTGACCTAGAAATTACTCTTTTCAATTAATATATTTCTTTTCTAATCATGTGTCCCCTTAAAAATTCTAACTTGGAACTCGCGTACTTAGATGTCTTTCAAGGGAGTGAGAATTTGTGTTCTTCCGTGTCTGCTTCTGCTTGGGGTCATTCCTTTTTACAGGAATGAAAGAGAAGAAAGTTTATAATTGACATTTTTGTCGTAGTTCGGTCAGAAGAAGCCCGTGGACTTCTCAGAGTATTACCTGCATGTCGGATTGTGGGGCGTAAGGGTAAAAGAAAATGTCTAAAATTTGGGTGTCGATTACAGAAGTTTTATAATGTTCTGACACTTAATTATTGCCCCAACTACAACGAAGCAATGAATATGATTGTGGAACCTTATATTCATATTCATATATATATATATATATATATATATATATATATATATATATATATATATATATATATATGTGTGTATACACATATATATATATATATATATATATACACATATATATATATATATACACACATATATATATATATATGTGTGTGTGTGTGTGTGTGTGTGTGTGTGTGTCACATTTCAGAAACATTTATAAAAATAAGGACTATATCGCATGCTTTTAAACGTTGTTGTCTCTTATTTGAAAAGCAACTTGACTCACGAATTTCAATATTTTTTTTATCTTACGCCCGTCTTCGGCATTTTTGACATCAGTCGACTTGCAGCCCAATACAGAGATGAAGATAAATAAAAGCGAGAGATAAAATTAGCCTCCACAGAGTTGTCGGTTAAAAACTTAAAAACAATGGGGCAGTTCTTGAGGTGGTCACCATCCATATCACCCTGGTGGCACAGAGTGCAACAAGATCTGATGCCTATCCGATGTAGATGTTTTTGTAAATAATCATGTCCAGTTGTCATACGAAAGCAAGCAACTCTAACAGACCGAGGCAAGGAACTAGGGATATTACTTCTCTTGTTGAGCGGGATTTTCCACCTCTTATCCACAGCCGTATCAACATATAAGGATATTCTAATAGCTTTCATTTTATTGTGAATAATTCTTTTAATATTTAGCAGATGAGAATCTAGCTGGGCCATAAGAGATCCAGCCTTGGCTAGTTTATCAGCCTGATCATTTTTAAAAATATCACAATGGCTCGGAATCCATTGAAGAGCAATGCCTTTTCTTGTTTTCTTTAGATCGAGAAGCTTTATTCTACAAGAATGAACCTGGGCATTTTCGTTATAGTTCAAACTGGTAAGCGACAAAATAGCAGCTTGAGAATCAATAAAAACACAATATTATGGTCATGGCTGTCTTTTAATTTATCAATTGCATGTGATATATCCTCAATCTCTCCATCAAAATTATCACAGTACCTCCTAACAGGACAGCTAATACTGAAAATACTAGAAAAGACTCCAGCCCCGGCATTTTTTATCGCATTTTCTGCTGAACCATCCGTGTACACATGGAGCCACTTGTCAGGAGAGTACCTATTTTGTATAGTAGCAAGTTTAGTACCTGTTTTGTATAGTACCTGTTTTGTATAGTAGCAAGGAATTGAAATATGGACTCTCTGCTAACTTGACAAATGCGCTACCCAATATTTCAAGCCACTCCAAGATTCTTTAAAGCCAACTTTATGCTTTCTTCCGCTTTAGAAAGAACAGCGATTCTCTTCCATCGCGGTCAAAATTATTTAACAGTTATTCCTAACAACGGCATTTGCTAACTCAGCCACACATTTTCAAGCATCTGTCAAAAGTAGGTGTTTTACTTTATAAATAAACGACCTAGCTTAGGAATTAGAACAGATACTTTTTCCCTTGTAGATTGACTCTACCTCCCCCCCAATCCACACATGACCTTTTCTAATGAACCTCGTACAATTATGATGCAATATTTTTACAGCGCAGTTATTACATGATAATATTGATTTCGATAGTACATTAATACTAGAAGTAGTTGCTATAGAAAACTGTAGATGAAAAATGCCAGTTAATGATCACTGTCGTAGATTTAACACACAAATATTTAACAACTCATTTATACACCTCTCTAGCAAAAAGTAACATTTTTACGCAATACTAACATCTTTTTAACGTCGATCTCGGTAGCCAGAGAAGAGCTGGATACTAAGTCTTTCTCAGGAAATTTCATTACAATCTAAGTACCTTGCGATTTTATCCTTAGGACTTGATTATTTAAGTTGTTCAGAATGTGCTGAACAAAGAGCAGTTTAAAAATGAATGCGGTTTAATAAATCAGGTTAATCCTGGAAATAAATCAGGTTTAATTTTCCCACAGCCCCAGTGGGAAAATTAAACCTGATTTATTTGCCTGTTCATGATGTTAGTACAAAAAGCTGACATCTGAATAGGGTAATTGTTTCTCCAAATGGTGTTTCAGAACTACATTGAAATGATTTTAAATTCACAGTACGAGGAGTTGTATGTGGGAAGCATTGTTTTGTAATTTATATTGTGTATTTAAGCGTATGGAAGGGATTATATACAACTTAAAAATAAAATTTAAAATGTATTTTTAAAACGAAGTATCATTAAACATTTGGAATAAGGTTAAACCTTTATTGCACATATATACACCTGAATAGGGTACTTGTTACTCTAAGTGTGTTTCAGAACTACATGGAAAGTATTTTAAATTCACAAAACGAGGAGTTGTATGTGGGAAGCAATTGTTTTGTAATTTATATTGTGTATTTAAGCGTATGGAAGGGATTATATATAACTTAAAAATAAAATTTAAAATGTTTTATTTAAAACGAAGCATAATTAAAAATTTGGAATATGATTAAACTTTTATTACACATATATACATTCTTACAGAAAGGGATTGCCGTATACATAAGAGTGACTTGAGGTGACTGGCCAAGTTGACAATCTAAGTCTTTGCAGAGAAAATTAATAAATTTTTTCATCGAGTATTTTAATAAACTTTGCATTTACAAGATATTTTAACTGTAAGAATAATTTCAGCACCAACATGACCTATATTTGGAAAATTACAGGTCTATAATCCTTTCAGCGAGGAAAATTATAAACGGAAAAGTGAAGTAGTCGTATTTTTTTCAACTCAAAAAGCCCAATATATATAGACAAATATGCTTGGTTTAAAATGATACAAAACACGGAAATCTATAAGCTACTACGTTGAACTTTTCTTACATCAAGAAAGACAAATTTCTCATCCACCACGATATCATACAGACTATAAATAAAAGCATTTTTGAGCGCAAAATCATTCTTTAAAAAAAAAAAAAGAAATACCGTCACATTTCTCGAAGAAAAATGCCCTCAGCCAGGTAACTCCAGATTTCTATTCTTGGCGGAGTAATGATGCAGAGATGCTGCCTATTTATCTGCTCATAACGCTAAGTAATTTGATGGATCACCTTGCAACCCATGCATTATTAAATATATGTTCAGCTTGATTGATTAGCGGAATGTGGCTGCACAATGAAGGCTACTTTTTCCCATTATTGATTAAATGGCATCCATCTCATTGAAGCAAATCAGTCTTGCGTAAAGGAGGATGCGATGTAGAAAATGATACTTTCCCTCGGAAAATCTTGTGCACTAGAGTGATTTTTGACTTTCCCGGGCGCTTTTGTAAATGGAGCCAGAGTTTAAACGGTACTTTGGCGTTGAGTACCTCTGAGAGCTGCAAAGATTTTGCCGCAATGCATTAAGGGGGGGGGGAGGGGGAAAGAATTAGATATTGCAGTTGGTGGAAGAAATATGCTTGCTTTAAATTCTGCGGAAAGTGGCCGAACTGCTTGACGTGTTCATTTTAAAGGTATGCATGGAAATAATAGTTATGATGCGGAAATTAGGGATTTGCTGATAATTTGTGCTTTCAATAATTTTCCGATCATAATTTTGAAAATATAATTGGTTAGCTTAAATTATAAAAATATTTTTACAGAAAAATTTACTCGCGTACTTTTAACACAAAAAGGGAAGTAAATTTTCCGATCTTATGGAAAATGTTAACGCAAAGCTCAATTTTTCAACACTACTATAAATTTTAACTTCTTTTACTACATTTACACCATTCTCTATTTATTCTCCAAAATTTTAAATGTTTATTAAAGGCCTCTTTTGATAAAAATACTTAAATAACGATTTGTTGGTTTGGAGTTGGTTTGGAGCGGGTTAAATTCTTTTTCTAAAATAGGTAGAGGGAAATTAAAAGGGTACACACTTTTCTATACCAGTCACTCATTACTATTCAACAGTTAAAATATTCCTTCTTGTTAGAACTCCAAAGGTTAAAAATAATTTCTATTCTGCATTTTCTAACTTCTATTAGCTTAAATAAGTATTTATCTGCTCGGCATAATAAAATACGTTTAGCGAAACCTTCCAAAATATTAAAATTTACCGATGTCATTATTCTACTTTAGGCGATATGTTTGAGTCATCATGCGTAAGTATTCAGTAATATTCATAATTTGTAATTAATATTCATAATGCAATACACCTGTCTTACAAGGCGTATTAAATTAAATCTACAAAAGAAATTCATTGTGTGAAATTCCTGGAAAACAACTTTGATACAGCAGTTCTGATTTAATGTTTGTGTTTGAAAAAAGTGAAAAATTTTAATTTCACGTGAAAAAACAATTTTTTTATTAATTAACTTTTTTTGTCGCTAAATTATGCAGTCTTTTAGTTTCTTCCACTTTGTAATTTTAATAGCGCTCTAATACGACGATCATCCCGTGTGCTTCAATTTTGATCGATCTTTTCACCTAGCTTTTAAAACATTGCAGGGAAGCTCATATTTAAAAGTTTCAGAAAAGCGGGTGTGCGGTAATTTTTCATTGGTTCTTGCTTGTGAAAGAATACAATCTGGGTGTTTCTCAGAACAAGTGGAAATAGGTTGAGAGCGCTACGGTCACCATTTGCTACACGAGGGTTTATTAGCCGTCAGAATAAAATAATTAGATTAAATATATTTACCATTCAAATGCCATTTATTTGTCAGGCCATATGCACTCAACTGAAATTCATCCTTTCAACTTTTTTTTCTTAACGCATTTGGAATAAATGAGCACATTATAAGGCCGCGTGGTTCTTTCGATATGTTTTATACTTTACGGCTTATAGTGAATGTATACAACGGTGACTCCCGAGGGGGGGAGTAGGATCAATTGCCACCCCCCCCCCAACGAAAAAAAAGCCCTGCGCATTTTTTTTTCATAGCCTGAAATTACATAATCGTAGACCTAATACTAAATGAGCTTAAATTTAAAATGAGTGGATTTCATTTACATTTAATTCTTGTTTATTTCTTATATATATATATATATATATATATATATATATATATATATGTGTGTGTGTGTATATATATATACTAGCTGAAAGCCCGCACTTAGCTACGGAGTACATTCAAATTAAATGCAACGGTCAATGTAGGCAATTGATGCAAAAAATAAAAATATATATATATATATATATATATATATATATATATATATATATATAATAAATACAACAATCAATGTATACAATTGATGTAAAAAAATATATATATATTTATAAAAGAATCGTAAGGGTTTTGTTTCTAGACAAAATAATGTAGAGGAAAATATTCGAATTAAATGTAATAGGACATACTAAAGAATATAGTACAGTTAATGTAGTACAGTTTGAGGAACATAATATCTTTTACTGTATTTTAATATTTTTTGTATAATATCCAATCATCTGCCACATTAGCAAGATAATTTTTTTTGTCTATTTAGTTGTTATGCACGTAACGATAAATTTATTCAAAGTACCAGAATAAGAAATCACGTGATCGGCATTTAATAAATTAAATTCTAAAAATTAATCTTTAAAAATTTACCAAAAATCAGAAAACGGAGGTAAAGATTTGAACAAGATTTCATTTTAAAGGAATTTTTATGATCTTTCTCGTGATATAAATTTTATAACCCTAAAATTATTATTTTAAATGCAAAATTTAAAGAATGTTACTAAAACAGCTTAAAAATTGAATTTTAAAAAATCTAAGAAGAATTTTTCAAAAATCTTTCCTAGTGCCCCGCTACACTATAACAAGAATCGCCATGCAAATTTCAGCCCTTTAGGTCCAGCAGTTCTGTTCAAATCCTGATTCAGGTTTTTGCCGTTTCCGTGTCGTCTACCTCATAGGGAGCGATAATGGATTACCTAAATGGTGCCCCCATAATAAAGTAGCCAACAAGACTTCACGGATTTTCCTTGGCAATGTCAGAAGAAGAAATACTCTCCGGCAAATGACAAGTGCCTGCCGCATTTTAATGGAATTCAAAACTAGACTTCCTTGCATTGCTGGATCACCTAGATGATGCTCTCATAATAAAGTAGCCAGTAAATCGCGGTGAATAACTAAAGGTAAATGTCTCACGACAAAGTGCCTCTGCATTATATTTTTTTTTAAAACTATGATAGCTCCAAAGTACACAGAATAAACGTTGCCATTGTCGTATCAGACATATTGTGAAGGCTAGGAAAAGGGAAAATAAAATTAAAAACATGGACTGAAGAAAACAAGAAGCAAAAAAGGGCAGAATATAATAAAGGAATAAATTAAATAAGTTTGATAACAAGTGCCTGATAGATATACCAGAAGGAATTAATCTTGATTTCCGAGTACTGAAATATCATAGAAGTACAGGTATTGAACGAGATGTGTAGGTGATAAAAGCCTTTGACAAAATCAAACCTATCTCCGTAATACACAATGACAGGATGGAACTAGAGCATTTCTAGTTACGCCAATGCATCCAAACTGCACTCTGAAGGAATAAAACAAACGCCCTAGCTATTGTATCCGAAACGTCCATTTAAAAACCTAATAAATATGCAAAGGCAATTAAAAAGATCATACCAAAAGGTAAAACCCTTTGTATGACAGCAATTTTAAACGGAAAAAAAGAAGTTTCATTAAACAATTGTTGACGAATCAAGAAAACGTACACCGAACAACTGATATTAATATTTTAAAGTAACATTTGTTTCTCACTATGTTCTCCCCCCATGCGTTGTGAAGCTGTAAAACCCCAGCGGCGTATGATACTTTGACCTACAAACAAGGACAATCACGCGGACTGCTAAAGTAGATACTCAACAGACTGACTCACGCTAACTACGTGCATGTCCTGTTGGCATTCAACTTCTTTTCTTTCTCCCCAATTTCTCCGTATTCGTTGCTATGGGACGGCGCATAAGGGTTATGGATCTTAAAATTTCGGAAGCTCGATATACTACATCGAGTGCGGCGGAGAACTCCTACAGGGAACTAACTGAATATGTACCTGATACTCACATTTATTATTTTCCCCTCTTTGATCAACGTTGGGAAATGACTAATGCTGTAATTTTCTTAAAAATGATAGCATGTGTTTCAAGGTTCCTACGGCTTATTACTTTAAATAAATCTTTAAAAAGAGGTTTGCTTTAGAGAGATAAAAGCTTTCATCTTTGCATTTGCATGCATATCAATTCCCCAAATGGGAAATTGATGACACAAAATTTGATTTGTTCTTCAAGGCTCCGTTTAACTTTGTCTTTTAAGAGCATTTCAGAATCTCTACATGTTTGTGAATAATGTATTTCCTTTCTCATACTATGGATAAAGTTCAAAATATATCTTTATTAAATTGAAATAACAGAGCTAATTCCGAAAGTTTTGATTTATAATTCTTTTTGCTAAATTGTACATAAGCTTAATAATGTTATATATATATATATTATATAATATATATATATATATAGAGAGAGAGAGAGAGAGAGGAGAGAGAGAGAGAGATTGAAGAGAGAGATAGGACAGATAGATAGATAGATAGATAGATAGATAGATTATATTATATTTTGTTTGCTTCTCTTAATCTTTGTATCACTATTTGGTAGTGGATTCCAAAGATGATTTAAATTACTTTACTACAAAAAACTTAAAAAGCATCTTTATTTTGTCCTTAACACGTTTAGAGTCCACTCATTTTTCTAATAGAAAATCAGAGGTACACATTTTTACACAATGTTTCTTACAGATTCAATCGTGTTTGTATTTTATCGTTTAAAATAGCAATCGATAAACTTATTTCAACTCAGAATTTCATAATCACTTAAGATTCCGAATAACACGTATACCTCTGTAACTATGTGCATCATGAACCACCTGTGAGCATATCAGTAACTGGTTCATGTACGTTCTTTATGACCAATAACTTGGTTGTACACACTCTCTTTATCCGGTATTGTTGAGCGGTAAGCTTACTATTACAGGTTGCAGTTAACTAGTACTAGTAACTAGTTACTCACGATAAGTAACAATTTTCCATGCTGGTTTAAGCATAACCGGAAAACCCGGATTCCCAAAAAATGAACCTTGAAATGCTCAGGAAAAAGAATTGCACAGAGAGTTTTATTGACACGTACTGCTTATATTACGGTTTTAATTCAAATGTTTACAAATTTTCATTTTTTTTTCATCTGTATATGTTATTCTGATATATTAATTTGATATATTAATTAACCCCCCCTCCCCTATCTTGATTTTGACATAAAAAAAAACATGCAGAGAGGGATGTAATTTTTAAAATCTTTGGCGTTGAGTTTCTCAGTCTTATCTTTAACTCTGTTCTGAAGCAATGGAAATTCACATTTTTTAATCACGATGTTTTAGAATCAGCCTTATAGAGAATACCCCTTACAACGTATTTATGATGACAGGTAATGGTAACATGCTTACATGTGTTACTTTCAGTTGAGTTGTTTTGCAAAAGAAAAATAAATTTTAAAAGCAACCATGCTGGTCGCGCAGCGGCTAGTAATTTTAAAATCAATTGCACTATCCGTAGAAGAAGGGTGCCATTGCTTCGAAAGAGGTTGGACTTCTACCTGTTGGTCCACGAAGGTATTTTATTTCCCTTCTACCTTTATTCCATTTAGCATCCATTACTGTATTTTTATGAGCATGACTAAAAAAATGAAAAAAAAATGAACAAAGTAATTAAGAATACATATACATTGCAGAAAATTTTTATCAAAATACTACTATAATTGTACTGGAAATAACATAGCAAATCAAACTTCAATTTTCTATAATTATATCTATTTGCTTCTTTTTATCAAGAATCACTATTTCTGCTCTTTTAAACATATTTTGACTACGAAATTGCATATCCATACGAAAGGGGTGCCATTTGCCTCGAAAGAGGTTGGACTTCTACCTGTTGGTCCGCGGAAGGTATTTTATTTACTATAGAAGCAGGTTTTATTTTGGATACTTCATTTACACGAATCAAAATCCAAAATACATTTGCAACCAACAGCTTTCTGATAAATGTGTATTTAGTATAGCAATAAATTCCGTTCTTGAGCCTATCAACGTCACTATACTCTACCCGCCTTGCCAAGTCATGTCAAGAGTTATCAGAAGAAGTTTTTATTAACCCCCTCCCCCACCACCACCAAATATTTTATACAGTGGTCAAATCTATATATAGATAACGCGTATGTATGCAGCACAAAAATCGACGAATTTCTACACTCCGAATGGCAACGGCTGCAACTACCAGATGTAAACATTACCGGCCGTCCGCAGTTTGCAACCGCGTGTCAACGTGGATTTACGCACTGAAATCAGGAATGCTCGAATGCGAGCTGCACGATCAATGTGAAATTTGGGAACAATCTCAAGAAAGAAAGCGAAGAAGAAATAATTAATCAAGAGAGAGGCGTGAAAGAGAGATCATAAATGATCATGAAGTTAGGCTTAACCGTCGCCGGCATAGCAACCGAGAGCCAGTAATAGTTTAATTTTCTACACTGTTTTTTCAGTACTTGATGAATTTTTACTCCCTTTTTATAAGTGAAGAAATTTTCCATCAACTTATTATTTGATATGAATAAGTGTAGATATCTGAATTGGGAACAATCGTACATACAGAGAGTGATCTAATCCACACTATATTTTAGTATTTTCTGAATTTTTAAAACCATTTTTTAATGAAAAAAATTTTCCCCAACATTTTTCTTTGATGTAATTATAACTTGTAGATATCTTGATTTTGAATAAAAACATGCAGAGAGGGATGTAATTTTTAAAATCTTTGGCGTTGGATTTTCTCAGTCTTCTCTTTAACTTCTGTTCTGAAGCACTGGAATTCCCATTTTTTAATCACGATGTGTTAGAATCCCAGCCTTATAGAGAATACCCCTTAAACGTATGTTTGATGGACAGGTTAATGGTAACATGCCATTAATGTGTTTACCTTTCAGTTTGAGGTGTTTGCAAACCACCCGAAAATAACATTTACAAAGCAACCCACTGCTGTCGCGCAGCGGCTAGTAATTTTAAAATCAATCTGCACTATCCGTAGAAGAAGGGTGCCATTGCTTCGAAAAGAGGTTGGACTTCTACCTGTTGGTCCACGAAGGTATTTTATTTTTCCCTTCTACCTTTATTCCATTTAGCATCCATACTGTATTTTATGAGCATGACTAAAAAATGAAAAAAAAAAATGAACAAAGTAATTTAAGACTACATATACATTGCAGAAAATTTTTTTATCAAAATATACTAATTGTACTGGAAATAAATAGCAAATCAAACTTCAAATTTTTCTATAATATATCTATTTGCTTCTTTTTATTCAAGACATCACCTATTTCTGCTTTTAAACATATTTGACTACGAATTGCACTATCCATACGAAAGGGGTGCCATTGCCTCGAAAAGAGGTTGGCCTTCTACCTGTGGCCGCGGAAGGTATTTCTTTTCCCCCTTCTACCACCAATGGAAATAACATTTTAACGTAGGAACGTTCCTCCTTAACGGTCCTTCGGAAAGGAAAATTTCAGACGCTAAAATCGTCCGTCCGTCCACGCAAGTTATAAATTTGGCAGCGCGCCAAACTCATCAATCGCTTCGACAAGTTAAATAGAAAAGTACCATAATGCGTCAAAATTTTGACACATATATATAATATATATATATATATATATATAAATATATATATATATATATATATATATAATATATATATATATATATATATATATATATATATAGAGAGAGAGAGAGAGAGAGAGATAGATATAGATACATATATACATACAAAAGAGGTAAGCAACGATAAGTAATCCTTAGTTAATAACCCGCGGTAGTTTCGTTAGAAGAGACTATCTGATTTTTTTTTACATTTAAAATTTGTCGCCGCAAGAATTCGTCTACAGCCCACAGGCCACCTGATCTTGCAAACAGCTGTTATCTAGGCCTTTGGTTCAATTTAAGACTTTTTCATCTGCACTATTTCTAGACACGACAACAAGAAAAACATAATTTCAAAATGGCAACGAAGGAAAATTTTGCAAAATATACTGAGATGGCGCAATTATCTGTACAAAATATCACGGAAAATTAACACGATGAAGCAAATACCCACAGTCCCTTAGTCCTAGAAACCACCAGTTAAAATGGCGGAAAGAAATGAATTTTCTTATAATACCTTGATTTATTACACTCTCTGGCTTAGAGAGAAGGTAAAAGCACCGAAACAAGGGAATAGAGTTATGGAATGAAAAAAAAACTTTGAAATTCATTATGAAGATTAAAATCTTCGGTTCGAGTCTGGAAGGCATGAAAAAGCCCTCTTCGAAGGAAGACGTGAAAAATCCCCAATCTGCAAGCATTGGTGTCTCCAAAATGTACATGAAAATCGCTGCCATTCTCACATCAGAAATGTTGTGAAAGCTTGAAACTATCTGCTAAGAAGCAAAAAAAAAGTGGGAAATTAAAACATGGCGTGAAGAGAATAACAAACAATGGAAGCAGAAAAATGAGAAAATGGATAAACTAAACAATTTTGATAACAAGTGCATGATAGATATACAAGATGGAATTAGTCTCAGTATTGGAGAGTTATGAAAATACCTTGAAAATAACCCATTTCAGTTATTGCTCAGGTATTTTAACTGCAGCTTTTATTCGTAGAGATCCATGGATTCAGAAAAACGGATAATACACATGGATGATAGGGAGTTAAGTGTAAATTGATATTTGATATGATATGGATCCGATTAAAAAAACTGTTGGAGGAAACAGATATCTAAGCTTTAACACATAACATATCTTGTAATAGCAAGAACAACGTCCTAATTTTAGATTGAAACTACATTTTTTAAGTTAGATGACAGTGAAAATGATGGACTGTTCACATTTGAATGAATCACACATGCTTCAACGGGGTCAAAATGTATAATCATTTTGTACCGTTTGATGCATTGACAACGAAAGTGTTAAAATTGTTTGTTTAAGCTTGTTCGGATACAACCGTAATGTCGTTACTAAAAAATTATACAGATTCGTGCTCTTGTAAGAAGGAGTCTATTGAAAACACACATTGAAATTTCATGTACAATAACGGTGGAAATACATTAACCGTTTGCTGATCATATATATCGGAATTATTATATCGGAAACATTTTACTCTCAGATACATCCAACTTAGTAAACGTCACTTTTCTTTGAGCTCGAAGAATCTGAAACTGGGAAAAATTTAGAATAAAAGATAGTGAGCAAATAATGATGCAAAGGAAAAGTGAAAAAAAATTGAGCTAATTACACCAAAGGTTATTTGCCTTTTACGATTTTTGAGTGATTTTCTGATATCACAAAATTTTAAATCAACATTTTATCGATCGATATTGATACTTTTTTGCACTAGCTGAAAGAAATTTAGAATATACTTTAAATTTTTGTATCCTACGCACCTGTTAAAATAAAAGCATTTGTTGACGCGCCACTTTGTACGGTCATACACAAATTTTCATCCATATTTGGCGAAATAATTGGAGAAATAATTGGGTTTTTTTGTGTTCTGCTTCTGTTAAGCATCATTACAAAAGGAAAAGTACGACAATCTACTACACTTTTTTCCCAAA
>OU015496.1:40865063-41100063 GCA_907164885.2 Dolomedes plantarius
CAAACCTGCAGTACTGCCACGTAAACTTCTGGCCCGCTAAGCACTAGCGCAGGATAACACCTTTTCAACCTTAACAACCTCCCCTTTTCATTAATGACGCTGCGTGGTATTTATACTAAGCGCGTATGCCGAAATTAGCATATCTGAAGCCTTCTTTAATTCATTAATTCATTAAAGTTCGAATCTTGTGTATACCTTACACTGGCCTCCCTCGAAAAAAAAATTAGGTAACTGAGGTCTGAACGGCTTCAGTTAACTAATTGAAAACGCGTGCTGGTCTGACTTTTTACATAATGGGTGGCAAAGCCAAAAAACCTTCCACACTTTGTGTGGAGGAAAAACGCCACTACCATTTTACAAAACTAACCCCGAAGGGTCCAGGTGACACCATCAAACAGTGGATTTGCAGAGTTGCGGATACTGGGCTGCCAACTGCGCCCTAAAATATCTATTTTAATTAAAAGTGACAACACAATTGCACAGCATGACATTTCTTGACTGTATCTGCTCTCCCCCAATTTTAATGCACATGTGTTATGTTTTGTGAAGTTAGTACATTAGTGGTTAATTGGTATATTATGCAGTGCGTATTTTTTTTTCTAGTCACTACATGTCCCCTTCAAAATTTATGAAACAACAGTATGCCGTTTTTTTTTTCAGTGGCTCACCCCTTCCCCTCAAAATGTTACACAGTATATATAATGGGAAATTTCAAACCAATTTGGTTCGGTTTTATTAAAGGGTGGGAGTTAGAATAAGAGAATTGATACAAGACTTGTTCCTCATGAATGCAGCAACTTCCTTGCACCAGTCTGTCCAATCCGTGGAATCTCTCTTGATGGTCGCAGTCCTAGTAAAGGTATTCGTTGACCGTGTGGTCATCCTTCGTGCAGCAGGTCGTAGGTTCTGAGGCGCTGGTCCGGCTTGACGATGGACAGGAGGTCTCTTGGGAGGAGGCCAACCTTGCTGGGCGGCAGAAATCTTCCGTTTGCTGTACTTATGCAAAGGAACTTTAAAATTGTCATTCTTCCTTTTGATAACCTTGTGTAACTTATCAGCGACGCATTCCTCCTTTGATGGAGTTTTTGTAGTGCACACTTTACCTTTCTTCGTACTTTTGCTTGTATCGGTATTAAATTTTAATGCAGATTCTATTTTTTCAACAACCTGACTCTGCTTTTCGTATTTGTGCTTATACGACTTCTTGTTTACCGCCTTAATTACTTCAGTATTAGCAGTTTTAATGCTGGAACCTGAAGGCGCTTTTTCACGTTTTTTATCCCCCTTGTCTTTAGTTTTATCCTCTTTTGACGAAAAAGTCTCTTTGAAACTTGCGATATCAGAATCGTTATCATTTAAATTCTTTAACACTGCTTCAGTTTTAGGAAGATTAAGCTTTTCGTACTGGTGCGTTTTAATGCAACCTGCGTCTATAACTTCCGAAGCATCAGCTAAACTACTTACAGTATAACTCTGTGTCAACTTTTCATCCTGACTCTCAGTATGGTTTTCATGTACTTTTTTAAAACCATATTATCACCTGGCCTACAGCATCCTCATTCGGATGGAAACTTGAAATAATATCATCATTACCTAGCGAGTTCCTACTATCGTTTAAAGAATTTTTATTGTCGTCAACTAATAAGTATTCACTAACTTCCGTAACGCATACTTCGTCATCTACTAAATTTCCTTCATTAACAGATGTGTGAATATCATCTAAAATATCAGGTATAGCATCAATAATATCAGGTATAGCATTAATAATATCAGGTAGCATTAATAGAAGTGTCAGATGATTTATTTTCTAAACCACTAGCATTATTATCGGCACTATTTTCAGAAATTTGTACTGGAATTACCTCATCATTCCAGCTAGACTCACTTTCTTTATAAGCCACAAAATACCCTGACTTTCACTATTCTCAAAATAATGATTACTACTCGGACAAAATAATACATTTGACCACACAGTTTCAACAGGTTGAACCATATCATGTGAATCAACTTGCCAGTGCAAGTAAGGTGCTTCCATATTATTTACTTTAAGAGCACTAATTTCATTATAACGCCGTGCGCTTCTATTATTTTGCCTGCGGTACTGCTTACGCTGCTGGTTTAAAACTCGAGAAAAATTTTGGCGCGGCTGTATAAAACTTCTCGTACCTGAATGACGGTGAGGGGTAGCGAAGAAATGCCTATTGTCATATTTAGCTAAAGCTTGAAGGAGGGTAACCTTGCTTGTAATTGTTTGATTATCTAAAAAATCTTGAACACTTGGCTCAAACGTTGGATAACTATTTTTAAGATTACCGCTTCCGTTACCCCTTCTAAATATTCCTCACACTTGGAAATCTTTTCCATAGCAAAATCTAATGCAGACTGACCTTCACGTTGCCTTAGCGAATAAATTTCCGCTTCAATTTCACTTTGATTAAAGGTCTTTGGAAAAACACTAAGAAACTGTTGCTTGAATGACAATAGTCAAAAATCAGATTACTGCTTTGCATGCATGTGTACCACTGAAATGCACTACCTCTTAAAGCGGCTAGAGCAATTTTAAGTTTATCCCCCTCTGGGGTGCATTGTTGCTGAAAGTAATGCTCAATTTTCTTTAGGAATTGGCTTGAGGGGCGGCCCTTGAATGTGGCTTCGAATGGCGCAATTTGCTGAACCATAATTACCCGAGGAAAATTTCCAGCAGGATTTTGTTCTACAACACTCATTTTTTAAATAGTATATAAGTACTTGCAACAATTTTATCAATATAAGTTCACAGTACACAGTTTTTAATTTCAATTATGTTGTTCGTTACAAATGTAACGCTAACTACCAGGGTATATATATTTTCGGGGCGCCAGTATAGAGAATCTATCCTCACTTCTACCCAGACTTGGGTGTATATAATTTGAAGTGGCACTCTATTTGAATTTGAAGCAAACACAGTTTATACATGAAACAATGTTTATTGAATTCGTTGCACATATAATTGGCTTTTACAGCAATAAGCATGCGTACTACTTGTACGGAATGTATAAACACAGCTTTCAAGAACAATATATTTTTATACTCACGAACAGTAAGTCAACCAGCAGTACTGCCACGTAAACTTCTGGCCCGCTAAGCACTAGCGCAGGATAACACCTTTTCAACCTTAACAACCTCCCCTTTTCATTAATGACGCTGCGTGGTATTTATACTAAGCGCGTATGCCGAAATTAGCATATCTGAAGCAGCTTCTTTAATTCATTAATTCAAAAGTTCGATTCTTGTGAATCGAATCTTGTGTATACCTTACACTTTATTTAGGTAAACTAATAAACTTTAAAAGTTAATGCTAAGTTAATTTTGAATTTTAAACTAAAATTTAATTAAAAAGTTCTAGACAGGGCCAACAGGGGCACCTACCTGGAACCCACTTCGAATGCGGGGGGGGGGGCAAAGATGTATTTGTTATATTATTTTCTCATACGTAATTAATTAAGGTACCTAAATGGAAAATCTTCCCTATGGCTTAGAAATGGCTAGGTATGGCACTGTACACACACACATATATATATATACATATATATATATATGTATGTATATATATAATATATTATAATATATATATAATATATATATGTGTGTGTGTGTTTGTGTGTGTGTCTGTCTCAGACAGTCAGAGGTGTGTCATCTTTCATTTATAGTAAAATGTGAAAATTGTATGGGAGTTTGTTTAATGCTTACTGAATCATGTATAAACACGCTGTACGCATATTGGAACATTATTCTAAATGCCATAAAACCAAAATAATTTAACAATACATAATCGGAAAAATGAGTATTAATGTAAAGATGGGTAATAAATTCCTCTATTTACTTAGCTGAATACAATCGTAAGCTTAATACTTCTGTTGAAAAAAATCCGACAAACATCCCTAACCCATTAATTTCTTCATGTTTATTCAGTGTTATTCCATGGCACAGTTTACGTCTTTTAAATTATACGGAAACATGTGGATAGGGGGGAAATTATATCGAAACATAGGAAGGACATAAATATTAAATATTACGTAATAAATTTCCCGTGCATCCTAAATAAATATTTAATGAGTTCACTCCAAAATAATGCAAATTCTACTCTTTTAACAAATCATGCCATCCATTAATTTCTTCATATTAATGGTATTTATATAGTGTAAAATTTACTAGACTTTATCAAAGACTTAATGAATATTTCTCCTATACACACAGATATATATATATATATAATATATATATATTATATATATTGTTGGATTTTGATTTTCTATTTTTACGTTTTGTTGTGTAGAAGTTTAAATAACTCGTTTAATTGTGACTAGATGGCGATACTGCTGTAGTTTTTGCTATCGCTAACCTTCCTTCCCGCGATCTAATCAGTTGCATGCAGTCTTGTAGGGAAGAGTGTCGTGTCTTTTGCTCGCCGTTCTGTGGGTTGTAATGATGTACTGCGAGAGCACCTTTCATGCAAATTTCTGGTGGAATGCTTCTTCAAGTTTAAAGTTTAGAAATGCCGACATTCTTCCGCGTGAGTATCTAAATTGCCTTGTATTAGCTGAGTTTTCGTCTTTCAATAAAGTAAGTTTGTTTCAACATGCTTGTCATCATTACAAGTTTGAGCATTGTCAAGTTGTCATCATTGAAGGTTTTCAAACTGTTTAACATTGAATTCTTAGTATCCAGAATACAGTCATAGGAAAAACCCAGCGACCTTATGAGCTGTCTTAGAATCTTTTATCCCATAATTGCTGTGTGGTTCAGATAGTTTCTACTAGTAAGAGTTAGGTTTAACGTTAAGTGAACTGAGCCATACATATATATATTATAATATATATATATATATATATATATATATATATATATAATATATATATATACTTTATTTATGTTCAGATCTGAATTATATTTAGATTTAGTTGCTTATGAGAAATTATAAGATAAATGTTATACTGTCTTCTTGTTTTTTTCTATATTTCTTGTTTAGGACTTGCACTTCCGTTAGTAAATGATCGGATAAACCTCTAAAACAATGACCCTAACAGCACATAAAATCAACTTTATCGAAATTAATTTCTGAATATATTCATGTAAATCAGAATAACTTGTGAGGCATATTTTGAAGGAAAATTTTGCTCTCTCAATAAGGATGAAATCAATATCTTCCTGATATTGATTATCAAGAAATCCTAATGCTGATCAAGAAATATTAAAGAAAGGGAAATCAACGTATGTCTGTTATTTATAATAATTTGCTGTGAAACTCAGTATCTAAGGGGTTGTAGTTGAAAAACCAAGATTTCCATTTTGTTTTCCATCATTTGCTTTTTCGCACTAACTTTCTAGATTGAGCAGAGAGAAGATATGATTTTAATCTTCATCAAAATAGTTGCGTTTTGACTGGTTGTCAATCCCACAGATTTAAAAAGGGTGTTTGAGGTTAAAGAATTGACCTTATATAGTGTCTAGCTCTGGAGCGATACTGGGGCGTTATGAAGTCGTGTTCAAGGTTAGTTGAGTTCTGGACTGCCAAATTAGATCATCCAAATTAGCTAGGGAATTTCCGAAAAGTCATTTTCATGGCAGATTAGTCAGTATCGTGTTTAGTTCATTAAGCTTTAAGATTGTCATTCTGGGATTTACAGTGAACCAGACTTGAGGCGAAATGTAATTAACAGCCTCCTTCTTCCCCGTAAATGTACTTACGTATTTTAGAAGTTCGTTAGTGACAAGATTTCGCAGAATGATGTCACTTATAGTTTAGTTCTTAGGCCTATTAAGATTATTTTGTTCTTAGAACTAACTGTGCTCTAAATTAGCACGGCAGAAATAGATTCATTCATGAAAGTATCTAAACTTGTGTACCTTGAAGCATAGGCTTTGTTTCAGGACTTTAAGTTTTTATTATGCTCCCTTATGAAATTGTTAGACACGCCGTTCATCACTAAAATTGCCAAAAAGTCAAAAATAATACAATAACATATTTGGGTTTAGGCACGTATCACATTTGTATCTAAAATTGTCAGTAAACGGCAACACCAAAATCTTGTGAAATATACATATAAATTTTCAAGATTAAATTAAAAACATCAGAAAAGAGAATTTCTCAATATATTTGGACAAAAATAAAGGGATAATTTCAAAATATAATAAAGCGATATAAGGAATATTTCCAAAATTTAATAAAGAGAGATGAAATGCAATAAACGGAAGATGAAGAAAAGTCATGTTTAGAGGATTTTCACCTTCGGGAATCATCAGAAAGAACATAACCACTTAATATTCCCCAAGGTTTCAACGTTACCAAATTTTTGTTGCATTCACTGGGGTTTAGTTCATTTATGAATACAACAATATTTACTTGAGTCATCATATTGATGAATCATTTAGCTGAAATCCTTTGCTTCTTCCCATTTTTGTTTCTAAGATATTTTTATTCTTATTTAATGATTTTCTATCCAGAAGTAATCTCCTGAAGCAATTTATTAAATCTACTTAACTGCAGATATTAGATAGATACTAAAGTTATATATATATATATATATATATATATATATATATATATGCACACACACACGTGTATATATATATATACACACTAATATAATATATATATATATATATATATATATATATATATATATATATATACATATATACATATATACATATACATATATATATACACACACATATATAATTATATACATATATACTATATACATATATACATATATACATATATACATACATATATACATATATATATATGCATATATATATATATACTATATATATATATATATATACATACATATATATATATATATATACATATACATACATACATATATATATATATATATATATATATAATACATACTACATACATACACATACATACATACATATATATATATATGTTACATGTGTAGATATTGAGATGATAGATAAATAAACCACTTTTGGCTCTACATACAAGGCCGCTTTTTACGTATATAATTAAACCACTCTTCATACGTGCTGCGAGTATATTTATTGAATGAAATTTTGTCGACATTTTAGTGCAAGAGTTTTTTTTTTCCCGTCTACTGATTCTTTCAGCATCTGCCATAAATGGTTGAATAGCGGGCAATAATGGGCAGAAATTATCTCCAAAAAAAATGTGTTTCTGAGTGGCGTTGGTGAGTTTCCCCCGGCACTGAAATGCACATTACGCTGCGGGAGAAATCCACGACCATTGCATTTACGCACTGCTGCACGTCGACGCAATAAATCTGTGAGAGCAGAACCATGAATAATGCGCAAAAGCATTCCATCGAATGCACACCCGGCACCGTACTTTGGATGGTGCTTAATGCACTCTTGTAGGGTAAATAAAACAACGGAAGGGAAAAGTTGCTTTGAAATAATAAGCATTACTGTGCCTATGCAACTAAATTTAACTAGGGAGAAGCTGGCGAAATAAATAAACTTCTGATAGCGGAAATTTTGGATAAACAGAACAGTGAAGCGACATCTATCCTGCTTCTATTAGTGTGGATTAATCTTTAACGTTCGTTTACACCTGAAAAGAATATTCTCTGCATTCAAATAAGCAAAAGTGTGTCCATAAACTTCTCCTTACGAAAATTACAAGGGAAATGCGTTGCCATTTCGGAAAACGCATGAATTATTCAGGGACTTTCGCGTTGGCTGTTATAACCAGTTACTGTCACAAAATTATCAGATTACCGAGAGGTGTATCGAATTACTACTCTCAAACTACAATTCTAGGTATACACTTAAGGTATCCATAGATCATTTTTATCTTGTTCACTGAATAATGTTTGTTTAATGGCAGAGTATTTTGCATTTGCCTTTTGCTTTTTCTGGTGGCAATTCTTTTAAATATTGGGAGAGTTACTGTATTGGATTGTAATTACTAAGTATATTTAGAAAATTATAGACTATAATATAACAAAAATTCTAAATATAACAGAATTTCTGATATCTCTCAATTAAATTTCCAATTGCAAGTATTCCCTATTTTATAGGGATTTGCCAGATGATAAGGGGAGAAGTTATTAAAGTGTGAGGCATGTAATGGGGAAATTTGAGAGTTCATCACACCGCCTATATAGTTTAGCAGAACACCAGTGCATTTAGCAGAACACCAGTGCAAGCAAGCATTCTAATCCCTGTTGCCATATACTGGGAATGCTTTTGAAGTTACAGTGGTATCCGATCATTGTCAACGATAAAAAAACGGTTAGAACATAAAGAATGTCTAAAAAATCAGCATCTGGAAAAATAAATGAATGCACTAAAAAGACATTAAATTTCCTGTGTGTTGTCCAGAAAAGGAAATGGGGACTATGTGAGGAAAGAAATATATATATAATATATATATATATATATATATATATATATATATATATATATATATATATATTATATATATATATATATATATATATATATATATATATATATATATATATATATATATATATATATATATATATATACAGTGAAATCTCGATCTATCGTTTTTCAAGGGACCAACTGAAATGAACGACACATACGGGAAAACGATGATTCGGAAAATGATCGATCGAGTTTCCACTGTACATATAAGTTATTTGCGTTACTGGGGAAGTGTAGTTGATACAACATTAGTCTGGAATTCAAGATATATATATATATATATATATAAAGTCGTTCGGACTTTACGGAAACGATTTTGTAATTTGTTTTTGTCGATTGCATTTTAAGATAAAAATTTGGCAACGACAGAAAAATGGTATGCTACTGTTTTGTTTGGATTGGAATGTAAAATAAAGATTTATTTAGAAAATGGCTCCTAAAATTGACAAATGGCTGGAAGGTTACGTAACTGCACTTTCCGGGGGAAAATATTCGTATCAACAAATTAAAAAGCGTTGAAAAAATCCCGGTTATGGCAATTCAAAAAAGGTATTTATAATATATTAAATTTGAAAAGGAAAAACGTCTAACTGAAAGTAAAAATGATAACATGACCACTAAACCTCATCCTAAGACTCTTCGAACGCAGGTAAATATCAAGAAAGTAAAGGCTCTGATCCTTAAAAAAAAAAAAATAAAAAAAAAAATAAAAAATAAAATAAATATATAATAACAGTGGAACCCCAATTTTACGTTTTCCATGGGACCAGCGGTAAAAAACGTACGAAACGGGAAAACGTAAAATCGGGGTTAAAATAAATCTAAGCATATTGCTCAAAATTGACACTTGCCGGATGAACTATTGGAAAAAATGTGTAATCTTTACTTGTTTTTTGCTTTTAGATACAATTTTTTTTTGCTTTTAGATGCAAATTTGCTTCTTGGTTTACATTCGAAACTAAAAATTGTTTCAGAGTTTTTATGCTTTGAATCGCTTGATCAGCTGTGTGTACTACATCCTCCGTTATTCCTTCTTCATCCTTCATCACCACTATCATCGGAAGTGGCCATTAAATTAGATATCGTGGCGAAGTCATCCACGCCATTTTATTCGAAGTGTAATCCTTAGGTAAACTTTTCACATTACTGAAACACTGTGGTTTCTTTGCTCTACCGATCACAAGAGGCGTTAATTTCTCATTTCCGTTCACATTAGTACATAATAAAACAGTAAAGCATATTTTTGAAAGCTTTCCCCGTGGCAATTTTCTCCTCTGACCATCAGTGTTTTGTCGGGTAACAAGTTGAAAAATAGTCCCGTCTCGTCGGCGTTGACTACATCTCTTGGAATGTACTCCTTTAATAAATTTCGCAAAGTGTTCTCTTTCCACTGCTGCACAGTTGCAATATACACACTATTGGATTCACCACAGATAGATAAAACATAAATTGTTCCTTTTTTTAAAATCTGTTGATCCAGTCATTCGATGCAGAGAAGCCCTGCTGTTTAAGCCTTTCAGCAATTTCAAGCGCCTTTTCTTTAACGATGGAACCGTTTATTGGAATTTTTGATGCCCGGGCTTCCTTGAACCATTCGATTAAAATTTTTTCCAAATCATCATACGGAGATGTCTTAAGAATTTTTCGTTTCTTTGCAGATTTTCCGAGTTTTTCAGCACTCAACTCTACTGAAGCTTCTTGCTTTAAAATCGTTTGCAAAGTTTAACATGCAATACCCAAAGATTTAGCAAGATCAACTTTACTACCATGAAATTCTTTAGCTTTTTTGACGATTTCGGCTAGAGAGAAACATTTTCGTGTAGACATCCTTCAGGTTAAGTACGCTCGACAATGAAAAAAATGGCTACGGTGCTCAAACGAACTCTTACAGACCAGTTGAAACTAGTTCTACCTTTAGTGGGTTGCATGGACTGGTCATAGCCCCCCCCCTTTCCATAAGAAGTGTGGACATTGGACAATAGATCCAAAAGACATCCCTCCTCTCTTTTTCTTTTGTTAACAGAGAGTAATCGAAGAATCGAAAGGCATTGCCGTGATTTTCACCTCACTTGCGGTTGTCCCGTGCTTTGCTCCTTCCCCACCCTTCTAATTTTGACACTGGGAGGAAACCCCTCCTGCCTACTAAAACATAGACAAAAGGGCAAGAACAGAAAGAATGCCAGAACGGCTGCAAGCAGGTAAGAAACAAGTTTTTCTTGAAAGAAAGAACTCGAAAAAGTTTGTGTGAGCCTTGTAGCGGAAAAATGATTTTAATCTTGTCTTCAGAAAAAAACGTATTAAGCGGGATTTTCTGGAAAGGGTAACGTAAAATCCGAGATATTTTAACATTATCAGTATAGGCAATTTTCACGGACCAGCAGAAAATGACGTAGGAAGCGGGATAACGTACGAAACGGACAACGTAAAATCGGGGTTCTACTGTATATATATATATATAGTTCTTTGCGTTACTGGGGAAGTATAGTTGATACAACATTAGTCTAGAATTCAGGAGACTTGGGTTCGGGAGCTTGGTAGACTTTCGTTAAAAATACAACTAATGTAGCAATATATCTCCAACAATCTCCATGAACAAGTATCGACTCTAATTATTCTTCGATAATCGCTGCCAAAGAAATCATTACATAACAGCAGAAAAATTACTGATATTAGCACTTTGGGTCATAGTATTTTTCCTTTGAATGCAAATATTACATCGTTAAAATGTAGTTTAGTGTATGATTAAACTACATATGTAATTAGATAGCGCTAAAAAACTTTTCAATAAATCTGTGTTCGCGAAACATCTCTATCGTATTTTAATTCACATTTATCTGGGTTTAACTATTCGAAAATTCTCCACTTCTATATTTTGTCTTTTAATTACATGTTCGCTGTAAAATTTGACGACTAAGATAATACGTTTTCAATATATCTATCACGAAATATTCTTAATTAGTTTTAACGACTTCATGTTTGTTTCCAGATTCTTCAACTGACTTTCTTCAAATTACGGAAATTCAAATTACTGGTTAACTAAAAAAAGTAATTCTGAATGTTAAAGCGTTTGGTAGAAACTAGTTCTAGACTTTAAAAAAGTGATCAGAAATAATGAAAAAAAAATAAATTTTTTAAAAAAATATGGATATTTAATGAGACTTTGAAAGTTAAATATAAAAATGGATAGAATTCTATTCTTTTTACTCACAATTTTGAAGAGAAAGGAAAGGGAGATTTTTCAAATCAAATTTTTCATTTCTTAAGGACAAAAGTATGACGTTTCGAAAAAAAAAGTTTATCAGAAAAGTGTCAGATAGTTCCGAAAGTTCTCTTTTGTGAAAGTGGCCTGAGAAATCAACAGAAGTTATGGATCCCTCTTTTTTACTATGCGAGTCACATATCTCTCGAGATGGATCATCGTTTTAAATGATTGACTCCGAGATTTATTACTCGAAAGCCCCGATTTATTTCGCCAGTAAATAATTTTTACTAATGATCAGTAAATGATTTCTAACGACTGTGCTGGCAGTTATCAATTAGAGATACTTAGGAAGTAATATATAAAATTGAGTGTTCTATAAGCAAATAAATTTGAAATAAAAGGTTTCGTAATAGGTTAAGAATTCTATTTAATTTTGAATTCAAAGAACTTGTGCCGGTATGACGTAGGGATACGTAATCTATATATATTAAACAATTCCGTAACTGACTCACTGACTGACATACAACGGACAGACCAAACCGCTGGACCTAAAGGTCTGAAATTTTGCATGGCGATTCTTCTTATGGTGTAAGGGTGCACTAAGAGAGATTTTTGAAAAATCTTTCTTAGATTTTTTTAAATTAAATTTTTAAGCTGTTTTTGTGACTTTTTAAGTTTGCATTTAAAATAACAATTTAAGGGTTATAAAATTTATATCACGACAAAGATCATAAAAATTCCTTTAAAATGACATCTTTTTTTAATCTTTACCTCCATTTTCTGATTTTTGGTGAATTTTTAAAGATTCATTTTTAGAATTTAATTTAATTAAATGCCGATCACGTGATTTCTTTTTCTGGTACTTTAAATAAATTTATATTCACGTGCATAACAACTAAATAGACAAAAAAAAATTTTTTCCTTGATAATGCGGCAGACGATTGGACATTATCCAAAAAAATATTAAAATGCAATAAAAGATTATGTTCCTCAAACTGTACTATAGTAGTACTGTTTTTGTTTGGCATTAATTGCATGCATTAACCATTGTATTTAATTTGAATGTACTCCGTAGCGAAGTGCGGGTTTTTAGCTAGTTTTCGTATAAAGAGATGCCAATAAATGCGAAATTTGCCGATATGAGCAAATAAGTGCGAAAATTTTTTTACTAGGGTAAGTGTCCCAAATATCGCCTACCCTAACTTTTTTTCGACATTTTATCCACTTTTTAGTTTCTGATTAGGCTGGAAACTCAAAGAACATTTAGCCCAGTCAAAATAGGTTTTATGGCTAAAAAAAATATGAAAGTTTTGAAAATTGGTGGAGATGTTTGCTTAGGCATGCTAATGAACATACTAAAAGTCCCCACCGATCAGACTCGAGCTTTCGTCGCCATCTTGGAAAATGTGTACACTTTTTTGGTTTTTTGGAAATAACTTTAAAAATATTGATTTTATAAAAAATAATTAAATCCAAAAATTAAAGAGCATTAAATTATGAACAAAAATCATTCATAACATTTTTTAATATGTCTAACAGGAACAAAGATAATTGACTTTGAAAAGAGCGCACTATAACACCTGGGACGCACAAGCGCGGTTCCCCATCGCGGTGGGGGGAAATACCCGCGCATGTGCATACCATAATTAGCCAAATTAGTTTTACACTAAATGGGAAGGTTTTTTGTATTTTTTCAAATAACTAGGGAAATATTAACTGTACGTAAAAAAGTTTATTTCAAAAAATAAAAAACATTAAATTATGTACAAAAACGATTTTATACATTTTTGTCGTAAACCTAACAGGAACGAAGATATTGACTATAAAATGCGCGTTGATAATGGAGGTAGCTTTAAAGTCTCGTTGCAGGCGCTCTTCTTTGAATTTCTAACCTCTCCCACATTTCGGCATTCTTTAAACACAAGAAAATAGATTTTATGTTTTTGGCTATGTAGATAATTAATCATTAATTTTATACATGAATGTAGTAAACTTTTTGTATTCACTATCAGATTTCCATTGCGAATAATTGTTAAAGCTTACCTACTTCAGGATTTCGGTACGGGATTCTCCCCTTCGTCAGGCATGTATAGATCGTCTATGGATCCGTTAGCATCGGCCCATTCATAAACTTCTTTCATTCGATCGTCATCATCAACAGGGCTGATGCCATTCTGACATACCCCATTGCAATTATTGCAGGCCGTTGTGCAGTTGATGCCTGCTTTCCGACATCCGAATCTTACTCCACAGTCAGTCTTACAGTTGCAAAACACCATGTTTAAAACTGAATCGGGAGCTACTGCATCCATAGTTGTGATGGGCACAAGAATTTTCTCTTGACGCTTCCAGCCCCACAGGCAGTTGGGCCTTTCTTTTTCAGGTGCTCCAAAGTCTTCCTCATTTTAATTTCGAGGGCTCGTATTTGATAGCGTGTGTTTAAGGTTTCTTGCGATGGTGGTTCAGTAGCAAAATCTCGAAACAACTCACGGAGATTTTTACATTCCAAATCCGATATGTCCATGCTGTCAAAAATTTTTTTTGCTAAAGCTGTTTGGGTCAATAAATGAGCTCGGACGGCCCTAGCGTATGCATGGCCAGGCAATATTTTCTCTACTGACGTAGGTACATAAATCAAAGTGAGTATTTCTTTTAACCCACTTCCAGCCATTATGTACCCAATGCAGCCTAAGAATGACATTAAAGGATGTAATCCACCAAGCCTCACAATACAACTTGATAATAATGGATTGGATGTTGCTGCGACTATCTCTCGAGCTTTAATATACAGTGGTTGGTCAAACGTGAGTATGCAAGACTTTTGGTGCATTTTAACACACTGTTGGGCAGCATATTCAGCACAGTGAAAATGGTGCCATACTTGCTTGGTGGTGAATTAACAAAGGAAGGGGTATTACTTTGGTCTTTTCACAAGGCTGGTTTCTGGTTATACAATGGAAAAATCCTTTCAATTCAGGTATCTGTGGAAGACCTAACCACTTAGCACACATCCAGGAGATATCAGATGGCTTAGGCAGTGGTAAATTTTCCGCTAAAGGATTTAAGACATTCAAATCTTCGATAGTAATTGTTTTTAACCCAGGCCCTCGAAAATTTTCAAACGTTTCCAGAGGAATGATTCCCATTTTGCCTACGGTCGATGCGGATGTAAGTTCGGTTAATTTTTTTATCTTCGTCCCGGGTTCCACTGCTGACTCTGGAGTAAAACAAGCAATGCCCCCCATGCTATGAAACGTATTCAGGCCATCGATTGTCGACACATTGAAATCTGCATTGTCAAATACGAATTGGCAGAATGATCCCTCGCGCATTTGGGGTTGCGGATGATTTATGGCTGACATCTCAAGTGTTTGGGCTTCATAGTAAGAAGAACAAAATCCCAAATTCGAGAGCATTTTTATTAAATTCTTGGAACAGAACTTTTTGTACAAAAATAAAGCAAGACCATTGAGCAGAGGAGACATAAATGATCGTGGCCTTAGCGCTGATATAATGACGTGAGCTATTTAAGTGACCTTTTTTCGGCCTTAGCAGTCTTTTTTTTAATAATCAAGTGCTCCAAAAAAGATTTTAGGCTTTCTGGAATACCCTTGTTCACATCTCTGAAAAAGTTATCACTTGGAGGGTAGCAATGAGTGTCATAAACTGGTGTCTGGATATCTTCTTTTATTATGGCTGCAGGAGTTTGTACTATTCGTAGACGCTCCTCACGATCATTTCGTATCCTTTTGTCGTACCAAGAGTCTGATAAGACTTTCATTCCAGTATTACGTAAACATATGACAGTAACGTTTTTGGAGTTTGAAGCAAAAATAATGCCATCCCGGTATTTTGTTTCAACTTATTTCTCAAAGTGATGTCGTCTGGAACTAGCCCTGTAATTTGAGATTTGAGTTCGGGTAGTGAGAATTGACAGTCGTCATTATTATCAAGAAAGAAGGATATTTCGTCTACAGCTGCTGAGACGTAATCCGACTCACGCCGCCCTCTCTTTCTGATTGGTGCAGTGTGTAGAAAAAAGTCATGAAGCAATCTTGGTGATAAATCGCATCAGCTGCAACTAAATCAGCAACGTTTATTATACGACACTGAACTTCCTCTCCCCACTGGTCATGTCTATTCTCTGCAGCTTCAAGAACTTTGTTTTTCATTTCGAGACTCCTAACTTCGTATATAGTTCTTAGCCTGTCAGTTGGTTTTTTTTTTTTGTCTTGCTTTGAATTCTTCGTCTATCACTGCCGTACAAAACAAACATTTTGTTCGAAAATCGAACTGAGGTAAAAAAGATCGTAAACTTACCGCGCGCTCTTCACTTTGGGATGTTGACGCGATTTCTGCATTTCTTTTTAAATCAACTTTTATACTTCCTGGTCTGGGTGTAATTTCTCCGACACAACGAATGAACCGAAACAGATTTTAAATGTTCCAACTGCTCATGCTTATTGTCTTTTCTTTGGACACTAGCTCTCTTAAAGCGTCGATCTCCTTTTCTACTACATTCACAAAATCGTCATTTGACATTCATTTTTTACATATAAAGCATAGTTCCGTATCAGCCATTGTTCACAGACGCACACGGAACGGTGACTAACTATTAACTGGCTAGGAAAATACTAGGGTAAGACAGATTTGGCGTATACGGTATGCACATGCGCGTGTCTTCCAGCCATCGCGATGGGCACCCACGCATGCGCGTCCCTGGTGTGATAGTGCGCTCTTTCCAAAGTCAATTATCTTTGTTCGAGTTAGACTTATAAAAAATATAATATATGTTTTTTGTAGAAGCTACCTCCATTATCAATGCTCATTTTATAGTCAATATCTTCGTTCCTGTTAGGTTTACGACAAAAATGTATAAAATCGTTTTTGTACATAATTTAATGTTTTTTTATTTTTTGAAATAAACTTTTTTACGTACAGTTAATATTCCCTAGTTATTTGAAAAAATACAAAAAACCTTCCCATTTAGTGTAAAACTAATTTGGCTAATTATGGTATGCACATGCGCGGGTATTTCCCCCCCCGCGATGGGGAACCGCGCTTGTGCGTCCCAGGTGTTATAGTGCGCTCTTTTCAAAGTCAATTATCTTTGTTCCTGTTAGACATATAAAAACATGTTATGAATGTTTTTTTCATAATTTAATGCTCTTTAATTTTTGTATTTAATTATTTTTTATAAAATCAATATTTTTAAAGATATTTCCAAAAAACCAAAAAAGTGTACACATTTTCCAAGATGGCGGCGAAAGCTCAAGTCTGATCGGTGGGGACTTTTAGTATGTTCATTAGCATGCTTAAACAAACATCTCCACCAAAATTCAAAACTTTCATATTTTTTTTAGCCATTCGTCAAAATCGGGTCTATTTTGACTGGGGTAATTCCTAAGAACTATTTCCTTTGGTATCCTGAGATCAACCAGCTCCAAACAAGTGCCAGTTTAAGGGGGTCCGGGACACATTTAAAAAAAAAATTATTTATTGAGTTAAAATTTTGAATTTTTTTGTGATGGTCCACCATATAATTTTTAAACAAAATCAGATCATAAAATTTCTCAAAAAGTTTTAAAAAATTTTAAAATTTTTAATAAAAGTGGGGTAATTTAAAATCTTTATAACTCGAAATATTACTTGTCGAATTTCAAAATTTTTTAATTTAATTAAACAGAAATATATAAGTTTTAATATTATTTCAGCATTTTTTGAAATATTAATTTTTTCAGAAATTAAAATATTTAGATAAAAAGTACAAAAAAAAAAATTGTATCTTATTTTTTAAAAATCATATTTTCAAAAGTAAATATTTTTTTTAAATTTGCTGAATCAAATTAAAGTAAAATAGTTGAAAAAGACATGTTCCATGTTTCAACCATTTATCTTTAATAGTTCTTGACTTATAACAATTTAAAGACGAGAAATGGGGAAAAAACCCATCATGCAGAAAACGCACTTACAGGTTTAAACAACGATTGGCTACTATTATAATGTCGCAAAAAAAAAAAAAAAAAAAAAAATTATCCTGTTCTAACTAAGATAGAAACATGATTTAAACGTCATTTTAAACGTAAAAAAAACAAAAAATAATTTAATGCAATAAAATTTTTTTGAAAATTTAAGCAATTTTGTGTCCCCTTAAGTTATGTAGCTAAATTGGAAAAATTTAAATTTCCAGTGAACTCCAGAGCGGTTCCTAATATCGCCTACCTCTGTTCCTCTTACCGCCTACCAGGCGAAATTAGGAGCACCTGTTAAAAGGCATTGCTATCAAAGTCTCTGTTTAATGCACTTTCAAATGTTTAAGCAAAATTAGAATTTGGATGCACCACCTGGTCATTCACTGGATTCTGATTCTTTGGAGCCAAAGTTTACCAAGACAACAGACAAAACAACTTCAGACACCATATAGTTTCTGTTGTCAGTGATAAGAGTGTTGTCGCTATCGCCGCTGTTAGTACAGACCCAGAACTAAGAAGTTATTGCATTTTCTCATACATAGCGCGAATCATACTGTAGAAACATGAGTAGGCGATATTAGGCACAGGGGCGATATTTGGGACACCTACCCTACTTTTCGGCAAAAAATCGGTGATAAACGGGTTTTTAAGCGAAATTAGGTAATAATAGTAATAATTTTTAACATATTTGCTTAACTAAGACCATCCGGGGTCTATAACTGAGAAATCTCGCTCTCCTTCAGGTTTGCTCCGAATTTCACCCGGACAGTTTGTCCGTACCGGAGTCGAACCTAAAAGTCTAACTGTAAAAATCTACGACCATGTTATGTGGAGCAATTTAGTGGATTTAAGAACGTCTCTTGAGTGCCAGTCAAGGCTATTTCAGCTACTTGCATAGTCAACCAAGGGACTCCTGTTGGTGTTGTACAGATTTTAATTACGACGAAATGCTGCTACCTTAACTTTCCAAAGCAACTATACAAAGCCTCTACAGTCCCGTTGACAGCGTAGATGCTGAGAGATATTTTAGTTTGTACAACATAGTAATTAATGACAGAAGGGAAAGTCTTAAGAAACAGAATGTGGAGATTATTACAATGTTAGCTTTTAACTAAGAATTTTTATACTTACCTATCCAAGTAAGTAAAATTGTAATTTCTTTTAATAAACGCGAAAATTTTGAATTTATAATTTTTTTGAGAATAAATGCGAAATTTTATATATTGTATTTTTTTATTGCGATATTTCGATATTTTTTATGCGAGATTTACGTATCCCTAAATATTAGTTATTTCCGGACATTTCAATTATGTTATCATCATGTTAATCCTAACCAAATTTCTTATTGGCTCGCATTCATTATATTGAATATATTAGGTGGTTAACCCCAACTCCACCATTAAATATATTTGATAGTACTGAATTTTCGAGGTTCGTTTGATTTCAAGAGTTTGTTGATCCGTCAAGTGCTTGATTGGATTATTATCCAAAAGAAATCTCTGGAGGTGCGGGTTCAAGTGTTTAGGTCCCGTCACTCGACTCGGTTCTAAATTACAGGACCGGCTTGTAGCGGGTAATCCTGGTCACCTATACGGTGCCCCCTTAAATGAATGTCCAGCAGTCTCCCCTTTTATCTGAGAACTAATAGCGTCATAGCCAATCTTCTGGTCATTCTTAATAAATAAATAAATTATCCAAGAGAAAAGTACTTCAGAGTCACACGCGGGACGTATCATCTTGCGGCAGGGAATTTTAGGAAGAATTCCTTTTTGCAAGAATGCATAATAAATATAAGAATATGTACTTTATCCTTTAATGTTCATCCCTCCGTAGAAATTACGGTAATTGCACTAGAACTTAATTGTGAGTTGAACGAAATGGTTTTGATTTGAGCGCGCGCGTGTGTGTGTGTGACGTAGCGGGGATAGAGTAAGGCAACTTATTATGATTCCATCTACCTCAGCAAGTAAGTTCGGACAAACGCATCTAAAGAAAGATCCTGAAGAGAGCAGGTCCAAAAAAGTCCACATTACGGCACATAGAGCAAAGCTCAATCTAGAAACGCAGTTGACCGACAGCTGTTTGAGAGAACGGCATTACTATAGACCAGGGGTTCCCAACCCCTTTTAAAGGATGATTTTTTTCATCGACCCCCTCACATTTTTCTCTATAATGTACAGCATACAACATAAATACTTTACTATTAGCTTTATACATTTGGCCATAAAAACGGTTGTAATTGTAGTATCGACTTCATTTTTTTTAAAGATTCCATTCTTTAAAATTAAATCATAAATAAAAAATTGAGTTTTTTGAAGATTTTTAAAGTTATCCCCCCCTTAAGGTCCAGTGGATTTCCCCAGTTCTACCTAGTGTTGGTACACAAATAAAAGCCGATGGCGGCATTCGACACATATACAAAATCGTCCTGACATTCAACTTTAGATACGTGGATCACTCCGCCCTATGCAAATCTGTATTTATATAGATTAAAACGTATATTATCATCTAATAATTACATTCCTAAAAAATTAAATTTTAAAACAGAAAAATTTATCATCGACCCCCAATAGACCCCTGGAATACTATAGACCCTTTTTAAACTTCCATCGACCCCAAGGGGTCCACCTGGACCCCGTTGGGATTCCCTGCTATAGACCATTCGGGATTCCCATTTACTCTAGAGTAAAGAAAAACTGGCTCTATCGGAAGAAAACCAGGGCATCGCATACCCCAGTCGTAACAAACACGATGATGGGCACTTCCTATCAAAAAGCATCAGAGGATCGTTTTCAGTCCAGCTTGATACCCAAGCACAGTAGTATAATGGTTTTTTGTGCATTCAGTGGTATATCACTGTTTGATATTTGGCATTTATGACTATATGAAGGACAATTTCTTACAACAGCGAGACATCCCTTGTTGCAATGCGAGGTACTATATCAGGGACTTTTTTTAATGAATATGATTCTTGAAATCTTTCGCATCTGTGATTAAATTTCAAGTAGTTGAATTTAGGGATACTGAAGTATGTATAATAAAAGCCCCGTAGGCTATTTTTGGTATTTTTAAGACATATTTTCAGATAAAACTATTTTCATTAACCTAATTACATAATGTAAATGTATTTACTGATATCCATTAAAACTTTAGAATATGTAGAGTAGTTTTTGTTGAGATTATTTTCAGTCAAACAAGTTGTTTTTGTTGCTTATGCCCCTTGACCGACAAGTAACATCAAGTCAATTCCCGAGGGCTATGGGCGATGAAGGTGTGGCTCCGGTTTTTAATAGCACCACAAGGGTCGGAGTCCGAATTGGCTAAATGACCGGTAAATTTGAACCGAGTCAAGTGACGAGACCGAAACACTTGACCCCGCACCTCCAGAGGTAAATTTGAGAACTTGGAGGACATTGTAGCCACGCCCTATTTTACGTGCCCCGGCCACCATTAGTGAACACGGTGGTGGATTTGCAGCGACGAGCATCGAAGCAGGGACGTTCAGATCACTGGCCCGTTACTCTTGCCAACTGGGCTACCGCACCCTTCGTATATATTAAAAGAAAATTGCATTAACGACAGAAACATTGCATTAACCAGTCTTCCGACTTGGACATTTAACTTTCAATAAACATTACTTTTTATTTCTTTTAACATATTAGGAGAAAATTGCATTAACATTTTTGAAAGACATCTCCACTTTATAAGTCTTTAACTACTTGAAATATATATCCTTTGATATATTGATAAAGCAGAAACTAATTTTTTTTAAATTTCTCTTTATATATTTATGATACTATTAATTATTTTTTCTTTTAACATATTAGAAAATTGCATTACCATTTTTAAAGACATCCCCTCTTTATAAGCCTTTAACTACTTCAAATATATATCCTAATATATCCTTTGATATTATTGCTAAAACAGAAACTATTTTTTTTAAAATTCTCTTTATATATTTATGATACTATTCATTATTTTTTTTTCTTTAACATATTAGGAGAAATTTGCATTAACATTTTTAAAGACATCCCCTCTTTATAAGCCTTTGACTACTTCAAATATATATCCTTTGATATTATCGATAAAACAGAAAGTAATTTTTTTTAAATTCTCTTCATATGTTTATGATACTATTCATTAATTTTCCTCTTTTAACATATTAGAAAATTGCATTAACATCTTTAAAGACATCTCCTCTTTAACTACTTCAAATATATATAACTACTTTTACAAATATATTAACTACTTTTACTTCAAATACACTGAAGTGCCACTGAATTAGGGATAGCAAAGCCTATGCAAATTGTGTAGCGCTTCGCATCATGTATGCGCAAGTGAGGGGGCTGTGGTAACTGCATATATAGCTCGTACTGTGGTTGTTCTGAATTAATTGTTGGAATTGCCATATGGGTAAACTGCCTGATTTAAACGCCTTCGATCGCGGACAAATCGTAGGTGCGTGACGCATGGGCCATTCAATTTCCGAAATCATCAGACAGCTAGGATTTTCAAGGTCTACAGTGTCAAGAGTATACCAAGAATACATGGATGGTGGAAAAAAACTAGCGATCGGGCAAACTGCAAAAGACAATTAGCCTTGACAGTGCGTGGTGAGAGACTGCTCAGGCGTATTGTACGTACCCAGTGAAGCCAAACATTAGCTCAAATTACCACCCAGTTTAATGACGGTGCCAGTCGTACAGTCAGTAAACGGACTGTGCAACGCTCGCTTCACCGTATGGGTTTCGGGAGCCGTCGACCTACGAGAGTACCATTGCTCTATACTCGCCATCGGCTGCACGTCTTGCCTGGCAAGAGAGCACAGAGACTGGAGTGTAGAGGACTGGAAACGAGTAGCATGGAGTGATGAGTCTCGATTCCGACTACTTAATGCCGACGGGAGACTGAGAATATGGCGTCAGGCTCATGAAGCCATGGATCCTGCATGCCTGGCTGGAACTGTACAAGGGAATGGGGCTCAATCATGGTCTGGGGTGTTTTTTCGTGGCACAGTTTGGGATCTTTGGTGCGTGTACCAACCTCCCTCAATGCAATTCGGTACGTAGAGTTCCTGGGTGATCACCTCCATCCGTTTATGCTGTTTCTGTTATCCGCACGGTAATGGAGTTTTCCAGAAACACAACAGTACCTCTCACAGTCCGGTTGGCTACTGGCTGGTTGGATGAGCATTCCTCTGACTTCTCTGTCATGAATTGGCCACTAGAAGCCCAGACTTAAATCTTATTGAGCATCTTTGGGATGTTTTGGAACAAGGCGTGAATAGGCCATCACACAGCATCAAAGAACCTTACTGAATTATGACAGCTTTATAGCCAATATTTGGCTAAGCCATTCCCGTGGAACGTTTCCGGAAACTGTTGAATCTTGCCTCGTCGTGTGGCAGCCGTTATCAAGGCCAGAGGAGGCCCAACTCGTATTAGGATAGGTATCCCTTATTCAGTGGCACTTCAGTGTATATATCAATTGATATTATTGATAACACAGAAACTATTTTTTTTTAATTTCTCCTTACATATTTATGATACTATTCATTAATTTTTTTTCTTTAACATATTAGGAGAAAAATTGGATTAACATTTTTAAAGACATCTCCTCTTTATAAGCCTTTGACTACTTAAATATATATCCTTTGATATTATTGATAAAACAGAAACTAATTTTAAAAAAATCCTCTTTATATATATATCCGATACTATTCATTAATTATATTTATGATTGATTTTCCGTACTGAATTGAAGTATTAGGAAAGCGCTAAAAACGATAAACCTTCCTTCTCCGAAAATGTAGAACTTGTCTTTCTATCCAGAGGGGTGAAAGATTAAGATCCAATCTAGCGTATAACACGGAGTAAGAACAGATAAGTTCATGAAGATAATGAAATAACGCGGGAGAGAGAGTGAGGATGAATAGATTGTTAGGCACTCAGCAATTGGAGAGAAAAGATTACAGGCACCTTATCTCGATCTAATAAGAAAATAAATGCTGCAGTAAACACCGTTTTTTTGGTGAACAATCAGTATTATTACTCAACATATAGGTCTCTGATGATTTTTCCTATAATACGTTCAGGTTTTGAAAAAAAATGTTTTAAAGGTATATATTGTGCAAACATGAACAAATTACCTTTCCAAAGTAATCAATAATAATTTCGATATTTTTCTTAAAAAACAAAATTTAAAATACATAGAAAATGCATCAAAATATAACTAAAGATTTTATGTATGATATTATACGAAAATTTCCAGCATTACGAAATAAAAGAGTAAAAGTTATTACATATAACTAAGGTCTTATAAATGATATTAATACGAAAATTTTCGGCATTACTAAATGAAAGAGTAAAAGTACATATATATAACTAAAGGTCTTACGATATTAATACGAAAATTTTCAGCATTACTAAATAAAAGAGTAGAAGTTAATATAAATATATATAACTAAAGGTCTTATAAACTAAAGGTCTTATAAATGATATTAATATGATAATTTACAGCATTACTAAATAAAAGAGTAAAGTAAATATACACTCAAGAGCCAAAACATTATGACCACCCCTACATTTTGCAATGAATTCGCCCTGGATGACGTGAAAGGCACGTGATCAGGTGGAAGTGGTATTTAACTGCTGCTGGAGAGTCTGAAGAATCATTCTTTCACTTACTTCTGTGTGTGATGGGAAAGACTGCGGATCTAAGAGACTTTGATAGAGGGCAGATTGTAATGGCTCGAAGGCTCGAAACAAGTATTTCCGAAACTGCACGACTCGTGGGTTGTTCGCGACCTACAGTTGTTAGTACTTATGCAAAGTGGATGAACGACGGTTGAAACCAGCAGTAGACGACATGGTGTTGGACGTCCACACGCTATCAAAGAAAAAGGTCGTCGGAGACTGTCTCGCATGGTGAAGCAAAACCGGAGCCAGACCAGTGGCTCAGCTGACAGCCCAATACAATGCAGAGCCAAGTAGAATAGTATCGCAGCACACTGTTCAGCGGACACTGTTGGATATGGGGCTACGAGCAAACGTCCCACTCGTGTGCCTTTGCTGACCAAGCGTCATCGCCAACTGCGCCTGCGCTGGGCCCGGGAACATCGCGACTGGTCCATGGATCAGTGGGAGAGAGTTGCCTGGTCAGATGAATCACGGTTTGTCATTCATCACGCCGATGTCCGTGTCAGGATACGCCGTCTTCCAGGCGAAATGTTGCTCCCTCAATGTACAGTAGGTCATACACAGGTCGGTGGTGGCGGTATTATGCTTTGGGGGACGTTCTCTTGGGCGTCTCTGGGACCGTGGTTGTGTAGAGCAGACCATGAATGCTACAGGGTATCTGAACATCATTGCGGACCAGTTGCACCCTTACATGGCCTCCGTGTTTCCAGCTGGAATGGAATGTTCCAACAAGACAACGCCCCGTGTCACAAGGTTAAAATTGTGTTAGAGTGGTTCAGGAACCTGATGCTGAATTCCAGTTAATGTCCTGGTCGCCTAACTCACAGGATCTCAATCAGATAGAACACATTGGGACGTCATAGGACGGCAGCTCAGAGTTCAAAGACACCAATTCGCAATATCTCGGATTTGGTGGCCCGTTGCTTAAACATCTGGTACAATCTGTCTCCGGCCATCTACCAAGGACTTGTGGCATCCATGCCAAGGCGGGTGAAGCGGTGGTTGCGCGCCAAAGGGGGCCAACTCGTTATTGACAGGTGGTCATAATGTTTTGGCTCTTGAGTGTACATAACTGAAGGTCTACTATGATATTAATACAAAAATTTTCAGCATTACGAAATAAGAGTAAAAATTAATATATATAACTAAAGGACTTTATATATGATATAAGATTCGAAATTTTCAGAATTACTAAATAAAGAGTAAAAGTTAATATATATAACTAAAGGTCTATAAATGATAATAATTCGAAAATTTTCAGCATTACTAAATAAAAGAGTAAATTTAAATTTATAAACTAAAGGGCTTAAATGATATTAATACGAAATTTTCAGTGCTACTAAAACAATAGTAAAAGTAAATATTTATGATGTAAAGTGTTATAAATGAATTTAATACGAAATTTTCAGCATTAATCAATAAAAGAGTAAAGTTAATATATAAACTAAAGGTCTTATATATGATATTAATACAAAAATTTTCAGCATTACGAAATAAAAGAGTAAAAGTTAATATAATTAAAGGTCTTACATATGATATCAATACGAAAATTTTCAGCATTACGAAATAAGAGTAAAAGTTAATAGATATAACTAAAGGTCTTATATATTAACTTAGTTAATATATAAAAGTTAATATATTAAAGTTAATATATTAACTTAGTTAATATATAAAAGTTAATATATTTACTAAGATATTAATACGAAAATTTTCAAGTGCTACTAAAAAAATAGTAAAAGTAAATATTTATATTAAAGTGTATAAATGAATTAATACGAAAATTTTAGCATTAATAAATAAAAGAGTAAAGTTAATATATATAAAAAATAATATATATTTTCTAATATATGATATTAATATATGATATATATGATATATTATTATATATATATATGATATATATATATATATATATATATGATATTAATACGAAAATTTTCAGCATTACGAAATAAAAGAGTGAAAGTTAATATAACTAAAGGTTTTATATATTATATATAGGTGAAAGAGCCGTTGTACTTTGTGCCAAGTGCACCTGCTGGTGTTCCAAAAATTGGCGCGCCCGCTGTAGGGTTAATATAAAGCTAAAACTTGTACATTGCTATCGATATATTTAGCCATTTAGACTATTATCCCAATGTTATGCTTTTAATTTCATTTATTTATTTATTTCATTATCTTCATAGGTTTGTTTATCTCAAAAGCATTCATGACAAACATTATGTATGCAAAATGTACGTATGGTATTTCAAGCAAAATTTACTTCCCTTTTTGATCTCGTTAAAACTTACTAATCTGTGAATGCTGTAGCAGATGACGTTGGGTAAGATAATAAGACCATATGAACTATCCTTAGCTGAATGTGATTTTATTTCAAATAAGTAAATAACACCGGCAAGTTAAATACAATGCTAGCCTTAATGATAACATATCTATTTTGATTTCGAGATGTAGGATATTTTTTTGAGACTCATAGCTACTAATTCAACAATATCCTCTCACAAAACAGAAGTTCTTCCTTATTTCAGCTACTGCTGACATTTTAAAAATGTACTGGCTATCCAAGCTAAGAATTTCGGACAATTAATTTTTCAGAATAATATGTGGCATTAATAAATATTTCTAATTAACAAGATTTTGCCTAATTAACGGCGAGACATTTTACGAAAAAAATTGATTACACGCGAACAAGAATCGATCTTTTAAATTTTCATATCTTTTAACAAAGAGTATACGATATAAACTATTCCTTAATTAGTTGAAATTTAAGACTAGATATCATTGATACCAGAAATTAATTAACCGTATCAAGCGAGTTTAATAAAAATCAGATTGCTTGATTTTGCGTCACGAACTATCAAATCAAACTTTAAAGTTGTCTCCATTTATATTTTCAACTAAGCACATACCATTGTTCATTAAAAACAAGTTCAGGTTCATGTTGAAGGATTCGAACCTAATAGAAATATGTATAGAAAAAATGTTTGCATGTCTTCAGAATTATTTCATGGCGGAAGACTCATAATATAATAAGCCTTATGAACGTGAAAACTTTCTCGAAATTTTCTGCATTTCTATTGAAAAAATGTTAAATACTAGAACGCAAAATAGAGAACCTCTATATTTTTATATTTTGAGATAATTTTATAATTTTCAGCAGTTAATTTAAACACTGTGATTGTTACAATAACGACAACATAATTTCCAGGGTAGATATAAACGGTCTTATAGGATAATATCAGTAATTTTATTATTACAATTTTACCACTCTTAAACTGATTTTTTTTCCTTTTAACACATATAGAATACTGACATTTGCATTAAAAGTTCTTCCCACTGTACCGTTATTTTTCATTTTTTTCTTCCTTTGACAATAGTTCATATCGATACTATCGATTAATATGGATTTTATTCATAAAAGGCTTACAGTGTCGGGAAAATTATTCATGCTAGAACACCGAGCTTTCTTCAAAAATTTACCTTTGTTCAAAAGGGTTCTAAGTGTACGAGACATTTTATGTAGAATATATTTTCATTAACTGATACTGTCTTCTGAGAATGGCAATTATCTTGTTAAATGCATTGGTGTAGGTAGAAATGCAAAACAAACAAAAGAGTGGGGTTTTTTTTGCCACTTCAAAGTAGATAATAATATATTTGGATTTCTCTAAAGTACCTTCAACATGTATTTTAGAATTAATTGATACATCAAAGGAATCTCATTCCTTTATAAAAACTTTCATTAATATATGATTGTAGTAGAAGTATTTTGCATTTAGTTTTTATATAGAATGTATTGTTGTTTAATAATTTCGGTATAGATTATCGATGTTCTATCTCTAGGAATCGAGATTACGATTCGTAGCTTTAGTTTCTTTTGTTGTTGCCTAACGCCCCTGGCTGCAAGTGTTCCAGACCAGATTCATATAGGCTTTGCGGGATCAGGAGTTAGGCTCCATTTTAAGGGAACACGTGACCTTTAATCTCGAATTTTTTAACTATCAATTTTTAACTCCATATACCAGGGGTCGGCAACGAGGTGCCCCCGAACAATTTTAAAGTGTCCGCAGTACAAATATCTAAATTTTAGGTATTTGAGATTAGAAATTGGATTTTAGATAATTTGATTGTTTGATTTTAGTTATTTGATTGAGAGAGATCAGTATAGGAAAGGTATTTGAGCGGTTTTTTAAATTGTTACCACAGGTGAAAGAATTTTATTATCCAGGAATAAATTTGTTTAGAAATAGGAAAAAAAACCATGGTTAATTAGCTAGGCTTTTTAACTGATATAACTGTAAAATTGAAGGAACTAAATATGAAACTACAGGGTAGAAATCATTAATATTGCTTCTGTGACAAGTACGATAAATGCATTAAGGTCTAAAATTGACGCTCGGAGAAAGCCTATGGAGAAAGATAATCTATATATATAAAAACAGTTCCGTAACTGACTCATTCATTCACTGACTGACTGACTGACTGACATACAACGCACAGACCAAACCGCTGGACCTAAAGGGCTGAAATTTTTGCATGGCGATTCTTCTAATAGTGTAGGGGTGCATTAAGAAAGAATTTTTCAAAATTCTTCTTAGATTTTTTTTTAAATTAAATTTTTAAGCTGGTTTTTTTAAACTTTTTTTACGTTTGCATTTAAATAATACATTGAGGGTATAAAATTTATATCACAAGAAAGATCATAAAAATTCCTTCAAAATGAAATTTTTTTCGAATTTTTACCTGCCATTTCCTGAATTTGTGTGAATTTTTAAAGATAATTTAGAATTTAATTTATTAAATGCTGCTCACGTGATTTCTTTTTCTGTACTTTCAATAAATTATCGTCACGTGCGTAACAACTAAATAGAACAAAAAAAATATTTTTTTCTCTTTCTAATTGCAGCCAGACGATTGGATATTATCCCAAAAAAATGCATATCCCTTACGATTTTTTTATAAATATAGCTATAGATAGATTATATTTTACATCATTGAACATTGATCATCGCATTTATTATAAATATTATATATTTATTTTTGGCATAAATTGCATACGTTGACCGTTGTATTTAATTTGAATGTACTCCGTAGCGAAGCGCGGGTTTTCAGCTAGTTTATCATATTTTCCAAATTTAAAAATGGTAATAGAAAATTATTACGATGGAAATTCTACCAACTATCAGTTTGCCAAACATTTTGATTCCTTATTGGAATTTAATACCAGATTTGAAGAACTGCACGAATTGGAGGCATTCTTGACGTTTTTTATTAATCTTTTCTCTCATACAGAATACAGAAATACAGAAAATGTTTTCTGGACGATGTGACTAATAAAATCGCAACATCTTTTGATATTTCCAATACGGAAGACTGCGAATTCGAAATTATAAACATAAGAAATGGCATTGAATTAAAATTACATCATAACGAAGAAAAATTCTGGAATTAAGTGAATGGAATGGCTTCCCCTTGTTGAGAAAATGTGTCTATTTGTGCGCCGACAAATACTTCTGAATATTTGTTTTCTAATACAAAATTCTTAAAATCAAAGAACCGATCAAATCTCACTGACACTTCATTGGATCACTGCCTGAGAATTGGATTTCTACTTAAGGCCACATTACGACGAGTTGGTCACAGATTGGCAATGTCAAATATCTCACTAATTATCAATTTTAAGATTATTTTGTTTTAAATTGAAATTTTAATATGTGTATTAAAAATCTATTTCACATTAATATTTTCATGTTTAAATATTTAACCCCCCTCCTCCTCCTCTTCCTCTTCATCTCTTTATCCAGCGATGCCCGCCGAACTCCCGCATTTCTGAAATATGCCCTCGTAGTAAAGAAGGTTGCCGACCCCTGCCATTTACAAAATGAGAATTTTTTGCTTTTTTTTCCATTGAAGACACTTAAGAATTCAAAATAATTTTGACAGAATCATGCTGGATTTTCAAAAAAATTCAAAATTGCTGTCTTTTTTCAAAATGCTTCATGTGCATCCCCAAATCATTCATAATCTTAATTTTTTTTTAATATAAGTTGACCGTACATTTATAAACATAATTGTTCAATAATTTTTTGGTGAATAACTTTTTTATCTGCTTGTTGTTTTCTTTGTGTTTTTGCTTTATTTCAAGGTCTACAAATTTTTAAAATATTTGTGGTTTCAAAGAATGATGCAAAGGATTATGTGTATCCCAAATCATCAGAAATCTTAATTTTTTAAATATAAGTTGACCGTACATTATAAACATAATTGTTCAATAATTTTTTTTGGTGAAACTTTTTTTATCTGCTTGTTGTTTCTTTTGTGTTTTTGCTTTATTCAAGGTCTACAAATTTTTAAAATATTTGTGGGTTTCAAACAATGATGCAAAGGATTATGTGTATCCCAAATCATTCATAAATCTTAATTTTTTAATATAAGTTGACCGTACATTTATAAACATAATTGTCAATAATTTTTTTTGTGAATAACTTTTTTTATTTGCTTGCTGTTTTCTTGTGTTTTTGCTTTATTTCAAGGTCTAAAATTTGAAAAATATTTGTGGTTTCAAAGAATGATGCACAGGATTATGAAAAACATTTCAGTTAACAATCCTGAGAATTTGGGAAGAAATCAAAGAAAAGTAATGTGCACTGAGCATTTTGAAAAAAGTTAGAACTTTTCAGGATTTTTTGAAAAACAGGTCTTCCACAAAATAGTATTTGTAAATTCTAAGTGTATTCGACGTAGTAGAAAAGATATTAATTAGTCTGAGTTTGTATATGATAGTAAAAGACTGAAATATAAAAAAACGATGTTGAAGGACCTTGTCCCCTTAATCTAGCACCACAAGGGTCGGACTCGTCTCAATTTTGGACGAGTAACCTTAGGGGCGACATTTGGAGGGATCCTACGCTCTCCCCCACCCTCTCTGACATCATACACGGGCTTCCTGTCTACGGATTTAAAGGGCCCATATCCGGCCTCGACACGAGGGTATTTAATGGCTTGTCGGAAAGCTGATACGTTACCACTAGGCTACATAGGACTCCCAGTTTCTTTAAATTTGCACATTATATTTAAAAAAATTACTTTTAAGCTTCAAATGTGAGAATGACTATCTTTGCAATTTATTATAAGTTAGCATTTTTCTTATTCATCCTGATCTATCTGACAAAACAAGGATTAAATTTTGCCTAAAATCCTATTTTCCACGTTAAACTCTCCAATGTAAAATTCTACCTGGTCAAACACAGACTGATATTAAATTTCCATAATAATAAGTTCATTTCCCTTAAAGACTCTTAATGTTAAAAACAATATCACTATGGGTTTCATGTCGCAGTGAACATAAATAGTTTACCTAATAATAACTATTCGCACGATAATGTAAATAGAAAAGCCTTTCATCCAAAAATGCGAGCTATGAAAAATACTAATGGTTAAGAAATATAAATGGATAAGATTGTTTTTAGTACATCATGAATATTTTTTATGGTTAATAAATGTATTATTATTAAACATTACACAACAATAAGATTCACTATTAAGAGAATTTTTCTGGTATATTAAATACATATATTTATAATGTATATGGGCCAAAAATGTTTTACTGACACAAAAACTTTATCGCAACTAAGGCATATATTATTATTAACAAATTATTGGAATTCGAGACCAGGAAAACGTTTGATAAAAACCGCTGTGCTGTAACAAATTATTCATGAAACATAATAAGGAAATTTTTTTTCCAGGAATATAACACAATGTATTAATTTCATAATTTAGGATATATAAGTGAATTCGTTATTTCAAATTAAAATTCATAATTCATTTAAAGGAATCATCAATTTCAATTTGAACGGGCTTTTAACGTGCGTGCAATCAATATTAGAAAACTGACTAATATTTCATGATCATTCATGATCATGGATCTTTCATTAACAAATAACTAATGAAGCAAATTTAATGAAAATTTCTGGACTCTTAGACGAAAACGCAATTTAGGCGTAACAAAAATATCAGATTAATGTAAATTATTTAAATTAATTTAGGAAACCTTAATCAAGTAACACTTTTTCTATTTTCATAATTACCATTTGTAACTGCGTGCATGATAATTGATGTTAATTTTAATTATTAACGTGAAACACACTTTAACACTTGAAGACGGCTGCCGTCCTTTTGATGGTTTCGGACATACTATTGAGCACTACGTCTGTATTTATGACCTCAGGCTTCTGAAATTTTATGGCTTTTTCTAATTTTACGTGAAATAGACACACACACATTTACAAGATTATATTCGATAGTAAAGAGGGATAGAAAATGTGTTGTATACCTACTAAGACCAGAAGCCGTCGATTTGACGGCAATATAGAAAACAGCCAGAGATCATTAAAATAATACAGGGAAATGTTAGTTACTTTTCGTTTCTTCCCCCTTTTGCAATAAACAGAAATATGGCTCTTCATAAATACTGGTGTTGAAATATAAGGACTGCACTAACCATGCATATATTTTTACGGATAAACCATACCAGGTTGTCTGCTCGGCATACCTGCTTAAAAATATATCTAAATATATACTAATTTATTATATACTAGCTGAAAACCCGTACTTCGCTACGGAGTACATTCAAATTAAATACAACGGTCAATGTATGAAATTCATGCCAAATATATATATATTATATGATAAATACGACGATCAATGTATACAGTTGATGTAATATATATATATATATATATATATATATATATATATATATATATATATATATATATATATATATATATATATATATATATATATATATATATATTTATAAGAAAATCGTAAAGGATAATTTATAGACAAAATAATGTAGAAGAGAATATTCAAATTAAATCTAATATAAGAATACTAAAGAATATAGTACAGTTAACATAGTACAGTTTGTAGAACATTTCTTTTACTGTATTTTAATATTTTTTTTGGATAATGTCCAATCGTTTGCCGCATTAGCAAGGAAATTTTTTTTTGTTTACTTAGTTGTTATGCACGTGACGATAAATTGATTTAAAGTACCAGAAAAAGAAATCACGTGATCAGCATTTAATAAATTAAATTCTAAACATTAATCTTTAAATATTCACCAAAAATCGGGAAATGGAGGTAAAGATTCGAAAAAATTTCATTTTAAAGGAATTTTTATGATCTTTCTCGTGATATAAATTTTATAACCCTCAATGTATTATTTTAAATGCAAACGTAAAAAAAGTTTAAAAAACAGCTTAAAAATTTAATTTAAAAAAATCTAAGAAGAATTTTTGAAAAATCTTTCTTAGTGCACCCCTACACTATTAGAAGAATCGCCATGCAAATTTCAGCCCTTTAGGTCCAGCGGTTTGGTCTGTGCGTTGTATGTCAGTCAGTCAGTCAGTCAGTGAATAAGTGAGTCAGTTACGGAACTGTTTTATATATAGAGATTGGTATAAAATAATTCAAAATTTAAAGTACTTAACATTTTTTCTTTAAAAGAAAATTAAATATTTAAAATTCTTGATTTTATTTCCAACAGTCAAAATGACGGCGTTCAGTCTTTTTGTTAGAAAAAGTTTCCCTTCTTTATAGTATTAATTTAAACAAAACTTTTAGCTTAACATATTGACCTAAAATCTTTTAATTGCCTTCATTTCATTTTTAATTTTTGTAACTAATAATTAGTTTTAATAAAATTTACAAAAATTTTCTCATAATACCTTTTGTAAAGTTTTTGTTATAGAAGAAAACTCTAAGGTAATTTTATGTAGAAGGTTAATATTAACGTGTGTAGTAAATTTCAAGCATTTATCTCGAATAGTTTTTGAGATATATGTCAGAGAATCATATTTTACAATAATAGATAAATGCATTTAAAGTCATTTTTGAGATATTATATATTAAAATTTAAAACTTTGTATATAAATCACTCTTTGTATGTCCACAATTATTTTAATATATTATGATGTAATTGTGGTATCACAAAAAGAGCAGTACCAAATTGTTCAGAATAAATCTGTGTTTCAATTAATATAAAAAACAAAACAAAAAATCGATTTTTTTTTACCATTTTAAAGGTACATTTTCCGTTTTTAACTATTGAGGATATAAACGCAATATTGAATATAGCTCTAAATTATACAATCTTAAAACTCAAAATGTTAGCTAAAATACAATCGAAGTTAATCATACGGAGTTAATCGTAATAGTTTATGTCACTTCGCAAGTTAATCGATAGGCCGAAACAAAGCTCTCTGACTTCGAGGTTATTAACATAATCTTGACTCGACTTCCGAAATCACAGTGACATTTTGTAAATTATTCCGTTCTAGAAGAGATTAATAGTTGCTGCGTATATAAAATTGATGATCTTAAGCTTCGGAACTTTACTTTCGTAAGAGTAAATATGAGAATCATGTAAATGATACTCATAAGCCCATTACATTTAACGTTATAGTTTAAAAATGGCGATGTTTTAAAACTTGTGTTTGTTTATATACGGCCCGAAACATTTACATTTTTAATACCATAATCCATTTTTTTGTGACTGTCCCATTAAAATATTCTATAACAGTGTTTCCAAAACTTTTTTGGATCGTGAAACCGTTAAAACATTTTTCAAAGTTCACGGAACCCTCTACATATTTTTTTATCAATAAAACCTTTATTAATTAATTGTGCACAATTAATTAATTATACACAAAGTAAAATAATTTAAGCGTGTTCTTTAATTTTGCTCCAGGAGGACTAAGTCTCGGAACTGCTTTAATGTTGCAATACCATGTACATCTACAGGAAGGATGTATTTAATAATAATTTATTTTTAGATCTGTTGAAATCCGTATATAAGAGTGATTTGCTCAGGTACTGCGTTCGAAGAAACTGGAATTTTTCCTTAATAATTGATTTGCGAGTTACGTAATATCCCATGTTTACTTTTACAACGATTAAGCGAGCAACGGCAAATTCCGTTTTTGCTTTGTTCATGTGTTTTCTTGGAACAATTTTGTGCGTTTTAAATTAGCTTATTTATCTAAACAATTATTACTTAAATTAAATTTTTTTTTAAGGTGAATGAAATTAATTTTTTTAATGTGATGTTACCTCTAAATTAAACTGTTGATAAAAGCGGGTACAAATTTTAAAAAAAATATATTAATTTCTGAACACAGCTTCAAATGTTATATGCTGTCCAGTATATTTCCCGAAATTGCCAAAAACTGACCATGAACCGTAATTTAAGACCCGCAAAATACAACTCTTATAAGGTGTTAAAATACATGAAATTTCGATGATGGACGTTTACCGATGTGACTTTAACACTGCCATTTAACCCCTCGAAAACAATTATCTGATTTTTTTAACTTTTGAGTGTGGTAATTAACTTCAGCGAAAGAATATGGCCCTTAACTCTCCAAATACCTTGTGACCCATTCTGTTTGATTAATAACAAACCTGTGTGTAGCATGATAACAGTTTAAAATTCAGTTCTATAACTTATGCGTTTGCTTATGTCCATTTGCATAACGCTTAATAACTATTCTATCAACCCTATTTATAAAAAGAATTTTTCCACCTGCGAATTTTAGAAAAAAAAGAACAATGAAAGCAAATTAAATTTTTTAAATTAAAGTGAGGCTAAGATAATTCAATAAATCATTTTGTAAGAAACTTTCATTGAATTTTCTTAATTGAGTATATATATATATATATATATATATATATATATATATATATATATATATATATATATATATATATATATGTATGTATATATATATATATATATATATATATATATATATATACATACAGTCGAACCTCCATATATCGAACTTCCTATATCGAAATTTTCTATATATCGAACTCTTAGCAAATCTCCATGTTCATTACATAGAAAAATTGTTTCTATATATCGAAATTTTTTCAAGACAATTGGGAGATTTTATTCCATTTTAGAATAAAATCGCCTAATTTTTGGCATTTGAAACAATATGTCGTGGACAAAAATGTCCCTGGTGAAGTTTTTAGTGGACTGAATAAATTACGAACATTTATTTGAACTTTTCGCAAAACTAACTGTTCAGCAAGATATTCGTAGTTTTTTTATTAAAGAATGTAACTGTTATCATTGTAACCACTGTCTGCACTATTGTTTTTTTAAAGATATGTAGTAATCAATAAACCTTTCATATTAATTCATTTTTTAGTTATTAACTTTCATTTAGTGGGATTCGCATATAATTAGAAATGGAGTATCGTACACGAAAATTAGCTTTAATTTTTTTTAGGAGAATTATGATAAGACTAAGCTCAATTCTATATATCGAAATTTCTATATATCGAATTTTTTCGCGCAATTTGCTACTTCGATATATGGAGGTTCGACTGTATATATATATATATATATATATATACATGTATATATATATGTATATATATAGATAGGTATATATATAATATATATATACATATAAATTACTGAAAATAAAAAGTCCATTAGTTAATTAAACTGACATATGATAACTATTTAAAGTACAAGAGAACTATTAATTTACATACAAACCTCTGCATTTTTATTTTCTTCCATGATACCAATCATATAATTATCCGACATCATTTTTGACTGTTACAGGTTAGACATAGCAGACATTTTCTACGCATAATCTGAGCGTGGATTTCATGATAATCGTAAATGCTCAAATTTAAATTACCGTTTAAGTAGAAGCAAATGCAGTATAAGTATGCACAGTTTAACCCAGGTGCATATATCTATAAAATATGAAAGAATCCTCTAAAACCGTGTTGATAAATTCTGTTTGTTCATAAACAATTATATAAACAGCTGCTGAAACATCATTAAATAATGCTACCAAGCATACAAAATTTTAGTCTTTATTGTTAACGGCAGCAAGCTGAAATCTTTGTAAAAAAGAGTTTTCTGGATGCAGCAAAATTAACTAATGGATTACATAATTCTACGTGCATTGTAGAAATTATATGTCTTCCGAAAAGGTAATTTTTTCTTCTCTGTTTGTATACATATTTTTTGGAAACGTTAATTTTATTTTTACTGCAGTTACTATTATTGTTTTATTTTATTTCTTTATTTCATTCCTTTCGACATTACTTAGTGAAATAATTTTTTATAATGGGTGCTGGAAAACAAAGTTCTTGAATTAAGTAGTTAATGATTATATGAAACGTTTATATGAGCTAAATGGGCTGCCGATATCACAAAGTAAATAAAAAGTTTTAACAACTGAAAGCGTAAAATGATTCAACATCAATAAATGTATGAGGAAATGTCATTGGGGCGAAAAAAAATAAAAAGAATATCAATTTTGACCGTTTTTATCACTATAAAGTAAAATAAATAAACAGTAACCATATAATGTTGCAGTAATTTAAATACAAGGCTACTTTTTGGATTAAGTTAGAGTAATTTATTAAAGAATCTATTTATCCTTTCATAACTATATAAATTATAAATATATCATAGTCAAGGCAATTATCCTTAGCTGTACTTTCGCTTGTACCTAGCCAACTGGTCCCGGGGCCCAGTTTATAAGAGCAGCGGGCTAGTGATCTGAACGTCCCTGGTTCGATGCTCGCGCTGCAAATCCACCGCCGTGTTCACTAATTGTGGCCGGGGCACGTAAAATAGGACGTGGCTGAAATGTTCTCCAAGTTCTCAAATTTACTTCTAGAGGTGTGGGGTCAAGTGTTCCTGTTTCATCACTTGACTCGGTTCAAAATTACGGGACCGGTCATTTCGCCAAGTCGGACTCCGATCCTTGTGGCGCTAATTCAAAACAGGAGCCGCACCTTCATAGCCCATAGCCTTCGGGTTTTGATCTCATGTTGCTGTCGGTCAAGTGGCATAAGCAACAACAACAACAAAAACCCTTGACTGCAATGGGATACCATGGGATATCGACTAAATCTGAAGTTTTGGTGAGACAAACTATCATCCTGTAACATATCCATACACGTACATTGAGAATTTGAGAGGCCCAATACGTTTTTAAGACGTATTTAGTGTTTGGAGAGAGCCCCCTGCTCATCACTGGTATCCGGCCAAGCGCCCTGATTTGGCCTTGCTATTTAGGCCTTGCTATTGAGTCCAAGACCAATACAGTCTGTCCTGACTCTCTACAGAGTGGCCATTCAAAAAAAAAGGGCATCGAGAAATTACAAAGGTCTTTCCTCCTTGTTCCTGTTCTGCTGTTCCTGCGAATCCTTCCCACACTGCGTACTTTTTAAATATTCCCGTTAGCATGCTTGCAGACGATCAGGATACTACCTCCCATTTGTTCACACGACAGAGCCTCATGGACATGGTCTACCATTCTCTAGTCCAGAGGGCTTAGCAGCAGCAGAATTTTCACACATGCTTTCTGTATGGAATAAGAATGGATATCATGTTCCCATTTCTTGGAGTTCTCATTACGACAGAGATACTTTCACGATCCGTGTGACAAGATGTTTAATAAGATACTGGCTCAGTGCTTAGATGGGCAGGTCCATATATTACTTCTGGATTCATTCATTCTTTGTTGGAAGCAGAGTGGGTTGGTTGACTGACTGAAAGCACACGGTCAACTTCCGGTATCAGACTCTGTTACTCAATGCCAACGCCCTAGCCATTCGGCCATCAACAAGGTTAAAAGGAGTAGAGAAGGAATTGGTTAAATTAATTATTAATGAATTAAGGGTTTATGTTAAATGAAAAACCATGAACGTGGAGTAGTGTTGGACGAAGGAAAGGAAACACTGAAGCATTAAAAAGAGATTATAATGACAAAAAACCTTAACTTCACTATTATGTTTCACGTATCACTCCTGACCTAGAAATTACTCTTTTCAATTAATATATTTCTTTTCTAATCATGTGTCCCCTTAAAAATTCTAACTTTGGAACTCGCGTACTTAGATGTCTTTCAAGGGAGTGAGAATTTGTGTTCTTCCGTGTCTGCTTCTGCTTGGGGTCATTCCTTTTTACAGGAATGAAAGAGAAGAAAGTTTATAATTGACATTTTTGTCGTAGTTCGGTCAGAAGAAGCCCGTGGACTTCTCAGAGTATTACCTGCATGTCGGATTGTGGGGCGTAAGGGTAAAAGAAAATGTCTAAAATTTGGGTGTCGATTACAGAAGTTTTATAATGTTCTGACACTTAATTATTGCCCCAACTACAACGAAGCAATGAATATGATTGTGGAACCTTATATTCATATTCATATATATATATATATATATATATATATATATATATATATATATATATATATATATATATATGTGTGTATACACATATATATATATATATATATATACACATATATATATATATATACACACATATATATATATATATGTGTGTGTGTGTGTGTGTGTGTGTGTGTGTGTCACATTTCAGAAACATTTATAAAAATAAGGACTATATCGCATGCTTTTAAACGTTGTTGTCTCTTATTTGAAAAGCAACTTGACTCACGAATTTCAATATTTTTTTTATCTTACGCCCGTCTTCGGCATTTTTGACATCAGTCGACTTGCAGCCCAATACAGAGATGAAGATAAATAAAAGCGAGAGATAAAATTAGCCTCCACAGAGTTGTCGGTTAAAAACTTAAAAACAATGGGGCAGTTCTTGAGGTGGTCACCATCCATATCACCCTGGTGGCACAGAGTGCAACAAGATCTGATGCCTATCCGATGTAGATGTTTTTGTAAATAATCATGTCCAGTTGTCATACGAAAGCAACTCTAACAGACCGAGGCAAGGAACTAGGGATATTACTTCTCTTGTTGAGCGGGATTTTCCACCTCTTATCCACAGCCGTATCAACATATAAGGATATTCTAATAGCTTTCATTTTATTGTGAATAATTCTTTTAATATTTAGCAGATGAGAATCTAGCTGGGCCATAAGAGATCCAGCCTTGGCTAGTTTATCAGCCTGATCATTTTTAAAAATATCACAATGGCTCGGAATCCATTGAAGAGCAATGCCTTTTCTTGTTTTCTTTAGATCGAGAAGCTTTATTCTACAAGAATGAACCTGGGCATTTTCGTTATAGTTCAAACTGGTAAGCGACAAAATAGCAGCTTGAGAATCAATAAAAAACACAATATTATGGTCATGGCTGTCTTTTAATTTATCAATTGCATGTGATATATCCTCAATCTCTCCATCAAAATTATCACAGTACCTCCTAACAGGACAGCTAATACTGAAAATACTAGAAAAGACTCCAGCCCCGGCATTTTTTATCGCATTTTCTGCTGAACCATCCGTGTACACATGGAGCCACTTGTCAGGAGAGTACCTATTTTGTATAGTAGCAAGTTTAGTACCTGTTTTGTATAGTACCTGTTTTGTATAGTAGCAAGGAATTGAAATATGGACTCTCTGCTAACTTGACAAATGCGCTACCCAATATTTCAAGCCACTCCAAGATTCTTTAAAGCCAACTTTATGCTTTCTTCCGCTTTAGAAAGAACAGCGATTCTCTTCCATCGCGGTCAAAATTATTTAACAGTTATTCCTAACAACGGCATTTGCTAACTCAGCCACACATTTTCAAGCATCTGTCAAAAGTAGGTGTTTTACTTTATAAATAAACGACCTAGCTTAGGAATTAGAACAGATACTTTTTCCCTTGTAGATTGACTCTACCTCCCCCCCAATCCACACATGACCTTTTCTAATGAACCTCGTACAATTATGATGCAATATTTTTTACAGCGCAGTTATTACATGATAATATTGATTTCGATAGTACATTAATACTAGAAGTAGTTGCTATAGAAAACTGTAGATGAAAAATGCCAGTTAATGATCACTGTCGTAGATTTAACACACAAATATTTAACAACTCATTTATACACCTCTCTAGCAAAAAGTAACATTTTTACGCAATACTAACATCTTTTTAACGTCGATCTCGGTAGCCAGAGAAGAGCTGGATACTAAGTCTTTCTCAGGAAATTTCATTACAATCTAAGTACCTTGCGATTTTATCCTTAGGACTTGATTATTTAAGTTGTTCAGAATGTGCTGAACAAAGAGCAGTTTAAAAATGAATGCGGTTTAATAAATCAGGTTAATCCTGGAAATAAATCAGGTTTAATTTTCCCACAGCCCCAGTGGGAAAATTAAACCTGATTTATTTGCCTGTTCATGATGTTAGTACAAAAAGCTGACATCTGAATAGGGTAATTGTTTCTCCAAATGGTGTTTCAGAACTACATTGAAATGATTTTAAATTCACAGTACGAGGAGTTGTATGTGGGAAGCAATTGTTTTGTAATTTATATTGTGTATTTAAGCGTATGGAAGGGATTATATACAACTTAAAAATAAAATTTAAAATGTATTTTTTAAAACGAAGTATCATTAAACATTTGGAATAAGGTTAAACCTTTATTGCACATATATACACCTGAATAGGGTACTTGTTACTCTAAGTGTGTTTCAGAACTACATGGAAAGTATTTTAAATTCACAAAACGAGGAGTTGTATGTGGGAAGCAATTGTTTTGTAATTTATATTGTGTATTTAAGCGTATGGAAGGGATTATATATAACTTAAAAATAAAATTTAAAATGTTTTATTTAAAACGAAGCATAATTAAAAATTTGGAATATGATTAAACTTTTATTACACATATATACATTCTTACAGAAAGGGATTGCCGTATACATAAGAGTGACTTGAGGTGACTGGCCAAGTTGACAATCTAAGTCTTTGCAGAGAAAATTAATAAATTTTTTCATCGAGTATTTTAATAAACTTTGCATTTACAAGATATTTTAACTGTAAGAATAATTTCAGCACCAACATGACCTATATTTGGAAAATTACAGGTCTATAATCCTTTCAGCGAGGAAAATTATAAACGGAAAAGTGAAGTAGTCGTATTTTTTTCAACTCAAAAAGCCCAATATATATAGACAAATATGCTTGGTTTAAAATGATACAAAACACGGAAATCTATAAGCTACTACGTTGAACTTTTCTTACATCAAGAAAGACAAATTTCTCATCCACCACGATATCATACAGACTATAAATAAAAGCATTTTTGAGCGCAAAATCATTCTTTAAAAAAAAAAAAAGAAATACCGTCACATTTCTCGAAGAAAAATGCCCTCAGCCAGGTAACTCCAGATTTCTATTCTTGGCGGAGTAATGATGCAGAGATGCTGCCTATTTATCTGCTCATAACGCTAAGTAATTTGATGGATCACCTTGCAACCCATGCATTATTAAATATATGTTCAGCTTGATTGATTAGCGGAATGTGGCTGCACAATGAAGGCTACTTTTTCCCATTATTGATTAAATGGCATCCATCTCATTGAAGCAAATCAGTCTTGCGTAAAGGAGGATGCGATGTAGAAAATGATACTTTCCCTCGGAAAATCTTGTGCACTAGAGTGATTTTTGACTTTCCCGGGCGCTTTTGTAAATGGAGCCAGAGTTTAAACGGTACTTTGGCGTTGAGTACCTCTGAGAGCTGCAAAGATTTTGCCGCAATGCATTAAGGGGGGGGGGGAGGGGGAAAGAATTAGATATTGCAGTTGGTGGAAGAAATATGCTTGCTTTAAATTCTGCGGAAAGTGGCCGAACTGCTTGACGTGTTCATTTTAAAGGTATGCATGGAAATAATAGTTATGATGCGGAAATTAGGGATTTGCTGATAATTTGTGCTTTCAATAATTTTCCGATCATAATTTTGAAAATATAATTGGTTAGCTTAAATTATAAAAATATTTTTACAGAAAAATTTACTCGCGTACTTTTAACACAAAAAGGGAAGTAAATTTTCCGATCTTATGGAAAATGTTAACGCAAAGCTCAATTTTTCAACACTACTATAAATTTTAACTTCTTTTACTACATTTACACCATTCTCTATTTATTCTCCAAAATTTTAAATGTTTATTAAAGGCCTCTTTTGATAAAAAATACTTAAATAACGATTTGTTGGTTTGGAGTTGGTTTGGAGCGGGTTAAATTCTTTTTCTAAAATAGGTAGAGGGAAATTAAAAGGGTACACACTTTTCTATACCAGTCACTCATTACTATTCAACAGTTAAAATATTCCTTCTTGTTAGAACTCCAAAGGTTAAAAATAATTTCTATTCTGCATTTTCTAACTTCTATTAGCTTAAATAAGTATTTATCTGCTCGGCATAATAAAATACGTTTAGCGAAACCTTCCAAAATATTAAAATTTACCGATGTCATTATTCTACTTTAGGCGATATGTTTGAGTCATCATGCGTAAGTATTCAGTAATATTCATAATTTGTAATTAATATTCATAATGCAATACACCTGTCTTACAAGGCGTATTAAATTAAATCTACAAAAGAAATTCATTGTGTGAAATTCCTGGAAAACAACTTTGATACAGCAGTTCTGATTTAATGTTTGTGTTTGAAAAAAGTGAAAAATTTTAATTTCACGTGAAAAACAATTTTTTTTATTAATTAACTTTTTTTGTCGCTAAATTATGCAGTCTTTTAGTTTCTTCCACTTTGTAATTTTAATAGCGCTCTAATACGACGATCATCCCGTGTGCTTCAATTTTGATCGATCTTTTCACCTAGCTTTTAAAACATTGCAGGGAAGCTCATATTTAAAAGTTTCAGAAAAGCGGGTGTGCGGTAATTTTTCATTGGTTCTTGCTTGTGAAAGAATACAATCTGGGTGTTTCTCAGAACAAGTGGAAATAGGTTGAGAGCGCTACGGTCACCATTTGCTACACGAGGGTTTATTAGCCGTCAGAATAAAATAATTAGATTAAATATATTTACCATTCAAATGCCATTTATTTGTCAGGCCATATGCACTCAAACTGAAATTCATCCTTTCAACTTTTTTTTCTTAACGCATTTGGAATAAATGAGCACATTATAAGGCCGCGTGGTTCTTTCGATATGTTTTATACTTTACGGCTTATAGTGAATGTATACAACGGTGACTCCCGAGGGGGGGAGTAGGATCAATTGCCACCCCCCCCCCAAACGAAAAAAAAGCCCTGCGCATTTTTTTTTCATAGCCTGAAATTACATAATCGTAGACCTAATACTAAATGAGCTTAAATTTAAAATGAGTGGATTTCATTTACATTTAATTCTTGTTTATTTCTTATATATATATATATATATATATATATATATATATATATATGTGTGTGTGTGTATATATATACTAGCTGAAAGCCCGCACTTAGCTACGGAGTACATTCAAATTAAATGCAACGGTCAATGTAGGCAATTGATGCAAAAAATAAAAATATATATATATATATATATATATATATATATATATATATATATATAATAAATACAACAATCAATGTATACAATTGATGTAAAAAAATATATATATATTTATAAAAGAATCGTAAGGGTTTTGTTTCTAGACAAAATAATGTAGAGGAAAATATTCGAATTAAATGTAATAGGACATACTAAAGAATATAGTACAGTTAATGTAGTACAGTTTGAGGAACATAATATCTTTTACTGTATTTTAATATTTTTTGTATAATATCCAATCATCTGCCACATTAGCAAGATAATTTTTTTTTGTCTATTTAGTTGTTATGCACGTAACGATAAATTTATTCAAAGTACCAGAATAAGAAATCACGTGATCGGCATTTAATAAATTAAATTCTAAAAATTAATCTTTAAAAATTTACCAAAAATCAGAAAACGGAGGTAAAGATTTGAAAAAGATTTCATTTTAAAGGAATTTTTATGATCTTTCTCGTGATATAAATTTTATAACCCTAAAATTATTATTTTAAATGCAAAATTTAAAGAATGTTACTAAAACAGCTTAAAAATTGAATTTTAAAAAATCTAAGAAGAATTTTTCAAAAATCTTTCCTAGTGCCCCGCTACACTATAACAAGAATCGCCATGCAAAATTTCAGCCCTTTAGGTCCAGCAGTTCTGTTCAAATCCTGATTCAGGTTTTGCCGTTTCCGTGTCGTCTACCTCATAGGGAGCGATAATGGATTACCTAAATGGTGCCCCCATAATAAAGTAGCCAACAAGACTTCACGGATTTTCCTTGGCCAATGTCAGAAGAAGAAATACTCTCCGGCAAATGACAAGTGCCTGCCGCATTTTAATGGAATTCAAAACTAGACTTCCTTGCATTGCTGGATCACCTAGATGATGCTCTCATAATAAAGTAGCCAGTAAATCGCGGTGAATAACTAAAGGTAAATGTCTCACGACAAAGTGCCTCTGCATTATATTTTTTTTTAAAACTATGATAGCTCCAAAGTACACAGAATAAACGTTGCCATTGTCGTATCAGAAATATTGTGAAGGCTAGGAAAAGGGAAAATAAAATTAAAACATGGACTGAAGAAAACAAGAAGCAAAAAAGGGCAGAATATAATAAAGGAATAAATTAAATAAGTTTGATAACAAGTGCCTGATAGATATACCAGAAGGAATTAATCTTGATTTTCCGAGTACTGAAAATATCATAGAAGTACAGGTATTGAACGAGATGTGTAGGTGATAAAAGCCTTTGACAAAATCAAACCTATCTCCGTAATACACAATGACAGGATGGAACTAGAGCATTTCTAGTTACGCCAATGCATCCAAACTGCACTCTGAAGGAATAAAACAAACGCCCTAGCATATTGTATCCGAAACGTCCATTTAAAAACCTAATAAATATGCAAAGGCAATTAAAAAGATCATACCAAAAGGTAAAACCCTTTGTATGACAGCAATTTTAAACGGAAAAAAAGAAGTTTCATTAAACAATTGTTGACGAATCAAGAAAACGTACACCGAACAACTGATATTAATATTTTAAAGTAACATTTGTTTCTCACTATGTTCTCCCCCCATGCGTTGTGAAGCTGTAAAACCCCAGCGGCGTATGATACTTTGACCTACAAACAAGGACAATCACGCGGACTGCTAAAGTAGATACTCAACAGACTGACTCACGCTAACTACGTGCATGTCCTGTTGGCATTCAACTTCTTTTCTTTCTCCCCAATTTCTCCGTATTCGTTGCTATGGGACGGCGCATAAGGGTTATGGATCTTAAAATTTCGGAAGCTCGATATACTACATCGAGTGCGGCGGAGAACTCCTACAGGGAACTAACTGAATATGTACCTGATACTCACATTTTATTATTTTCCCCTCTTTGATCAACGTTGGGAAATGACTAAATGCTGTAATTTTCTTAAAAATGATAGCATGTGTTTCAAGGTTCCTACGGCTTATTACTTTAAATAAATCTTTAAAAAGAGGTTTGCTTTAGAGAGATAAAACTGCTTTCATCTTTGCATTTGCATGCATATCAATTCCCCAAATGGGAAATTGATGACACAAAATTTGATTTGTTCTTCAAGGCTCCGTTTAACTTTGTCTTTTAAAGAGCATTTCAGAATCTCTACATGTTTGTGAATAATGTATTTCCTTTTCTCATACTATGGATAAAGTTCAAAATATCTCTTTATTAAATTGAAATAACAGAGCTAATTCCGAAAGTTTTGATTTTATAATCTTTTTGCTAAATTGTACATAAGCTTAATAATGTTATATATATATATATATATATATATATATATATATATAGAGAGAGAGAGAGAGAGAGAGAGAGAGAGAGATTGAAAGAGAGAGATAGACAGATAGATAGATAGATAGATAGATAGATAGATTATATTATATTTTGTTGCTTCTCTTAATCTTTGTATCCACTATTTGGTAGTGGATCCAAAGATGATTTAAATTACTTTACTACAAAAAACTAAAAAGCATCTTTATTTTGTCCTTAACACGTTTAGAGTCCACTCATTTTTCTAATAGAAAATCAGAGGTACACATTTTTAAACAATGTTTCTTTACAGATTCAATCGTGTTTGTATTTTATCGTTTAAAATAAGCAATCGATAAACTTATTTCAAACTCAGAATTTCATAATCACTTAAGATTCCCGAATAACCACGTTATACCTCTGTAATATGTGCATTCATGAACCACCTGTGAGCATATCAGTAACTTGTTCATGTACGTTCTTTATGACCAATAACTTTGGTTGTACACACTCTCTTTATCCGGTATTGTTGACGGTAAGCTTACTAGTACAGGTTGCAGTTAACTAGTACTAGTAACTAGTTACTCACGATAAGTAACAATTTTCCATGCTGGTTTAAGCATAACCGGAAAACCCGGATTCCCAAAAATGAACCTTGAAATGCTCAGGAAAAAGAAATTGCACAGAGAGTTTATTGACACGTACTGCTTATATTACGGTTTAATTCAAATGTTTACAAAATTTTCATTTTTTTTTCATCTGTATATGTATTCTGATATATTAATTCTGATATATTAATTAACCCCCCCCCTCCCCTATCTTGATTTTGAATAAAAAAAACATGCAGAGAGGGATGTAATTTTTAAAATCTTTGGCGTTGAGTTTCTCAGTCTTATCTTTAACTCTGTTCTGAAGCAATGGAAATTCACATTTTTTAATCACGATGTTTTAGAATCAGCCTTATAGAGAATACCCCTTAACAACGTATTTATGATGACAGGTAATGGTAACATGCCTTACATGTGTTACTTTCAGTTGAGTTGTTTTGCAAAAGAAAATAAATTTAAAAGCAACCATGCTGGTCGCGCAGCGGCTAGTAATTTTAAAATCAATTGCACTATCCGTAGAAGAAGGGTGCCATTGCTTCGAAAGAGGTTGGACTTCTACCTGTTGGTCCACGAAGGTATTTTATTTCCCTTCTACCTTTATTCCATTTAGCATCCATTACTGTATTTTTATGAGCATGACTAAAAAAATGAAAAAAAAATGAACAAAGTAATTAAGAATACATATACATTGCAGAAAATTTTTATCAAAATACTACTATATTGTACTGGAAATAAAATAGCAAATCAAACTTCAAATTTTCTATAATTATATCTATTTGCTTCTTTTTATCAAGAATCACTATTTCTGCTTTTAAACATATTTTGACTACGAAATTGCACTATCCATACGAAAGGGGTGCCATTGCCTCGAAAGAGGTTGGACTTCTACCTGTTGGTCCGCGGAAGGTATTTTATTTACTATAGAAGCAGGTTTTATTTTGGATACTTCATTTTACACGAATCAAAATTCCAAAATACATTTGCAACCAACAGCTTTCTGATAAATGTGTATTTAGTATAGCAATAAATTCCGTTCTTGAGCCTATCAACGTCACATACTCTACCAGCCTTGCCAAGTCATGTCAAGAGTTATCAGAAAGAAGTTTTTATTAACCCCCTCCCCACCACCACCAAATATTTTATACAGTGGTCAAATCTATATATAGATAACGCGTATGTATGCAGCACAAAAATCGACGATATTTCTACACTCCGAATGGCAACGGCTGCAACTACCAGATGTAAACATTACCGGCCGTCCGCAGTTTGCAACCGCGTGTCAACGTGGATTTACGCACTGAAATCAGGAATGCTCGAATGCGAGCTGCACGATCAAGTGAAATTTGGGAACAATCTCAAGAAAGAAAGCGAAGAAGAAATAATTAATCAAGAGAGAGGCGTGAAAGAGAGATCATAAATGATCATGAAGTTAGGCTTAACCGTCGCCGGCATAGCAACCGAGAGCCAGTAATAGTTAATTTTCTACACTGTTTTTCAGTACTTGATGAATTTTTACTCCCTTTTTATAAGTGAAGAAATTTTCCCATCAACTTATTATTTGATATGAATAAGTGTAGATATCTGAATTGGGAACAATAGTACATACAGAGAGTGATCTAATCCACACTATATTTTAGTATTTTCTGAATTTTTAAAACCATTTTTTAAGTGAAAAAAATTTTCCCCAACAATTTTTTATTTGATGTAATTATAAATTGTAGATATCTTGATTTTGAATAAAAAAACATGCAGAGAGGGATGTAATTTTTAAAATCTTTGGCGTTGAGTTTCTCAGTCTTATCTTTAACTCTGTTCTGAAGCAATGGAAATTCACATTTTTTAATCACGATGTTTTAGAATCAGCCTTATAGAGAATACCCCTTAACAACGTATTTATGATGACAGGTAATGGTAACATGCCTTACATGTGTTACTTTCAGTTGAGTTGTTTTGCAAAAGAAAATAAATTTAAAAGCAACCATGCTGGTCGCGCAGCGGCTAGTAATTTTAAAATCAATTGCACTATCCGTAGAAGAAGGGTGCCATTGCTTCGAAAGAGGTTGGACTTCTACCTGTTGGTCCACGAAGGTATTTTATTTCCCTTCTACCTTTATTCCATTTAGCATCCATTACTGTATTTTTATGAGCATGACTAAAAAAATGAAAAAAAAAATGAACAAAGTAATTAAGAATACATATACATTGCAGAAAATTTTTATCAAAATACTACTATATTGTACTGGAAATAAAATAGCAAATCAAACTTCAAATTTTCTATAATTATATCTATTTGCTTCTTTTTATCAAGAATCACTATTTCTGCTTTTAAACATATTTTGACTACGAAATTGCACTATCCATACGAAAGGGGTGCCATTGCCTCGAAAGAGGTTGGACTTCTACCTGTTGGTCCGCGGAAGGTATTTTATTTCCCTTCTACCACCCAATGGAAATAACATTTTAACGTAGGATAACGTTCCTCCTTAACGGTCCTTCGGAAAGGAAAATTTCAGACGCTAAAATCGTCCGTCCGTCCGTCCACGCAAGTTATAAATTTGGCAGCGCGCCAAACTCATCAATCGCTTCGACAAGTTAAATAGAAAAGTACCATAATGCGTCAAAATTTTGACACATATATATAATATATATATATATATATATATAAATATATATATATATATATATATATATATATATATATATATATATATATATATATATATATATATATAGAGAGAGAGAGAGAGAGAGAGATAGATATAGATACATATATACATACAAAAGAGGTAAGCAACGATAAGTAATCCTTAGTTAATAACCCGCGGTAGTTTCGTTAGAAGAGACTATCTGATTTTTTTTTTACATTTAAAATTTGTCGCCGCAAGAATTCGTCTACAGCCCACAGGCCACCTGATCTTGCAAACAGCTGTTATCTAGGCCTTTGGTTCAATTTAAGACTTTTTCATCTGCACTATTTCTAGACACGACAACAAGAAAAACATAATTTCAAAATGGCAACGAAGGAAAATTTTTGCAAAATATACTGAGATGGCGCAATTTATCTGTACAAAATATCACGGAAAATTAACACGATGAAGCAAATACCCACAGTCCCTTAGTCCTAGAAACCACCAGTTAAAATGGCGGAAAGAAATGAATTTTTCTTATAATACCTTGATTTATTACACTCTCTGGCTTAGAGAGAAGGTAAAAGCACCGAAACAAGGGAATAGAGTTATGGAATGAAAAAAAAACTTTGAAATTCATTATGAAGATTAAAATCTTCGGTTCGAGTCTGGAAGGCATGAAAAAGCCCTCTTCGAAGGAAGACGTGAAAAAATCCCCCAATCTGCAAGCATTGGTGTCTCCAAAATGTACATGAAAATCGCTGCCATTCTCACATCAGAAATGTTGTGAAAGCTTGAAACTATCTGCTAAGAAGCAAAAAAAAAGTGGGAAATTAAAACATGGCGTGAAGAGAATAACAAACAATGGAAGCAGAAAAATGAGAAAATGGATAAACTAAACAATTTTGATAACAAGTGCATGATAGATATACAAGATGGAATTAGTCTCAGTATTGGAGAGTTATGAAAATACCTTGAAAATAACCCATTTCAGTTATTGCTCAGGTATTTTAACTGCAGCTTTTTATTCGTAGAGATCCATGGATTCAGAAAAACGGATAATACACATGGATGATAGGGAGTTAAGTGTAAATTGATATTTGATATGATATGGATCCGATTAAAAAAACTGTTGGAGGAAACAGATATCTAAGCTTTAACACATAACATATCTTGTAATAGCAAGAACAACGTCCTAATTTTAGATTGAAACTACATTTTTTAAGTTAGATGACAGTGAAAATGATGGACTGTTCACATTTGAATGAATCACACATGCTTCAACGGGGTCAAAATGTATAATCATTTTGTACCGTTTGATGCATTGACAACGAAAGTGTTAAAATTGTTTAAGCTTGTTCGGATACAACCGTAATGTCGTTACTAAAAAAATTATACAGATTCGTGCTCTTGTAAGAAGGAGTCTATTGAAAACACACATTGAAATTTCATGTACAATAACGGTGGAAATACATTAACCGTTTGCTGATCATATATATCGGAATTATTATATCGGAAACATTTTACTCTCAGATACATCCAACTTAGTCAAACGTCACTTTTCTTTGAGCTCGAAGAATCTGAAACTGGGAAAAATTTAGAATAAAAGATAGTGAGCAAATAATGATGCAAAGGAAAAGTGAAAAAAAATTGAGCTAATTACACCAAAGGTTATTTGCCTTTTACGATTTTTTGAGTGATTTTCTGATATCACAAAATTTTAAATCAACATATTTTATCGATCGATATTGATACTTTTTTGCACTAGCTGAAAGAAATTTAGAATATACTTTAAATTTTTTGTATCCTACGCACCTGTTAAATATAAAAGCATTTGTTGACGCGCCACTTTGTACGGTCATACACAAATTTTCATCCATATTTGGCGAAATAATTTGGAGAAATAATTGGGTTTTTTTGTGTTATGCTTCTGTTAAGCATCAATTACAACAAGGAAAGATTACGACAATCTTACTACACTTTTTTCCCAAAATTTTCTAATCCAAATCATGCAAAATTCGTGTTAATTCAGAGAGCGGAATAACATAAGCCACAATATGGAAAGAAATTCCTGTTGATATTTTCCAGGCTCTCTCATACAGAGAACAAGGTCGGTAAATAAACATAATTATATTTAATCCTTTTTTTTCTGACATACTTTCCTTAGGAATGTCTTAAATCGTCCGCAACCTTCCCCTGAAAGCCGTTGTCCCTTGCGTGAAGGGCTGTAATATAAGCCCAGTACCTTTCTTTGTGCGGAATAATAGGGAAAAAGTAATTATCCGAGGGATTTTTTTTTATTTGTTTTTGTTCACTTAGGGAATAGAAGAGTTCAAAGTAAAAGCGAAATTCATATTTTTCCTTTGTTAGATTAAGTCCTAGGCAATTATTTAAAAACATTTGGAACTAGTTCATCATTCGTATTTGTTAAGATTTTTTTAATGGCTAAACATGCAAAGTCAACAGTAAACCATTTCTTTCCAAGAATTTATGGGGAGAAAAAATGGTGAAAGTTCTTTCTCCGAGAGAAATAATTTTTCTATACGAAATAAAAAAAAAGTCTAAACAGTATGCATTTATTTCGGTACGAAACTTTATTCAGAATGAAGATAAAAAAAAAACCGTGGAGAAAGTGAAACATATTTCTGCCATGGATATTTCTAGACATACTAATCATGAAATAATAAAACAAAATATGTTCATTCCAATATTTATTTAGGGCTTTCATGTAAAGGTTGTAAGATAAAGCACTCGTTAGAAATTATTTGGAGGTTTGCGATGAGGAAATATCTAAACGTTTCTTTGATAATATTTATTATGTGTACACAGCGGGAATTTTTTTCTCTTGCATTAATAGTGTTATCACAATAAATATCAAGCACAATCGAATGTCGCTTTTGGTACAAAAACCTAAAACTTAGTCATTTGGGATAAAGTACATTTAAATAATGCATGTACTCGTAACATAGCAAAATGTTAATGCTTCTAAAATTAATACTTTCATCCTAATAAAAGAAATCATATTCCATTTTTATATGTGAACTAGCTGAATACCAATGGTACGCTACGGAGTAAATTCAAATTAAATACAATTATCAATGTATAATATATATATATATATATATATATATATATTTATAAATATATATATATATATATATATATATATATATATATATTTATAAATATATATATATATATATATATATATATATATATATTTATAAAAAAAATCGTAACGGATATTTTTATAGACAAAATAATGTAGAAAAAATATTCAAATTTAATACAACGGTCAATGTATGCAATTAATTTGTATGTTTAATATCCATAAAACATATTATTTTGAATTAAATTCTTAAAAAACTTCCATCTTAATTAGTCTAGTGGTTAAATTTTATCTTTTACCGCATTTCAATTTTTTTTGTCAATTTATTTTGTTGTTATGCACGTGACGCAAAATTAATTTAAAGTATCACAAAACGAAAAGAAACCACGTGATAAGCATTTAATAAATTAAATTCTAAAAATTAATCTTAAAAAATTCACCAAAAATCATGAAATGGAGGTAAAGATTCGAAAAACTTTTCATTTTAAAGGAATTTTTATGGTATTTCTCTTGATATATGTTTTATAACCCTCAGATTATTATTTTAAATGCAAACTTTAAAAATTGTTACAAAAACAGATTAAAAATTTAATTTTAAAAATATGTAAGAAGAATATTTCAAAAATCTTTCTTAGTGCACCCATATACTATAAGGAGAATCCCCATGCAAAATTTCAGCCCTTTTGGTTCAGCGGTTTGGTCTGTGCGTTATCTGTCGCTCAGTCAGTCAGTCACTGAACTGTTTTATATACTATATAGATAATGTTACGAATAATATGATTTACATAATTTTTTAATTTATAATACTATGAGATTTATTAAAGTAAAGCAATACAATTTTAAGAGACTCTATGTAGAATATTTTTAAATGCGCCCTAACCTTCTATCATTCTTTTTATCCAATTTCCCCGACTCTCTTATTAATGTCATTCTCGTTCGCACCCAGTAAGCAGACGCGTTTCGATAATACCCCTCTCGTTGAAGGTATATCGGGGTTAAAGTGGAAGCACATTATAGATAGGAGGCTTTCTCGGATGAAGTTTGAATATATCTACTGAAAATAAGGTAAAGAACGTAATGCACATCACATACAAGGAAATTGCCTGGGTCTTAATTAACTCTTCAGACAGGCTCTACTTCATGGCATAACAGATAAGTATGATACAAGCGGAAAATTTTCTAAAGTGTAATTCTTTTCTAAATTTTTAATGGTGACCGACAAGTTTCAAGTTCCAACCATTCTAGAGCCGAAATTTCGATTGCATGCGGGTAAATTGCTTGAAATATAGAGGTCCCAAAGGTAGAAGAATGACTTTTACGAAGGTGGGTATCTCCAGTCACGAACCTATGTTTACGTTTGCTGAGTAATTTGGAAATGCCCATTCGTTCCTTGAAATCGATTATGGCGACTTATTCCATTTTATTCAAAAAATTAAATAGCGACTTACACGAGAGGCCTTTCAAAACTCTGTATAGATTTTTACATTGAGAATCACTGACATCTTACTTCATTCCTCTAACTTGGAAAATTTGATATCTGTGTTTACATATCTAGCGTAAAGCTACCGATATTCGAAGTCCAGAGGGAAACATTTACGCATAATCCTTTCGATATTAATTTAATTTAAAAGACAGAGAGAGAGGAGCGAGAGAGATAGAGGCAGAGATGCAGTGTTATTTCAGTTACACATTTCAGACGAAACTAACGATTTCCTCTTTCGCTGCGAAGGACTAAAACTCTCATTAGTACTTCACGAAAGTTTCTGCTTCAAGCATTAATCAAAAAGATGTCTGCTGTTATTAGAATATTGCTGTATTATTAAAATAAAACCTTTCTGGAAGAACTCAACCAATTCTTATGCTACTCTGTACCATATTTGTGCTTCTCTTGAAAGAGTTTTAAAATATCTTTCTAGTACATAGTTTGATTAATCTATAGAAAGTTACACGTTTAGTCACGTCTCTTTAATTTTCTGTGTTGGGAGTTTATTTGAGAAAATAATCTAACTGACGTGAATAAGCCGTTGGAATGACATGTGTTGCTCTAAATTTGATTCAGTTTCTGTTCACGAACTACTTTAAGTCTGCTACCGAAGAACAGTTTGAAAAGCCGGACAAATATTTGTACAGGAGTTGATTTTTTTATGTCATTTTTTGTTTGAATGAGTAGAAGTACTCTTCTCACTTACTAGGAGAATAAATTCAGGGGAATTATTTTCAAACTTTACGCATTTAAAAAAATAGCTAAGGCTTAAGGGGACACATTTAAAAGTATTTTTATTTATTGAGTTAAAATTTTGAATTTTTTCGTGGTGGTTAACCATATAATTTTTAAACAAAATCACATCATAAAACTTCTCAAAAAGTTTTTTTTTAAATTTTAAAATTTTAGAAAGTGGAGTAATTTAAAATCATTATAACTCGAAATAATATTTGTCGAATTTCAAAATTTTTATATTTAATTAAACAGAAATATATAAGTTTTAATTTTGATTCAGCATTTTTTTAAATACTAATTTTAAAAAGTAAAAATATTTTGAATAAAAATTTCAAAATAAAATTATGTAACTTATTTTTAAAAAATCATATTTTCAAAAGTAAATATTTTATTCAAATTTGCTGAATTTTAATTAAAGTAAAATAATTGAAAAAGACATGTTCCAAGTTTAAACTATTTACCTTTAACGGTTCTTGACTTATAACAATTTAAAGATGAGAAATGGGGGAAAAACCCATCATGAAGAAAAACGTACATACAGATTTAAACAACGATTGGCTACTATTAGAATGTTGCATAAAATTTTTTTTCCTGTTCTAATTAATATAGAAACATGATTTAAATGTCCTTTTTTAGCGGAAAGGAACACAGTAATTTTTAAAACACTAAAATTTTTTTGAAAATTTGAAGAATTTTGTGTCCTGGACCACCTTATATTTTAAGTCTGTTACTCTCCAAAATTACCCCAAAAACTTTAAAGGGGTGAATTAAGAACTATAGCTTGAGAGTTTTAATCAAAAAGAAAATTTGCATGATAAATTACACTGAAGTATAAGAATATTATATAATGATTTAAAGCGTCAACCTAGTTTATCTTCTTTTTTTTCAAAATTACCATATGAATTAGATGAGAACGTGATGTAAAAAATACTTTTTTAAACCACAGAAGGAAATTTAATTCCCTAATAAACAAATACTGTCTGATCATAAAAGAGAGCATTGGTGTACTGAGGAAGAATCTGATGCATATCAAAATATTCCGGCATTTTAACGTAGGATTACGTTCCTTCACAATGGTCCTCCAGAAAGCAAAATTTCAGATGTCCTGCGTCGCGAGATATAATTTTGGCAGCGCGCCAAACCCACTCTGTATCACTTGGGCAAGCAGTAAACAGTTAAACAGAAAAGTACCAAAATGCGTCAAAATTTTGACATACGTACCTACATACATCCATACACACACACACACACACACACACACACACACATATATATATATATATATATATATATATATATATATATATATATATATATATATATATATATATATATATATATATATATATATATATATATACAAAAGAGGTAAGAAACGGTAAGTAATCCTACGTTAATAACCCGCGGAAGTTTCGTGACAATGGACTACCTGAAATTTGTTTTTGTTTTTTTACAGCTGAACTTCTTTTATAGTTCTGATAATCATCTCTATTCTTAATTTTTAAATATATAAAACAGTTGTTCTAATAAAATACCTTCGGTTATAGTACTCACTGTTCATAGTTATACTCCTAGGATAAAGATGCCCTGTTCTAGAAAACATTTGGATTAGTGTTAGATTATTTTATATCCTGTTTACAAATTTATACACAACCAAAGAAAAACTTTGGCGAATTATAGAAAACTACGTCATTTTCTTAGACCAATTTAATTTTTGGTTAACTTTCCTAACATTCTGATGGATCGAATTCGAACATACAAACAATGGGTTTATTAAAACTTGACTTGAATTTAGCGTTAAAGAAAAAATTACAAATAATTTCTGGGAATTATAAGAATTACTCCTCAGCTACAATTGAGATTTAGAAGAAGATCGCATTACTAGTGCAACCCAAAATAAAAATTTTAAGAGTAGTACAACTTAACTGACAAAACGAATATGCAACATCCAGATCCAGGATTCAAGATAACTTTTTTGACATGTATTCTCAGCCACTTCGGCAAGGTGAATCCATTTCCTTTATTTCATTCCCGGTCCTTTGATCTTTGGATCTTTCTCTTGTGTGAAGAGACCCAATTAGCATGGTCTATTTTGCTTCTTTAACGTGCCTGGAAGAAAACTGCGAGAGCCGCTGCGGGCTATGTTTTATAAGAATTGCGTTTTGAATGTGAATTTTAGATAAATTAGTAGGTAATTAAAAATAATAATGCTACATCCAACAACTACTTAAAACATATACAAGATATCCACATTCTTACAAATTAAATCGGTTTCACGAATATCAAAGCATTATGGATTTAATTGCATTGAATTCATAAGGAAACTTTGTTAGGTTATCTTGATCTCTTTCTTCTCGACGCACTTGAGTAGTAACATTACGGTAGTAGAATCCATTTTTGGATTAAATATCGATGTCTTCTAATGATGCAGCAGTATTTAGGATATCATATAATTTCTGCATTAATAATTGTAAATTTTGGTCGACACAACGCAGTTAATTTTAGCGGACTGTATAATTTTAACTCTTTTATTGAGCATCACAAATCAGGCCTAAAAAGCTACGTGCTCCTCACATATCGGGAGCTATCTCACTCGCCGTCCGTACTAGACATTCACCTGGAGGTCGACTGGAGATTCTCGCCTTTCACCCCTGTTCCAACACCGTGTCACGTGATCAGCACGTCACCGGGCTGGGAGGGTATGAGAGCTCGGCTCGTACATGCCGCCCGGCCTTGCAATGTTTTAAATAACATTCAAAAATTATTACACTTACACAGCATTACAGGAAAAAATACATATTGCAAAACAAGTAATTAATCAAAAATATGTAGCATAATACTAATACAATCTATTTACATAATTAATTTTCCAAAGGCAATAAACAAATTTTAGATATAGGTCTCTTGAAAACACCTCGTTGAGTTTTGACACTGACAACTCGTACTCTATTATCATTACCTGGAAAAATGTCAGAAATGCGACCTAGTGGCCAACTACAAACAGGCAGGTTATCTTCTTTAATGATAACTAGATCACCAACCTTAACATTATTTTTCTCAAAATACCACTTTGATCTTTGTTGCAAAGAACTCAGATAATCATTTCTCCACCTTTTCCAAATTAATTGAGTCATTTTCGTTGCCACAACTTCAATTTGTTATCTGGAAAGTCCCTTACATCAGGTTCAACAATAGAATTAATAGACCTTCCAATAAGAAAATGGCCAGGAGTTAAAGCCTTCAAATCATCAATATCAGAAGAAATTGGCATTAAAGGTCTCGAATTTAAAATGCCCTCGATTTAGTAGTTACTGTTAAAAATGCCTCATAATTTAATTTAGAACTACCAACGACACGTTTTAAATGGTATTTGAAGGATTTAACTCTCGCCTCCCAAAGGCCTCCAAAGTTTGGCGCTCTAGCTGGAAGGAATTTCCAGTTAACATTCTCATTACACAAATAACCAGATAAATGATCATCTGGGCAGTTGACCAAATTATGCAATCTTTTTAACTCATGATTGCTTCCGACAAAATTCTTGGCATTGTCAAAAAATATGTAAGAGGACTTTCCTCTTCTCGCAAAAAATCTCTTTAGCGCTGCAATAAACGCTTGTGAGGTCAGATCACTTGCAATTTCTAAGTGAACCGCTCTGGTAACAAAACATACAAATATGGCCACATATATTTTGTGATAAATGCCCTTTCTTTGGTGTTTATACTTTACAAGAAATGGACCAGTGAAGTCCACACCAGAACAATTAAATGGGTAGTTTTCTCTCACTCTCTCTTTGGGCAGATTACCCATAAATTGCTGACAAACGATAGGTTTTATTTGGAAACAGGTGATACATTCATGTACTACCTTTCTACACATTGCTCGACCATTTATAGCCCAAAACCTCTGCCTAACTTGAAATAACAAGGCCTGTGGGCCTAAATGCAAGTATTTTACATGATAATATTCTAAAATTAAGTGTGTTAGCTTACTCTTGGGATGCAACAAAATGGAAAATTTCCGATCAATATTTAACTCACTATTCACTAGCCTACCTCCAACTCCAAGTAATCCTTTATCGTCGATGAAAGGATGAAGATTTCTCACCTCACTCTTGGAATCAACTTTACCTGTTTTCTTTAGGCTTTTAATCTCATCGCGAAATACCTCATTTTGGATGCTCGTTATGAGAAAATTCTCAGCTTTCTCAATCTCCTTAAGATCCAAGGGACCAACACTCTTATTCTCCTTGTTTCTACAATTGCTTACGAATCTAAAAACAAATGCTATAATACGGGTAAATTTAACATACTTATTACTAAGGTTAATTATATTATGTACAAATGTAGTACCAGGAATATTCACAACAGGCATGCACTTTTTAGAGTTCTTAAATTCACAATTAAAGTCAATTTGCTGGTCTGATACAGCAATCACTTTGATGGGATACTCATCTTGTCTCAGGAACAGGGGGCCATTCCACCAAAGCTCATTCTGGGGCAACTCTGCTGGATCTTGTCCTCGGGAGATGAGGTCAGCCGGATTCTGCTCAGATGGGACATGGTGCCACTGCTCCATGGATGTCAGTTCTTGAATTGTGGCGACTCTGCTTGCCACAAACGTCTTTAGACATATGGGCTCTTTCTGGATCCATGCTGTCACTATCATGGAGTCACTCCACAGTTGATGTTGGACACTTCTAGTTTTAATGCAGTCAAGGTCTTCTTCATCAGCTTTGCTAGAAGAACAGCTGCACACAACTCCAGCCTCGGAATGGTAAACCGTTTGATTGGTGAAACTCTTGATTTACTCGTAATCAATTTAACTGTCACTTTTCCAGAATTGGAAATTGATTTGGCGTAGATCACAGCTCCGTAATCTCGTTCGGAGGCATCTGCGAAGCCATAAAACTCGATCCGCTCTGGTTTCTCGGTGAAAATGCATCTCTCGATGTCTGTTATTTATTTTGCGTAAAGATTCGACGAATATCTGCCGCTCTTTTTCTTCTTTAGCTGGGACTTGTTCATTCCAGTCTATCGCTTTAGATTTACCTACGCATGTAGGCTCCTCTTTTAGTTGCATTTTCACCACATATCTGCCATCATGAATTCTCATGTGCGTTCGCGAATAATGTTTCTCACAGATTTTATTTTCTTTACTTTTTACTGGTTCCTCCTCACTATTTTCTGCTTCCCGAAATCTGTTTAGACTTTTATCTAGATTACTCTGAAAAACTACACCACAATGAATATGTTTATCTTTTTTAAAGGTCTGTACACTACCACTCGCAACATATCCAAACACCGTATTTTGTAATATTAAATTAGAATTTTGGGGATAGATTTGTCCCGACCTTAATAACTCGTAAAACACTTCTGTACCTAACAATATGTCTATATTACCAGGGACATTAAATTCAGAATCTGCTAATCGTATATTTTCCGGTCCTTCTATACAAACATTAATTGGATTAGAAGGTATGAGATCGGTAATCTTGGAAGTGACTAAAAATTCTAAATCTCTCTCATAATTTTTTACTTTATTAGAAATTGTAGTAGAAATACACCCCTTAATTGTCATTGATGCGTCATTTAGACAAGATACTACAATATTAATTTTCTGCCTTTTTAAATTAAGTTTATCTGCACAATTCTTTGTGATGAAATTTGACATCGATCCTCCGTCAAGAAGGTAGCGCCACTCTACAAACACACCCATGCTATTTTTTATTAAACACCTAGCGGTACTCAGGAAAACCGTTGATATTTTCTTATTTACGTTTCTAGAGGAAGCGAAGGAATGCGCTAAACCAGAATTCAACAAGGGAGGTTCTGACTCATCAATTCTCCCTGACCGGGGAAACTTTGAGACGGCTCCTCTCTTCGAAAGTGTAACACCACGTTATGCCTTTTTCCACACTCAGGGCAACAGAACTTAGAGTTACAATATTTTACAGAATGATTAGAAGAAAGGCAATTGAAACAAAGGTTAGGATTTTTCACAAAATCTACGCTCTCATTAACAGATTTCTCAATAAAATTTGTACATTTATACAGATAATCACTCTCAGAATTACACAAAATTCATTTAGAATGTTTTACATTAGATACAAAAACTTTAGAAAAATTTTTTGAGCACTTAGAATTAAAGTTATTACTTTTTGAAAATTTAATACTAGTAGCTTCGACGAGAGATTTTCCTCGGGAAGCACAAAAAAGGTCACACTCTTTTGATAATTCTAAAGGTTTAAACCAATTGTCGGATTGTTTAATACTTATGTGGGCTGCAGTTTCCTTTTTTAACATTGAAATAATTTATCCGACACAATTAATTCTTTAAGAGTTTTAAAATCAGACACATTTCTAAATTTTAAATAATAATCAAAACTCGTTATTAAACGCGATGCGAACTGTACATGAGATTCATTTTGGCGTTGAGCGTTACGAAAGTTTTCTAAGCAAACTTGAGGTGTTGGTTAAAATTCTCTTAGCACAATAGATTTCTCTTAGCTCATTGTCATTAATGTAAGTAATAATGTTAGAGGCTGTTTCTCCCAACAAATTCAGCAGAATTTCTGCTTTAAATTTAGCTTGTACATTTTTTGTCACAAAAGCTCTTTCTAAGGAGGAAAAAAGAATCCCCATGCTTCGGGTTTACTTGAAACCTTCACAGTTAATGTTTAAACACGTTTAATTAATGATTCCAATGACTCTTGCTTTTCACTTATATCATTTGGATTGGAGTTTCCACTCCTTGCCTCGGCACGAAATCTATCCAGTTCAAGCTCTGCCTTGACTCTTTCCAATTTTATTCTCTCTAACTCTAAATTATTTGCCTCTTTTAGTCTCTCTAACTCTAAATTATTTGTCTCTTTGGATTTTTGATCGGATATTATGGAAGTCAAATATTTTTTAACAAACTCTGGATCATTTTTAAAATGAACATTATTTTGAATAAGATCTTTTAGCTCATCTACTTTAATATCCTCAATCACTGATTCTCCTAATACCTTGGCAACCAGCTTCAGATCTTCTTTTCTTGCACCGCTGAACATTTTTTACTCAGCACACAAAGAGCTTTTTAGTTTTCACAAAATACTTTTTTCTCAGCACACACCACAATTCACATCATAGGCTCGCGCTCCGGATTCGAGGTAGGACCATGTAAATTTTGGTCGACACAACTCAGTTAATTTTAGCGGACTGTATAATTTTTTAACTCCTTTATTGAACATCACAAATCAGGCTTAAAAAGCCACGTGCTCCTCACATATCGGGAGCTATCTCACTCGCCGTCCGTACTAGACATTCACCTCGAGGTCGACTGGCGATTCTCGCCTTTCACCCCTGTTCCAACACCGTGTCATGTGATCAGCACTTCCCCTTGGCTGGGAGGGTAGGAGAGCTCGGCGCGTACAATAATAAACAATTTCATTCAAAATGTGTGATGGAACGCCGCTGAACAATTTCGGTAGTCCTGACATTTGAGCATCAGACTCTTTGCTTTGAACTTCTCCGAAATCTTTCCAAATTTCTTTATTCGCTTTTTTCCCTATTTTAAAATAACTTTTCATCTACATTGCGTAATAATCTATAAATTTTCACCTTCTTCTCGAACGGAGTTACGGTGAGGCATTCCTTAGTTGCGCAAATGAGAATAGGAACAGAAAATGAACAAGATTAACTATATTAAAAAATTCGATTGTACATTATAAACAACAAGATTATTTCAGTTATGAAATAAATTTTTTTTAAGCAGACATAAATTTTTTAAAGCGGGAATTTAATTTTGCGGGAATTTAATTTTAGCGGGAATTTAATTTTGTTCTCCAAGTTCTCAAAAATTACCTCTGGAGGTGCGGGGTCAAGTGTTCTGGTCTCGTCACTTGACTCGGTTCAAAATTAGGGGAATGGTCGTTTCGCCAAGTCGGACTCCAACCCTTGTGGTGCTAATTCAAAACAGGAGCCGCACCTTTATCGCCCATAGCCTTCAGCACTTGATCTGATGTTGCTGTCGGTCAAGTGGCATAAGCAACAACAATAACAGAATTTTAGCATACTATTAACGCAGAATTTAAAAAGGAATGTTTTTATTGCCTCTACAAACAACACTTTACAGAGGAGGAGGATTTAGATTCAGTAAGTTTCAGAAAAGACCATAACACGTCATAGTTAACACACAGCTGAGTATTATAAATTTCGAGTGTTGTGTACACTTAATTCATGTCTATCACTTTTTCACGATTGATGAAATCAACAGGTGTAAATCTCTGCCAAAACTTTTATCGAACTCAAGCTTTGCATGTGGCGTGATCTTTCACATAATCGCAGACTAAGAGTAGACAACTCTACACTTATTGGATTTTATGTAACATGGTGTAAAATTTAATATAATGTAAATTCAATTTATAAAATTATCGTTTTAATGGTGTCATAAAGGTACATAGATTACATGTAACAAAAGAAATCGTAACATTCTATACACTTTAAATTTCATAAAATGCAACTCAAAATTTAAACCTCTGCCTGTAACTTGAAATCAATAAAAATCTCGTAACTGTTATCTGTTTATTTGAAACTTATTTATTTCCCGAATCTCTAAATTAGTTTCCGTTTCATCCTCTTTTCTCATTAGATTTTCCTTCTCTTTTTATTCTCTCAGCACTATTTTCTGCCAAAACTCTATTTATTAAGCTTTGAAACGTAAAACTCGTTTACCTGATAAATTTCTCTGAATCAGAATTCGCTTCGGAAGCGCACGAATGTATACCATGAAACTTATTTAAACTAGCTCTGAATTTGTTGAACCTTGTTTCACGCTTCAACATCGACGTTGAAGAATTTATATTTCCCCATTATTTTATTATCTCTTTGATTTATTTAAATTTAAGCTTGGTAGAATTAAAAAAGGAATTATTAAGGCAGGAAGTTGCGCTCCCAAACAACCACTACCAATTCGATTAAAATTTGAAAGTAAATTAGATACTATAAAAAAAAGACTATGTGTCTGTCTTCCTCTTGAATGGTGTTCAGTTATAATGAATGTTAAATGTTTATTTTTTCTTCAGCTTACAAAACTACATGCGTGTGAAAATACAGGATTCCCACCTGTATCCACTACACCCCCCTTAACTTCTAAACGGTGACAGATTAGGCCATAAAGTTGGTGTCTAGGTATAGTAAAAAAGCTATGCGCTACTCGATGAAACAACTTAAAAGCCATCTATCGGCAAAATTTGGAATTAACGTTTTTATCTCAAAGACGGTACGAGATACGGGAAAAAGTCGATTGCAAAGTTGTTCAACATCATCGATTTAGTAAGAAAAGATACCTTGTGCACATTAATACTCAAAAGAGAATGTAAAAAATTAACATTTGTTTAGTTGTGATTTTCAACACTATGACGTCGTTGCACCAATGTGCAGCGAGAAATCTAGTCCAAAGTGCAAATGTATATAGCGGTTAATGGAGAGTATTTTCAGCAACATAAATAAATTATCTTTAAGATAGGCGATCTTGAAGTATCTCGAAGTATCTCAGTTTCTTTCTTCCACTCTTTATGACATGACAATTTTCGAAATCTTCACCAAACGAATGTTGATTTTCTACATTCTGTTTTAAGTATTAATGTGCGCAAGTGTCTTTTCTTACTAAATCAGTGATGCTGAACAGCTTACTAATTGACATTTTTCCCGTATCTTGTACCGTTTTGGAGATAAAAACACTAATTTCAAAATTTGCCGATAGATGGCGTTGTAAGTTGTCTCATCGAGTAGCGCATAGCCTTTTCACTATACCTAGACACCAACTTTATGGCCTAAGCTGTCACCATTTAGAAGTTAAGGGGGTTGTAACGGATATAGGTGGGGGCCCTGTATACAGTAAAACTTCTCTACGGCTAGTAATGGTTCCGAAAAAATTGGCCGTTTTGAGGGGTGGTTGTTAAAAAGAGGTTTATTACATAACATTGGCTCTATAGAGTCTTGAACAAAATATGGCGGTTTAGAGAGATGTTCGGCTACAGAAGTTTCACCTATATACATGTTTTTTTTATATGGTCTCTCCATATATGTTCCATACATAGTAAGAACATATTTTTTCTAACGCAGCAAGTACTTGCCTTTAGGACAATCCAGAGCATATTTTACCATAGAGTTGGTGGGGCAAATATCATAAAACAGTATGGCAATTTTATGTATCAATTTTATATTTCTAATAAAATTTGATCTTTGTTTAACGCTTGATACTTGTTTCCATAAATACAATCATTTTCTATTGAATCTGATGGAAATGTCTACTTGTTGCAAAAACTACATTTTTTTTCACTCAATGAAAACCATTTGTATTATAATGAATAAATAATTAACAATACAGTCGATTCCGGTTAATCTGACCACATCGGGACGCGATCAATTTGGTCCTAATAACCGGCTGGTCCGATTAAACGAACATGCCCTATGTTACAAGACGGGATTCGGTCCGATTAACTGGTGGTGCAATTAACCGGAATCGACTGTAATTCGGTATGTTTGAAGATGCTTTTTGAGACTTTAAACACCATATAAAGTTCACCTTTAAAAGACTATTGGATACAAACATGGTAAAAAATTTGCCCCGCCTGTGAAAATTCCTTAAAATATGCCGTGAGATAATCCCCCATCAGTGAGGTCAGGAGCATAGGCGTAGCATGCTTCTAACTTGGTTTTTTTGGTGGTGGTGGGGGGGGGGCGCATGAAATGAATTCAATTAAGGCCCTCCTCAACATATTGACTGCCGGACGGTCCTTAAATTATGAAATATTACGATTTTTTTAAAAATTCAATAACAATAGAACTGATGTTTAAGTAGTATTCAAAAATGATATAATGAGAAAAATAAATATAATATGAAATATAAAATAAATAAATATAAATAAATATAAAATGATAAATATAAATAAAATATAAATATAAAATAAATATAAATATAAAATATAAAATATAAATAAATATAAAATGAAAAAAATATATAGCGTTGAATTTTTGTAATGGATCATATTGTTAAAAACTATGTTAAGGCTAAAGATATAATCGGAATCTTCAGTCTCACAGTTTGAAAAAGCGGAAAAAAAATAACTTTCTTAAAAGTTTTCTACAATTTTCTGATTTTAACTGAACTTCTATTAACGTTTTAATTTATTTCAAGTTAAGTTGGGGGGCACGTGCCCCCCCCCCTCAATCGCACCACCTGAGCCGTTCTCTTCTAACCGTTTCACTCCTCAGTCTTTTGATCTTTTGACCTAAAAGCATCGACTGTCACGCTCCGCGCTTGATTAGTCCCACAACAAAGCGTTGCAGCACGCCAACTTCGTGTGCACCCCCCCCCTTCCCCTCTTTCTCTTTCTGTTAGTAGGTGGGATTTATAACATGGGCGGTGGCCGAGTGCGCGGGTCAAAACGGGGCCGCACAGGAAGTCTGGCGTTTTCGCCGCTGCAAGTGGACGCGAGGCTCATTTGTCCGCAGTGTGTCGGTGCGTTTCTCGGAGACACACACACACACACACTCACACAACCCTTTGACGGCATCGGTTTCTAGGAATGCGCCGCGTGTCGTGTGTTTATTTGAGGGATGGCGGAAGGAACTACGGAATGCTGGACTCCTTTTTTTTTAAAGTTTTTTGTTTGAGTAAGATTTCGATCTAGTTAAAAGTACCAAGTAATTTGGTTCGATTCGTAACATGCACGAGGCATTTTACAATTTTTTTTCCGGGGGGGGGGGGCTGAGTTTTGTTATTTTTACATGACAGTTTATTAAGATTCATAGCAGGAACGTTACGATAAAGCCTTATGTTTGTTTGTAGCATGAAGGAAATAATTGCAAGATAAAAAGAACTTTTTATATTCCACGTTTTTAAATTTTCTTTTGAATCATATAAACTTGACAATTCTCTCTTAATTGCACAAACCTTCACTTAATTATTCTTTTTCGCTTTCTTTTATTTAATTTTATTCACTTTTTAGTCGTTTCCACTATCCACAGACTTTATAAACTTTAATTTTTACCATATTTTTATTAACTTGCTTTCTTGTTTGTGTGTTTGTGTGTTTGTGTGTGTGTTTGTCAAGTTCAAATCTTGCAATCCATTCTTGCAATCCATTTTTAACTAACTTTCCGACTAGATAGAAATTTTAAACTTTTAGAATAGCTCAGAACACGATGACAATACATTTTTTAAATGCTTTTAGCCATTTTTAAGCAGAATTAAATTAATTTTCAGTTATTTTTAGTTAATTTTATTTTGTAGACTGGTGCAACCATCTATTGGCCAGAACAGGAACGAAAAGTTATATGCAAGTTAACTTCGAATTAACTTCATTTTCTTCCAAGTTGATGGGATAATTCATCAAAAAAATTTAAAAAAAGTATTTATTAATACATAGAATTGCCAAGTTTATATGATTCAACAGAAAATTTAAAAACATGGTATATAAAAAGTTATTTTTATCTTGTAAGTATTATAATTTTTTTAAATTTCTCACACAATATTTTTGTAAACAAACTAAATTCACGTGTATTCTGTTTTCAAAATCGTCAAACGCTGTTACGCAAAGTGCAAGCATTGAATTTAACCGAAACGCCCCCTTGCGGATTTTTTCGGCTAAAAGTATTAAAAGAATGCATTGTCATCGCGTTGTGAGCTATTCTAAAAGTTTCAAATGTCTAGCTAGTCGGGAAGTTAGTTAAAAATCGATTGCAAGATTTTTACTGGACAAACACACACATAAACAAACAAATAAGAAAGCGAATTAATAAAAACATAGTAAAAATATTCAGGTAGTCTCTTCTGGCGAAACTACCGCGGGTTATTAACGTACGATTACTTATCGTTGCTTACCTCTTCTGTATGTATATGTTTATCTATATATATATATATGTACGTAAGTATATATGTATGTATATATGTATGTCACAATTTTGACGCATCTTGGTACTTTTCTGTTTAACTTGTCCAAGTGATAGACTGGGTTTGGTGCGCTGCCAAAATTATAACTCGCGAGGACGGATGGACGGACAGTTTTAGCGTCTGAAATTTTCCTTTCAGCAGGACTGTTATGGAGAAACGTAATCCTTTTCGTAACGTAATTTTTTTCTCCGACATTATTGGGTGGACGCGTCTTAAGCTATGCACTAATATATTTGTATAAACCTATTGTTTTCGAAGGCATGTAAAAAGGATAGTATGAGAGTGTAGTTTATATTAAACTAAGAGTTTTTCAGACAAGGTAGGTATTCCCAGAAAAACAACTAAATGATTTCAAGACATACTTGATGAAGTAAAAGTATGTCCATGAAATACATGATTAAGTTAACCATTAGATATATATATATATATATATATATATATATATATATATATATATATATATATATATATATATATATATATATATACATATATATATATATATATATATATATATATATATATATACATATATATATATATATATATATATATATACATATACATATATATACATATATATATATATATATATATATATATATATACATACACATATATATATATATATATATATATATATACATATATATATATATATATATATATATATATATATATATATATATATATATATATATATACATATATATATATATATATATATATACCCAACAAACACAGAAGCATCGGGCCGGGGTCGGAAGGTTCCGGCCAGCCGATTTCACCACTGCCGGGCCGGCGCATTAGGTCAGTATCGTTTCCGTCACGGCTGTGTCCTCTCGCCCGCGACTACCCCGTCGACTGCCGGGCCGCTTCCGGTAGGATTCGAGCCATCGTTCATCCGACTACGAACCGTTAGGCAGCCGCGATTAAGCCATCGATGCGGACAGATAGCCGGAACGTAACCGGAGGTTGACGGGCCGGTTACGGGAGCAATAATTGGTGTCGACATACCGTCATCTACCCATCTCGTAAACAGCAATGTGCCGTAGGTCCGGGCATCATGCCAGCATTCTACCAGAATCGGACCGCCGGCATTTTTTCTAAGTTTTACGTAGGACCCTTTTGTTTATATGCTTTTTATTATTATTTATTTCATTGACGATTAACCTCTGATATCAACCCTTTCACTTATTATTATTATTTTTTTTGCCTTCATATTTCTAGCATTTTTTCCAGTTTTGCCTTATGTATTTTTAGGTATTACCAAATACTGATCTTTGTTATTACCTAAAAATTTGTATATGAATCACTAGTTTACTTGTTAGAACAAAACCTCATTTTGCATTAAGATACATTTACCCAAATTTGAAAGTTAAGATAACATTAATACCAACCATTAAAGCTAAATCATCTTTCCACTCGATCTAAGGTTACAGTTTGTTTTTTTTTAATTTAGAATGAGATTATAGTACGTAAAACAGTACTACTTTAATAATTAACCCAAAAAATTTGTACTTCCCCAGTATAAAATTTATTAACATAATTTGATAAATTTATAAACATAAATTTGATACATTCTTCAAACCTGAGTAATGTGTAGTGTGTATGATGAAGCCCATCTTTGAGAGCTTGTGAAAACTTGCTCAGAATTTATTTAAATTATTTTTTGGTGTAGAGTTAATAAATGCTCTACAGATAAGAAAATTATTTTTTGCATAGTTTTGTGAATTAAAGAGTAATTCATTAAATTCTTATGTCATTTTAAAAAAATATTTTCTTTTCTATTATATTGGACTTAATATCCAACACTTGATAGTACTATTTTTGAGAAATAGTACTATGATAGTAATATCTTCTATTGTAATTTTGAGAAAAATTATACACACACATGTTTTTAAATACAGAAAAGAGCTGGTTTAAAGTAAAAATAGTTTATTTAGAAAGTACATAGCACATTTACACAATTTTTTTCTATATTTTCTACAAAACAGGATCCTTTCGCTGTACCTCTGGCTCCATCTTTACAGCATCTAGGGAAAAAAAAGAAAGAGAAAATCAGTTCATAAATTTATGTGAAAGGAAAATGACTCCCATCCCCAGATATAATTTATGAATCAAAAGAATTTATTTAAATTATTTTTCTATGTAGAGTTAGTAAATGCTCTGCAGATAAGAAAATTATTTTTTGCATAGTTTTGTACATTAAAGGGTAATTTATTGTTGTAAAAATAGTTGATTGTTGAAAGTAGTTGAAAAATTCATTGTTGATAAAGTAGAATTAAATAAATCCAATTAGGAAATATAAATTCTGAGACAGGGTTTAAAAAAACTTGATACAAAACAGCACCCAACACATGAGTGCAGTTTTAAATCTGTTGTCATTTTATTGATAACTACTTCCAAGAAGTAAATTCCTACCACATTTTTTTTGTAAAACCAATTACATACTGTGAAAACTACATCATGTAAAAAATATTTACTTGATTAAATAAATATACTAATAGAAAATAGTTATAAAATATTTGTTAAAGAGTATTCCCCTTTTCACTAAATTTCTCTCTGTACAGTAGAAAATCCAACCATGTCGATTAATTTGTTATTATAGATATAAATAAAATAGGGTAGATTGCCTTGATAAGAGTACAATTAAGTTTTTAATGTTGAGCATAATTTCAGCTCAACGTTGAAAGCTGAATCAGAGACTTGTCTATAATGACACCAAAATTTCCTCTTCACTATTGACAATAATGCTGTTGAAAGTAGAGAAACACAAGAATAAAGATTGAATGCTAAGTAAAACATTAGCATACAAAATCTTAAATTTCTAAATTTGATTACAACATGCCATAGAGAGCATTAATACAGATGCTGGGTCAGATTTAGAAATTTAAGATTTTATATAGTATTCAATCTTCATTCTTGTGTTTCTTTACTTTCAACGTGAGAGTGATTCTCGATAGTGAAAAGAAAATTTTGTTGTCATCTCAAGTCTCTCAGTCAGCTTTCAATTATTGTACTCTATCAAGGCATTCTAATCTATTTTATTTATATCTGTAATAACTAATCATTTAATTGACAGGATTGAATGTCTTACTGTACTGAGAAATTTAGTGAAAAGGGTGAATACTCTTTAACAACTAATCTATTACTATAATAATGAATAAAGTAAAACTTTATTATATGATGTAGCTTTCACAGTAATTGGTTTTACAAAAATTGTGGTAGAAAGTAATTTGGGATACTAACTTCTGCATAGTATTTTAATAGAGCATATCTTTTGTTACTTAATTGTCAAATTATGGTGGGGATCTGTGTATAAAATATTTTTTTATTTGTGAGCAGCTGTTATTAGGGATAACCACAGTAAAAAATTATTCAAAATATACTATTTAGATTCAATAATTATTAACAATTGTTATGATATATTGTTTGATTAGTCTAGGTTAATTTGAAAAATGAGGTGGGTAATATTGACTAGCTGTCAATGTTGAGTGAAATGGCATAGATTATATTATAAAGCGTGAAAAAACACTTAGACTTTTTGAACCAAGCTTCTAACCCAAATTTAAGTTTTTAAAAAAATATTTTGCTAATGAGAGTATTTTCACAGATCTTAACAATGGAATAGAAAACCCGTATAGTCAACAAATTCATGGATAAACGATTCAGTTCTAAAAGCAAAAAGCCTGGTTTCTGTATACTGTTGTAACATGATTATTATAAAAGTATACAGAAACCAGGCCTTTTGCTTTTAGGGCTGCATCTTTTATCCATGACTTAGTTGACAATACAGGTGTTATGTTCCATTCCTTAGATCCATGAAAATATTTCCAATTTTAAAAGTTTCATTAAATTTTTTTTTAAATTTTGGTTAGAAGTTCGGTTTGAAAAGTTAAAAGTATTTTATTGCACTTTGTAAAATAATCTATGCTACTGCACTCAACATTGACAGCCAGTCAATCTTTGTATGCTTGCATCATTTTTCAACTTAACTTAGATAAACCAAATAATACACCATAAAAAAACCTACACACTTGCAAACATAACCTTATTATAGTCAACAATTATTTAATAATTAACTGAACCTAAATAATATATTTTGGAATATTTTTTTACTGCCCTTATCCTTACACTTTATAATAACAGCTGCTCACAAAAATATATTTTATGTGACAGATCTCCACCAAAATTTGACAATGAAATAATAAAATTAAATACTAGGCAGAAGTTAGTATTCCAAATGACATTCAACTACCTATTAGCTCATCAACGAATAATCTAATACATCTAAAAGCAATATTATTATTATTATTACTTCTGTAAGGAATTATGAATGAACCTCTAACTACTTCTCATGAAATTCTGATAATTAAATTAAAAAATTTTTAACATTAACTATCAAGAGTAAAATAACCCTTGGCATTTTATATCTTTATAATATAAAAATATAAAATTTTTTTTGGTAAGCAGTTATGATAAAAGACTTTCACAAGAGTCACGGTTAACTGAAGTCCCTGAACTGCACTTTCAGACATACCTAATACTTTAATAACATGCTTGCCAGTTAAAAATATAATGAATAAAGGAAATCAATATCAATCCACAAATTACTGCAACCAAAGTTTATGAAAATGTTCGGATTAGCGTATAAAATATACAAAGAGAAATTTGAAAATTTGAGTTGTTTATTAATTAAGAATTATGTAATAAAAATATTTTTTATGGTTTTTCATAGAAAAATTCAAATTTAAGTACAAAAAATAAATTTTAAAAAAATATATTATCAACTTTGTGATTTTGCCCACAAGTTCACTGCTGAAAAAAATAAAGGATATCTAGAGAAAAAAAAAAAAAAATGGGTTCAGTGAGGTTAAAATGAACTTACAGATTATGAATCGAGCACACTGCCAAGTGAGTTGTGGAATCTTTTCATGGAAATCACAATGAGGTGAAGATGGATTCAGTTTCAGAATTCTGTAAAGAAACCAATATTTTCTTACAATGCCATAATAAAAATTAGAGTGATTTGTGACACCAAGAAGCATTGAAAAGCAGAGTTCATTATTTATTTATTTATTTTACAAATGCCACACACTACCAAAAATAGCACCTATGCAATCAGTGCACGTGCTCTCCAATACTTCTCAACAAGATCAGTAAAACGTTTTAGTGCAGAGCACTCGTCTATTTGCTTATCAGTGAAATAAAAAAGGTAGTATGACCCCCTTACATGTATACTTTGGACCATAGGCGTAGCGTGCTTCTAACATTTGGGACGGATACAAATTGAATTCAGCTAGGGCCCTTCTCAGCGCATTGACTACCGATCAATCCTTAAAATTTGAAATATGATTTTTTGAAATTGAGTAACAATAGAATTGATGTTTGAGTAGTATTCAAAAAGTTATACAATGAGAAAAATAAATGTAATATAAATAAAAGAAGAAAAAAAATGTAGCATGCTTCTAACATTTGGGACGGATACAAATTGAATTCAGCTAGGGCCCTTCTCAGCGCATTGACTACCGATCGATCCTTAAAATTTGAAATATGATTTTTTGAAATTGAGTAACAATAGAATTGGTTTGAGTAGTATTCAAAAAGTTATACAATGAGGAAAATAAATGTAATATAAATAAAAGAAGAAAAAAAAATGTAGCATCGAATTTTTGTTATGGATCATATCATTGTTAAAAACTATGTTAGGGCTAAAGACATAATCGGTATTTTCAGTGTCACAGTTTGAAAAAAATGGGAAAAAAACCAACTTTTTAAAAAGTTTTCTACAATTTTCTGATTTAACTGAACCAAAAATTTCTCCTCACATGAATTTTCAAATCAGATTAAGTGAAAATTACACATAATGGAATATGCACTGAGCATATAATTTAATACCAAAAATTGCCTGGTGATTAAAAGTTGAGAAGTAATCAGACTTTCAATGTGCTGAATATGTTTAGCACAATATTTAAATAAGACTTTAATATACATGAACTAGATTACTACCTCGCAAAACTTCCAAGAAACAATTTCAACTAACTATTGTATAACTTTCCATATAATTTGGCTTTCCATAAAACTCCAACTGATGTTCAGAATCAGTTGAGTTATTTTTCAGGCACAACTTTATCAACATATTTAATTATGAAACTTTGAGAAAGTAAAGACAATTTACAATGCATTTCCCCCCATTTTTTAAACAGCTAAACAAGATGCTCAGTGGAATTTTAAAAAATTTAGTACAAATTTAGTACAGGATCAAAAATATAAAATAATGGTCTATTAGGATTTGAAGGATGATTATATACTTAAACAAGGGGGGTAGCAAAATAGGATATTGTTTAATAATAAAGTCAGTTGTTCAGTCAAGAAGTCAATTATTGTATTTTGATGATCAGAAATTTTATGTCTTAGAACATCAAGCAATTCAATTACCACATTTAATACATTTTCACCATCACTCATTACTGTTTTCATTTAATCCAAATTCTTTATATAAGTATTAAGACTTAAAATGGAATAAACATGTTTAACAGAGAGAAAAATTTATGGCATGCATAAAATTAAATTTTACCAAAATTTAAAATTACTTAGCCCATTAACTAATGATCTAATACATCCAAAAGCAATTTCCTTTTTACTACTTCTGTAATGAATTATCAACGAACCTCTAACAACTTATCAGGAAATTCTAAAAATATTTTTAAAATTTTAATGTTAACCATTAAGAATAAATAAAGCTTGGCACTTCACATTTTCATAATATAAATATCATTTTTCTGTTATTATAAAAGACTCTGTAAACCAGGCGTTTTGCTTTTTGGAACTGTATCTTGTATCCGTGAATTCATTGATTATACAGGAGTTCTATTCCATTATTAAGAAAGGGTTATTTCATTCACTTATCAAACACACATTTTGATATAATAAACCACAACTCACAATGGATGTCTTATCTACAATTTTATAAACAAACTTTGTCTATGAACACATTTTATATTTTCTAAATAAACCTTGGCATTTTATAATTTTATAATATAAATCTCTTTTTTGGCAAGAGTTAAAGTCTTTCACAAGAGTCGTGTTAACTGAAATCCCCGGACTGCACTTTCTCACTCACCTAAAACCTTAACAACAAGCTTCACAGTTAAAAAAGAATAAATAAAGAAAATCAATATTCTATCCACAAATTATTGAGACCAAAGTTTATGAGAAAGTTCAGATTAGCGTCTAAGTTAAAAAAACTAATTTGAAATTTTTAGTTGTTTAATAAATATTTTTAGTTTTTTTCATAGAAAAAATTTAATTAGTTAAAAATAAATCTAAAAAAATATTAAAAACAGTGATTTGGGCCACAAGTCCACTGCTGAAAATAAAAGTATATCTCGAGAATAAAAAAAGGTAGGCTCAGTGGCGTTAAAAACTTACGCAGGTTATGAGATCCAAGTGGTCGCAGAACTCCCCGACTACGACTTCAGTCTCCCTGCCAATCGTAAACGCCCACGGGCGTGTCTCCTTAGGAGATAACATTAATTTCCCCACCGCGATACTCTTCACTTATTTCCCACCTACTCTCGTCGCTGTCGCAGCGCAGTGCATTCGCGCTGGCCTAGTAAGCCCTACGTTATGGGTTCGGGCCTAGGTGGTGTCGCGTAGTCCAAATTATATTATCTTGATATTTTCACTTTTCCCCCAGCGGAATTCTGCGATTATCACATTATTATAGTATGACCCTGAACGGGGCCTTTTTTTTTCTTTTCTATGTTTAATACCTAGTTTACTGTGGGCCAGTAACCTCCCTATCCGGAATAAAAATCATCTACATTAACTACTTAATTAACTAATAATTTTAATTCTTCTAATACTAGTAATAATATTGTACCAGCTTCATTAAATTTTAGCCTTTCCTTCATCTCATGAAGGACTCAAATTTTAATTCACCTTAAGACCTTAAATCTTAATACCTACCTATCTTAATCACTATTAAATCCTACTGAGCATATTTACATTGACAACGAAATATCTTGCTGATAGGAGTTAAAACCAGCAGGTCCAGGAACTCCACTTCCAAAATAAAATAGCAGTTGAGATCCAAGTGGTATTTGTCTTTCAAGCCTGAAGCTCTGAATAGATTCCAGTTTCAAAATTCTGTAAAAAAACCAATATTTTCTTATAATGCCATAATAAAAATTTAATGTTTTATCAAACCAAGAAGTATTGAAAAGTAGAGTTCTTTATAAACTTGCTTATCACTAATATAAAAAGGGGAAAAGAAACTAATTTTACCCTTTATATATATATATATTAAGCCAATAAGTTCACATTTATTTTGCCCAGCATGACAACAAAATAATTTCCAAAAGACCTTTAGAGATGAACAGCTTATAGATAGTTATTGAGAACATTCTCAGATTTATAAAAACTCTTATCGTACAATATCTATTACAATAAAGCAATTTTTTGTATGTACACATTCTGATAATCTACAAATCTATATACTTATAAATATATAATTTAAAAACATGGAATGCAAATTAATAAGTTAAGAAACAATTTATGTATCTAAATAGTCTATTTTGGAATAATTTTCACTGCCATCATCTCTAATAACACTGATAAAAGTGATTTCAAACACGATACAAATTAGAAAATTAAATGCACGTGGCATCTATATTGACACAAATTTAAAACTCTAAACTTCTCATTACTCCAGAGGTTCTTTGAATGAATTCAGGAATACAATGGAGTTCACATACATACAAAAATTAATAATTCTTGAAAATATATATACACTCAATTGCAAGAATATATACACTCAGTTGCAAAAAGTATGCACCATTATGTTATTCCTAAAGAGTGAAATTGTTTTATTTTATATCTTCAGAGAGAGTAGAAATATAATCTAAATATCAAAGCCAGTTCAAAATATTGATTAATAGCAATTGAAATTCAAAATGTTCCTTAAATAAGCTTTTTATTTAATGAGATATTCAAGATAAAAAAATGCTCCAATATTTGCTATTGTTTCAATATTTACTTGACATGTGGATACTGATTAAACAATATTTTGATCTGGTTTTGAAATTTTGAATATATCTTTGCTCTCGATAGACATAAAGAAATTTCACCCAGTAGGAATAACATATACATATATACAGTGGCGCACCCAGGGTTTTTTCTTGGGGGGGGCCCGAGATGAATGGATAAAAATATTTATAATGCATGGGGGGGGGCCGAGATGAATGAATACAAATATTTATAATGCAAAATCAATATTTCTACTTCTTTGGGGGGGGGCCAGGGCCCCCTGGGCCCCCCCCTGGGTGCGCCACTGCATATATAGCAATTGAGTGTACACATAGAACATTATAAATAGAATTTTAAAAAAATTATATTTTAAGGCTATTAAGATTATACATGAAAAATACCTATTAGTGTTTAGCATTTAAATTAAAATATATAATTATACTAAATACATTCTTTTAAATTATGAACACAAAAATTTTAAGAATATTTGTTCTTTATTTCTTTATAATGTATAAAATGCAGTGTATTTTATAAAGTTTACTCAAAACACAATTTGATAAGGAATTCAATAGATCCTTTTGTATGATTTACAAGTTCATTTTTAGAATCTTTTATAATGTGGAACGTTTTTGAATCCATCTTTTAACATTTAGACATGGATAATTTGTTGCCTATTGATACCTGGCAATAAGAACATTGTAAAATATATTTAATAGGAAAATGGACAATTTTTCCACCATTGAATACTATGCATGAATTTACTATGGAGGAATCATGTGTAACTGATTTATCAATCCAGTAGTAAAAAAATGTTTAATTTGGATTAACATATTAAAAAAAATTTCATTATAATTTTCTTTCAAATTTCTTTAAAGAAATAAAATGGAAAATATTATACTGGAAATGAAAATACATTTTTATTTTTCAACTATGTAGATTTGGAATTGATATTTGTGTCATGTATTTTATACTTTCTAAAGGATATAAAAATCTAAATAGTGCGTACAAATTACAATTCTAAATATTAATTTAATTAGCAAATACTTAAGACTTTCACAAGAGTCCATTTACTTCCTTTGTCCATCTAAAATATTAACTGAAACACGAATCTTAAATTATTCCGAAACAAAATGTTTTTATTTATACATACGAAAGTGCTCGTAAGTGCCATAAGTATTGCTAATTCAATACACTCAGTTCAGTAGAGTTTGATCTGAAATATGGTCAATTCATATATAACTTGGATTAAAACACTATCTTATAACAGAAATAGAATAATGTTCACTATGTAAGGGTGTTAAATAAAATCTAAAGGCAATAATTTAAGACTAACGAATGAAACTTACTTGTGGATTAATTTCAACGAACTTGTAATCAATCTTTAAGGGCGCCTTTTCAATCACGTGCAACTGAATGTCCAATCAGATGACACTAGTGCATTGTAGTATGACGAGGCGAAAAAAAAGATGGTTTGAAATTTCATTATGCTATAGCTTTCAAAAGCTGACTTTTGGTATTGAATATAAAATTTTATTGCTCTACTGAAATATTTTTCAGGTGCTTCAAAATAGATATTTTTGTGAAAAGAGATAAAATTCTTTTTTTCTGTTTATTTTATGGTATATTAAATTAATAATATATATTTTTTGTAAATAAAATATTCAAAATATTTTTACAAGAAACTTAGGTATTTCTAAGTATTTCTAATTTTTAGATGTCATTACAGAACAACTGATTTTGTAGAATTTCGCAATTTTCATCATCTTAATTTTACAGTAGTATATTCTTATAATACACATTGGAATGAAAAAAACAATTTTTAATTAACGGACCTTAGTTAAAATAAACAAATCACATTTATTTAGAAAAATATTAATGTAATGTCTTTAAAGGCAAAGTGTTATTTTGAAATAAACATTCATATTTTTCAAAAGTCCATAGTAATCATACATGGTTTGCTTTACTTATTTCACTGACACATTGAATTGCTTTCTGTTTGTCATCAGAAATATGCCTCTTCATAGGAAGTCCTGTTACTTTAACATCATTCCATTCAATCATATCAATATAATCCTTGGCATCAAAGTTTATACGTTTAAATAAAAACTTTTTGATGCCACCTTCATTTTCAGCCCTTGCTTTTAGATTCCGGGGTAATCCAAGCTCTCTCTTACATGACTGCGATCATCTGATATCATACAAAGGACGAGATTTTCAGAAGCAGATTTCTGGCACTGGAAAATGTATATAAGATAGCATAATAGCATTTTTCAATGACAACAACCAGAATTTAAACATTACTGTAATTGGAATGGGTGGAACTGCCGTGAACACTGGATTGAATAATGATGTGGTTCGTTTATTTGAAAAGGAATTAAGAAGGCCACTGCAGTGGTTGATTTGTCTATTTCATGGAAATGAACTGCGCCTACGTCCTAATTTGGAGGAGAAATAGGTAAACAACTAGAAAACTGCTATGAACTTCCAGTAATTGAATTATCACCTATTGAAAATGGCATTCCATTACTAGAAATTAAGGATGATTTAAGTGTGGACCCAAAATATTTGTTAGAAATGTCTAATGCAATCTCTGTTGGAAGGTGCTCTTCTGATTTGTCTATGAGAAAACCAGGAAAACTTTGTTATTCATGATAGCTTACATTAGCAAACCGAATACTTCACTTGTATGTGGGAACAGAATGTACTGCAAAAAAAATCTCCGAATACTGACTGAGTACATTTTGTAAGTATATGCATCTGTTTCGTTTCACATAAAGCGGAAACTATCTTATATCCATGGATCGAAGCACTTGTGGAAACTTGTAAGCTATTCACGTTACCTCCATCAGACTCTTAAAAATGTAATTGACCCAGTCATTCAAAGAAATTCGTACTTTGCTGCTTCTGAAAATCTCCTCCTATGTATGATATCAGTTGATCGCAGCCACGTAAGACAGCTTGGATTACGCCGGATTCTAAAAGCAAGGACTGAAAAATGAAGGGGGCATTGGAAAGTTTTAAGTTCAACGTATAAACTTTGATGCCAAGGATTATATTGATATGATTGTACGTAAAGATGTTAAAGTAACAGAACGAGGCATATTTCTGATTATAAACTAGGAAGCAAAATAATCTGATCAGGAGAGTCAACGTACTGACTTCAGCAATTTTCCATGTCACACACAAGCAGTAGAAAGGATTGTTAAATTCGTTACCGAGTCACCCTTACCCGTCCGTGGCACTTCTGCAAGAGTTGCATTGATAAAAACGAAAATACATTCTCAAAAGATAATGCCAAAATTTAATAATAAAAAACAAAACAAAACACAATTCAATGTGTCAGTGAAATAAGTAATGGAAACCATGTGTGATTACTATGGACTTTTGAAAAACATGAATTTCTTTTTTTTCAAAATAACGTTTAACATCCCCAATCTCAAAGAACTTTTTAATCTTATGCACAGTAAGTGTGCGTTTAAATTTTCTTCTACACCCACTTTTGATTATATTCCTAAATCTGAAAAAGTTAAACCTCTGAATCAGGCTGATGAGCTTAAAGCAGGGTGTTTAACCTTTTGCAGCATCTGGGCCACATGGTAAATTTTTTCAAGGCAGGCGGGCCGCATAAAAAAGTCAACTACATTCAAAAGTTTAGTTTTATTATGAAAATGAAAAATACATTGTATATGTAATGTATAAAATATTATAATCTTGGTATGCAATGTGATGTGGTAATTTTGAACGAAATCGAACATAATGTGATTTTTTAAATTTGGGTTAGTCTAAAGCGAATTGCTCTCGACTCTAACTTAACTAGCATTAATGATCGAATCAATCTCTCTAACCAATTTTCTATCCTAGGAAACTGTCGTAATCCGGAGGAAAGAAATTCCCGCTGCTAATGATGAATTTCCTGTTAGGCGGGAAACCAAACCTGAGCCATGTTTTTTTTTTTAATGGCGGAAGGGTAAAAAGATACCCTCAAGAAAATGTACAACCTAGTCAAAATTCAATATCCCAAATCAATTTCATGAAACTTTCTCAAAATCTTATCTGAAAACATTACTGCAATTGGATTAATATCGGACCTTTCAAAATTACTTAATTTACTTACGCATTGAATTTTTTTGGAAAAAAAATCCCAAAACCGAACGACGACTTAAAAATTAAAAATTTATGTTCCGATCTTAATATTTCAAATCTTACCCAGTCCATTAATTGTTCACAGGTTAATTCTGATAGTGTTATTCTGATAGTGTGGTTTCTGATAGTGTTTAACATTTTTCCTTTATTTTTCTGTTCCATGCGAGGCAGTTTCCTCTTATTGAAGTTCCACACTTGATACCCTATCAGGGAATGCTGGTGTGGGGCGTTCGTTTTTGCTTCCCATGCTTCAGTCCTCGGTTCGATCCTGCAAAGTGCAGTTCTGTTATCTGTACTCACGGATGTTCAAACCTGCCAATTTAATTTATTAAATATAACTTACTTATTATTTTAAACTTAATTGCCTTATTTTTTATTTCTAACATTTATTTAAACTAATTTTTTTGCCTTTTTTTTTCTTATTGTAAATATTATTTCTCGTATCCTGATTCAATTACAAAAAAAAACAATGTAATATATATTCTTCAATGTACGTACTGAGGATAAAGGGTCTTATTTTTTGATATTTTTTGGTGTCTCATGACATCTACTGTCTATGTCTCTGACATTACATTACATTAATATTTTTCTAAATATGTGTGATTTGTTTATTTTAACTAAGGTCTGTAAATTTAAAATTCTTTTTCTTTCATTCAAATTTGTATTATAAGAATATGTTACTGTAAAATTAATACGATGAAATTCGAGAAAAAATTCTACAAAATCAGTTGTTTTATAATGGCATCTAACAATTAGAAATACTTAGAATATGTAAATTTCCTGAAAAATATATTTTGAATATTTTATCTACAAAAATATATATTATTATTTTAATATACTATAGAAGAAATTTAAAAAAATACAAATTTTATCACTATTTCCTCTCTTATAAATAAAGAGTGGTGAAACAAGGACCCATTTTTAAGTAGATATTTAATTTCTCCAGTAATATATAAAATTGAAACTAATTTTCATCTGTTTTTATAAGCTTCTAGGGAGTTAAAAACATACACACAGAATACAATCTTTACATACAAGGAAAATTATGTGAATTTTCCCATAATACAATTATACAATTTCACATAATACTTTTCACATAATACAATCTTTACATACAAGGAAAATTATGGGAATTTTCCGCGTAAAAGAAGTTTCACAACAATGAAATAAATATTTTTGAAAAGTCTGTTAAATTTAATCTTCGCCTTCCCTTTCAAATCCATAATTCTGATGCAGATATCTGTTACTTGTGGTTACGAATCGGAGGTACAGTTCCGGGACGATGCAGGGTAAACGATTTCGGTGCGATTCATATCAACCCATAACAGGCCCTGAAACACGTAAACGGAAAGCGTTTCCCCTTCGGAGGTTCGTAAACAACCCGCCAGTGGCCCGACAAAATTCTCCCGTACTTGTCGTTCAACCGGTGCCTCCAGCACTGGCCCGATAAGCTGCCGTCAGTCCTGTGTTTGTTGGGTATATATATATATATATATATATATATATATATATATATATATATATATATCACGGGCGTAGTTTTACACCCGCTATATTAAATGATGTTGTAGTCCATGGTGGTCCGGTGGCGTAGTGGAAGGCAGTCCAACTCAGGAAAGTCACATTTTTTCGATTTAATCATATTTTTTTATTCATCTATTATCAACCACTGTTCCAAAGAAGCGCATATCTTAGCGCTCGCCATTTTACAATACCCGTGGACCCGGCTAGCACGCGTCTGCAATCAACGAATTAATCCCTTCGGTCTTCTGCTTGCCTATTGTCTCAAAAGCTCCCAAAACAACTGCGCATGCTCTCGTGACGTTTGCACCGAAGATGAGGCATAGGAGGAGTTAAGCTTGATACTATATTTAGATTGTCCCTATGGTTCTTCCAAACTCGTGAATTAAGTTCAATTCTAAAAGCGGGAATTTCCCTCCCGCAGTGCATCTCGCAACATACGACAAATAGTGATATTTGACGTTAGAAATAAGATTATTCTGAAGCCCCCTGTAAATTGTATAATTATTATTCTTTTTCTAATTAATTCTTAACATATATATATATATATATATATATATATATATATATATATATATATATATATATATATATATATATATATATATATATATATATATATATATATTCATTCTTTTGATACATACTATCCCACCCCGTAAGGAAAAAGGTTAAGGTATGTGTTTTAAATCTTCCTGGTTCGCTTGTTCATTCTTTTGATAGTTTAAACAGTGTTTAATAAAGTCGTATCTCGCCTGGCAATTGAAATGATAAAAATATTTGTCAGAATTTAATTTTCTTTCAAACGCTGTCTTAATGCTGTTGTGTACTAACACTTTTGGATCCTCTCACCTCAGTGTTAACCTATGGAGGAAATGCGTCTATTAATTAAAGCTACATAAATGCCGATAATCTAATAAAAATGGTATCTTCAGATAGCCTGAACTTTTCTACGCCTCGCAACAGGTTTCATTTTATAAATTTCCCCCACCAAAGGAATTTATGAGCGTTTAAAACACACTAGACAAGATTTTTCCCCGAATAATTTAAATTTTAAAATATTTGCATTTAAGAAAAACGAAAAATGTCCCAAGGTGTAAAATTTCTTTCTATATTACCGAGTACAATTTTGTAAAAACGGGCCGAGGTAGCCTTGTTGTAAGCGAGCTGGCTTTCGGTGTTGAGGGTTCTGGGATCGAAACCCGGAACGCGCCCCTAAAATTCCTCCGTGCGAGTCGTCCCTTCAATAAGGAGCAGTGCTGGTCCGCCTATATGGCGCTCCCATAATAAAATGGCCAGCAGAAACTGCGGTGAATAACAACAGGCGAATGTCTATTGGACAAAGTGCCTCCGCATTAGAAAAAAAAATTTTGTAAAAAGAAAAAAGAAAATTTAAATCCAAGTCTGCAATACTTCGTCAAATTTTCTCCATAAGTTAACATTAAGGGGAGAGACTCTAATAGGGTTAGTACACCAGTGGCGTAGCTAGGGGGGTACGGTGGGTGCGGTCCGCACCGGGCGGCACATATTTTGGGGCGGCATATTTTTATTTAGTATTAATTGTAAAAAACCACTTGATCAATTCATAAGTTTACTATTCGATTTCTACGAATTATGAATTACTATATGATTTCGAATATTTTTCCTCCTTTTAAACAATGGTAAAAAAAAGTTCCCCACCTATAGTTTGTCTCAATTACAATTATTTATTTATGTTTATTAATTTATAAAAAAACACCAATTGATTGACTTAGAAAGGGCGGAAAATTGGAGACCGCCAACGGGCGGCAAAAGTTCTAGATACGCCACTGTAGTACACAGCAGCCTTAAAGACCTACAAACTTCTAGTATCGGTTTGAGGGAACCCGCATAGCGAGTCGAAAAGATAAGGATGTCCATGTTTTGTAATTTTTTTTTGTTTCGTGGACAATAAGAACTTTGCACCTCAGTGGTATAGCACAGAAGTTTAAGCCACTCATAACTTGTGAAACCAAGATTTTGCAAAATTTATAATAGGTGTATCCCATATGGACGCATTATTGTTCACATTTATCAATACTGGATATAACATACAGTCCCAAACATATACCTTTTTGGTAAAACTTTAGGTTAAACTAATATTTTCATGACAGTTTTTGAGTTTTAAAACTGAAATGATAAAAGGTTGTAAAATCATGTACCATTGTAATCTATGCTACTATATTATTTCTATTACGAGCCCATTTTGAACTTTCTTTTTTTAATTTCCAATGGCGAGTTACAATACTATAAAAAAACAAAACAAAATATGAACAAATAAACAAAAGAGAACTGAAACGTCCGTGAACCCAAAATTCTCCTAGCTATCCAATATCTCTCCCACACTGGAGCTGAAGGTAGAGCGGGGCAAGACAGTATGTGGGTAAATCCAAGTGCTCTCGTCTATTACAGGGCTTGCAAAAGGATTCTGAAACGATATTTTTATGGCAGAGATGTTTCAATAGGCAATCATGGCCCGTCACTAGTCCAAACAAGGCGACTGCTTTCTGCCTTGGCTATTCCGGGACTTTTCAGAATTGCCCAGCAAAATCCCTTTTGATCTAGTTGGAAGAAATTTGAGAAGTTATTTGGTTTAGTCTGTGACTGTCATGGTGCATAATTTAATAGTTTTCTTATGACATTTATTGAAAGATCTGTAAAATGCATTTAAGGATTAAATATACTTCAACTATAACATGCCCAAGCTGCATTTATGACTAGGATCTGGTAACGAGGCTTTGGTATAGTACTGAAATTAATATAATTTTTATTTTGGTGCGCTTTGCTTCGGCACATCTTTTTCACAAATTAGCTATTTTTAATGAAATGTTTGTGGAATATACATATTTCGAATCAAAACGGGTGGGACTAGACTGTTCCAAATTTTCGGGAGGGACATTTGTTTTAGGATGGGCGGAATAAAAGGAAATCAATCCTAGAGTAACTTTTTTTTTACCATGTTTTTATTAACTCGCTTTCTTGTTTGTTTGCGTGTTTCTGTGTTTGTCCAGTTCAAATCTTGCAATCGATTTTTAACTAACTTCCCGACTAGCTACACATTTGAAACTTTTAGAATAGCTCAGAACACGATGGCAATGCATTATTTTAAAATTTTTAACCATCTTTAAGCAGATTGAACTCATTTTCAGTTAATTTTGGTTTGTAGTCCCCACAATAATTTTCGCTTGAGATACCACTTTGACAATTATTTGAAAGTTTTATTGAGGGCCATAAAATAACGTCACCATCTATCTTACAATAATTATATTCTTTTCATCGCTATCAATGGCCACTCAGACAGTTTTTCTTTTACGACACCCTTTTGACTCATATTTCAATTCTTTTAGTGTTCAAGTCTTTATTTATTTTTTGCCTCTGGGGTGGTTATAAGAGTTATTGACAGTCTCTTGACCTCACACGAGGTGAATTATAACATCCAGAGCTTCTACAATTGTTATTTTTACCATTTTTTTATTAACTCGCTTTCTTGTTTGTTTGTTTGTGTGTGTGTGTGTGTGTTTGTCCAATACAAATCTTGCAATCGATTTTTAACCAATTTCCCGACTAGCTACACATTTGAAACTTTTATAATAGATCAGAACACGATGACAATGCATTTTTTTAATACTTTTAATCATCTTTAAGCAGACTGAACTCATTTTCAGTTAATTTTGTTTTGTAGACTGGTGCAGCCATCTATCGGCCGGGACGGGAACGAAAAATTACACGCAAGTTAACTTCTAATTAACTTCATATTCTTTCAAGTTGATAGGATAATTCATCAAAAAAAATTTTAAAAAAGTATTTATTAATACATAGAATTGTCAAGTTTATATGACTTAACAGAAAATTTAAAAACATGGTATATAAAAAGTTCTTTTTATCTTGTAATTATTTATTGCTCTTTTGGTTTGTCACGCGCTATAGTCCTGGTCTTCATTCTAGCTCATGGTATTCCTTTTATTGATTCTCTATACTCTTAAATGAAGCTACCTAAGTAGCGTTAACAGATTTTCTAAAGTATTCAACTCTATTTCTAAGTTTTTAGCACTTAGTTGTTTGGGGCTTAATAAGTATGCATCACGATTATAACGTGATAACGGAGAATTTTACAATTAACTTCAAGAACTGCCGTCTCATTGGCTTAGGCTGATTTGTGGACGGTATCTTTGATTAAAGTTTGATGTTTATTTCTAAACTTCGGATGTAACATTTTTTTTAAACTTGTAACTCTAAGGCTCGAAATTTCCATTTCATTCCCATGCCCAATTTTAAAAATAGTTAAGTGACAGCTTTTTTGTTGGCTTTTTATAAAAGCCAAAATGCCAAGTTCTTTGTTATTTCAAAGATTTTTTTTTATTCTTCTTGGTATGAGATAATCATAACCCCCCTCTGTGGTTGCGGCACTGAGTTTTTATATATATATATATATATATATATATATATATATATATATATATATATATATATATATATATATATATATATATATATATATATATATATATATCAAATCTTTCTTTAGTGCTGAACTCGTTGCGCTGTTTTGAACTCTCTCTTATGTGGTAGAGGGCAAATTTACCCAAATTTGTCATTGCTCTTTAATTAAAAATTAAAGAATTCACAATCGCAATTCCTGGGTTATTTAGTTAACGTTACTTTTAACAGCAATATTATCCAAATAAATATGCTAATGAGTAAGCGGTCCTCAACTAAAACGTCTTCGTTGCATGTCCAAGCCTTTTCCTAAACAAAAGTACGTTAAAATGTCATGTTCCAAGGAACGTAGAGTTATACAAAGTCCTTCATCCTATTTAAGCGACTACATTTTTGACTTTCAGAAGTACACAAATGATTACAGATATTTCAACCTAAATGCAAACTCAGCAAGTTTGGTCTTTTAGCTAATAGGGTACAGCTAAAATGCTTAGAAGCGTTCTTGACACAGAATATTAATAAATGATTTCCCTAACTCTGTAGTTTTGTGACACGTATCTTCCTATTCAATGAACAAAAATAACACGCGACTTCCATAGTTACGACTAGATGACACTTGAGTTGTTTCGAGTCCGATGAGCCCACAATTATGTAATGCGATTTTTCAGCTCATCGACAATTATGTGCAGCAATGTCACGTGCATAACAACCTTTATGTACTCCCCAAAATAAATTATGGAAGACAGGTATAATTGAAAAGTGGCCGATAAGTACAGAATTGTCCTTTAGAGAATCATTTTGCTGTAGAATCAGTGACGATGAATTTGCTGGAGCAAGTAAATTTATCATGATGCTGCATGTTACTACGGGGACTCTTGGAAGACTTGTAAGGGTTGATGGAACGCTCGTCTTTCGTATGATATATCACTAATCCCTTTTTGTTAAACCAAAAAGTATAGTCCTTTGAAATCATCTGAATCGTTTTATTTGACCGTATTTTTGAATACACGACAGTAGTTCATCTGGCTACAGAATAACTGGATCTAGACTGCAAACTTGCTTTTCTAGCATAATCAAATAGTCAATGTTAGCTAGCTATGAGCTATCAGCTTGGCATTATTATGACTAATGTAGTCCTACCTTTGAAGAGGTGAGTTTATTAGTAGTCATCTCTTGCATATCGAAAAACTATTATAAGTTCTCCCAACTAAGGCTCAAAAATGTTGCGTAAAATAAACAAAATTGCCTTGTTAGGCTTGCCTTTGGTATTAAAGGTCGAGGAAAGGGAAAAATAATGCTCAATGGAATATATAAAATTCTTCAGTACATGTAAACTACAATTGCTAGAAATACGCAAACAACACGTCCTAAACTATTGAAAAAGGATAATGTTTTACTAAATTTAATTTTCTGTTTGCTCGATATTATAATTTCATACCTCTGAGGAGATCAACATTTTGATTAATAATAATTTGTAATTTTAACTGAGTTAGATGTAAAAACTTGGATGAGGTAAAGGGAAGTATCTTCTATCGTAGTTGAAAAGGGTACACGTTTCTTTGGGCCGGATTTTGGTCTTCCTATAGATCTGTGACGTCGAGAGGAAATTTTATTTTAAATAATACACACAGACACATTTATGTATGTATATATATATATATATATATATATATATATATATATATATATATATATTTATATATATATATATATATATATATATTCTCAATTTCTATTTAATTTTATTGTATTTTCAAAATATAATACTATTAATTGCTTATATATTTTATTAATTTAACTTATGTAGTTTTTCCGTTTTTCCGAATCTTTGATACGTTTTTATATCACCACAAATTTTTGTAATAGCTGTGATATCGCTATAATCGTAATTGCATTGGCTCATATAATCTAGCACAGTGTCGACACACGGTAGCGCTGTGCTATGTTCGATCAGATCACCAGGCGCTTCTTCACGCTCTTCATCTTCAACTTCTATCCGAGGTGGAATCGTAGCAGCATTTATAATATCGCATGTTCAAACCCTGCTTCACGAAAAATTATTTGTAATCACTGTAGAAGATTTTCTTCATCATCATCATCCTCAAATCCTTTAAATTAATTGAATCAGTCGTTTCACATCTTGCTTTTCTCGGGAAAATGCTTCCAATTAAAGAAGTGTTATTTTAGCACATCATCGCATATTTTATCAAATAAGGAACTTCTCAAATAGAAAAAAATGCTATTTTAAAAATTTTAATTTTAATATACCCAAATCGGAAGAAATTTGAAAGCAGTTTTTAATAAATTATGTATTATATTGGATAAATATTTCCGACTTTTTTTTCTGCACGAATAATCGGGAAAACACTGTATATATATATATATATATATATATATATATATATATATATATATATATATATATATATATATATATATATATATATATATATATATATATATATATATATACATACAGTGTAATCTCTATCTATCGTTTTTCCAAGGGACCGTCTGAAATGAACGATAGATGCGGGAACATAACGAAGCAATATGATCATCGGGACTGGGTGAAATAAACGACACATGCGGGAAAACGATGATTCGGAGAACGATCGATCGAGATTCCACTGTATATATATATATATATATATATATATATATATATATATATATATATATATATTATATATATAAATATATATATATATATATTATATATATATATATATATAATTATATATATATATATGTCGGACTTAAGCGGGAACGAAATAATTATTCTAAATTTAAAGGGGGCTTAGTAATTAATTTATTGTCGTGGCGTAATTCGCCACTATTCTCATATCTTGGTTCGAAATACATCGAGAGAAATCGGGGAAATTCCCTTTGGATTGATTGACATCTGTAGCCACACCCATGGTTCATCGCCGGTGTATGCGTCACAGAGATCATGTGGGCATGCGCGGTGGCTGTTGATGGCAGAAAAACAATAGCGTTTAATCAGACGGCGGGAAATTCTTGATGGAGGTAGTCACGCGTCTCGCGGGAGCTTGATGATTCTTGGATTTAATTTATCAGATTGAATCAGGTAGCTTAAGATTTTGGAAATAAACGATGTTCGATATATTAATTGTAGTTCTTTGCCACCGGCCTTTTAATTCATTGACTGCCATAACTTGAATAATTAAGTAAAGATAGATTAAGAAGGAGTAAGTTTGGATGTAAGACGACGTACTGGGAAGGGTGTAGGTAGCGAGCTCGTCATATATATATATATATATATATATATATATATATATATATATATATATATATATATATATATATATTATATATATATATATGCATATATATATATATATAATTATATATATATATATATATATATATATATATATATATATTTATATATATATATATATATATATAAATTTCTGGATACAATATTACAGACAAAAATCAAATTTCTTAGTGCATGAATTTCACAGTAAAAGGACAGTTCTCTGAAATCAATATTGCCTGTAGAGAAAACGTGTTATATATAATGCACAAATGTTAGCTTTCTTGAAAGAAACATGTAAACAGTGATTTCCCAATGGATCTCACCGATAGTATGTAATATTCGAGAGTTCAATCTGAGAGGAATACTAGAGTTCAGAGCTTATACCGAATTTAAACTTCTTCCAAAAAGAAAAGATGAATCTAGTGCGAGAAACCAATCCATAGTCTAGCGACAAAAATCTGCGATTGAAGTATAAAAAAAAAATTGCAGAATTTCGAAAGTAAAAACTTTAACAGTTTCGAAAAGAAATTATTCATATTTCATCACTGCAAAATAAAGATACAACTCTCATACAAAGTCATTATAAACAATCGCATCTGTTGTGTTTTGTTGACACACTTACCTTATCCATTACCAAATTTAACACAATGTAATAAACAGGAAAAACGTAAATTGCAGAGCTGTGGTATGAATTTCTGTCGAATATTTAATTCTCATTATAGCACCCTTATAAATTTTTTAAACTACAGTGATTTTCTTTAAAAAAATTCAGAGTCTAAACATTCAGAGGGATCATCATCAGAGTGTTTTTTGTTGTTATTGTTTCTAATGCCCCTCCCCCCCCCCCTGGAAGGAATCATATTCCAGACCAGGTCCATATAGGCTGGCGGGGGGAGGGGGGAGGGTGCGACTCCGGTTTATATAGTGACACCAGAAGGGTTGGAGTCCTATTTAGCCAGGTGCCACCTCAGTTTTAACTGATCACCCCTAGCGGTGACATCTGGGGGGATTGTACCCTCTCCCACCCTCTCTGACCTCATAGAGGGATTTTCCCGTCTGCGGAATTTACGCGTGCATATCTGGCCTAGACACGGGGGTATTTAATAGCACTTTTCGGGATTCGATCCGAGCACCCTCAGCACCGAGTAGCGACACGCTACCACTAGGCTACCTGATGCCTATCAGAGTCATTATATATATATATATATATATATATATATATATATATATATATATATATATATATATATATATATATATATATATATATATACTGTGTAATCCCGATTTTTCATACAGAAAGAGTCTGAAATGTTCCTCCAAAATAATACCAACGTAAGTTATTAAAAACTTCTTTCAAATTTCTTCCGATTTCCTCCGAAAAATTCTTCAAATTTCTGCCGAAAACAAAATTTTTAAAATAACATTTTTTTATTAATTGGGAAGGTTTTTATTTGATTAAAGATGTGATGATGTACTAAAATAACACTTCTTTAATTGGAAGCATTTCACACATAATACTGTGTTATAAATAGGTACGCAACCCCGCTTAATATAAATCTATTTCAGAAATATTAACATCCGTCAAAGGTATAATGTTGCCTTTGTCCACATGATAAATCAGTTATCCTTTTTTAACAGAGAGGTATTTAACTTTATCATTCAGGTAAATAAATGAGATCTGGTAAGAATTTGAGTTTAATTAATGCTATTGTTGTAAAAAAAAGTTCAACTGCAAAATTCGTTTAGCCTGGTAAAAATTACTGAGGATAAAAAAAGATAATCTAAGAAAGGATGATTCTAATTAAAAAGCGGAAAACTAATTAAACAAAAATAATTATAACACTTAAATGAAGATAAACTACAGAAAAAAATCAGCGTATAAAAAAAGATGTCTTAATTTAATCATGTTATGCAAACGCCTAGCAATGTAGCTTATAAAATACAATAAGTGATAAATTAAGTTATATGTTGCTTCACTTCTTCACAGCTAAATTAAGGTAGAATACATCACAAAATGTATTTTTTCTAAGAGGGAAGTGGTTAAAAGGTTTCATTGGATATAAATTTGTCTAAAGAACTTTCAGAATTAATCTAGAGGTAGAAAAACACTTGAAAACGGAGAAAAAAGCTTCCAAAATTATGATTCTTAGATTGTTTAGTTTCTGGTACTGCTTAAGGTCCAATATGGATGCATGGCAGTTGAACATTGAAAAATTTGACTCAAAGTGCATAAAAATGTATGTCAACGAAAAATATCTACATTTAAAAATTGTAACATAGCATCTCAGCCTCCTAAATTACGAAAGGAATTTTGAATCTCGCAAGTATTATTTTTAAGATTATACCGCAATATGTCCTTGTATACACACACACACACACACACACATATATATATATACATATATATATATATATATATATATATATATATATATATATATATATATATATATATTAAATATTATATATATATGCTATTTTTTCTTATTCGTGTGTTAAGATCATATGAGGAAGTTGCGAAAGACTTTACAAAAAAATTTACGATAAGATCGGAAGAAATAAAACAAAAAAAAGAGGGGAAAGTCGTCGAAAATAACTCTTTCTGCTATTTCCAGGGTAGCTAAAATGGTAAAAGCACCCATTTGCAACTAGGAAGATTCATGGCACGTCCATGCCTTGCGAGAAAGGTATTTTATAAATTGGAATGAACAACAATTCACCATTAGGAGTTTATATAAGTTCGTGATGCAAAATTCAGAATCATGAAAACAAATAAAAAATTGATACTGATAAATATGGAAGTTCAACATTCAGTTCCTTATAGGAATAAAAGAGGACTAAGAGAAAGATGTAATTCGTTTTTCCACAACGACAGAATAACTTTAAGGGTTCGAACATCTATCTGAATATGAGAATGTTTACAGTCCTGACTGACAGAATCTCTTAAAAATTTATAACTAAAAATTCAGGCAATATCTTTCATATCTTAATATACTTCATAATGCATAATTTTAAATTGTCATGTGTCACAATCAGTGCCTAAACTTTTGTAATTTTTTTTCAGGTTTCTCAGTTATGTGTCTTCATTTATCAAAAAATGTCTTTTATGATTAAAACTTTTCCTTTAACGTTTGAATTCATTAATATTTTTTTTAGGATTTTAGAAAAAAATGACAAAGGAGAGTTAAAGATGAAAAACTTTCTTTTAACGAAAGTGAAATCTTTCGAGAAAATAAATTCAAACTTTAATGGATTAAATTTAATCTCGAAACGTTCTTTTCATAACCTAATTTTGACTTTACAATGCTTTGCATTACATTCTAAGAGCGTAGAATGCTAGAAAAATGTATTCGAACTTACCCAAAATTATTTTCATTATTATTATCTGAATAACCGGTTTCTACTTCTTCCATTTGAGACAAGTTTCTATGAATCACTTCCTTCTCCAAGCTTTAGTGCAATACATATTGATGGATGAACTTTGGAAAGAACATGAAATTTGCTCGACTAACTCGGATCTCTGAATTCATTTTGAATAAATTAGCCATGACCTAAGTTAAATGTCTTTCGAGTGCTGAATGAGATATTCTCCTCCCCAAGTGACCATTAGTATGAAACCTGAATAGATGAATCTGATAACTTCAATAAGACGTCTACCTTTTATGTCTACCCGGCAGTTGTCGAACTTTTTTGCTGGTCAGGACAATATTGATGTTATATAACTTGATGTCTTTAATATTAGGGAAAAAAAGATTTGTTCTATTATATCTGAAGGTTGTATTTACCTCGGAAATAAGATGGCACTGAATGCGGTATTTGTTTTAAATCATAAAGAATTGGAAATTAAATAACCTTCTAAATAACCTCCCTTTTGCACGATAACTTTTAAGCGATGTGTAAATTGTTTTTAAAGCAGAATAACATTCTGTTTTACAAGGCAAGTGTGATTATGAGACATAGCAGTTAATCTGTGATTCGGAAAGCAAATATTAACTCCATTTCTTTAAGTTCGAAAGTGTCAGTTATTCTGCTGTAATTCTTGTTGTGGTCCTCCCCCCCCCCTGCTGTAATTCTTGTTGTGGTGATGCCCCCTTGCCGGAGTATCCATACCAGATCCATGTAGGCTTCGGGTTGAATTGTGCGGCTCCGGTTTATAATAGCACCACAAGAGTCGGAGTCTGTCTTGGATAGGTGCCACCACAAGTTTCACCGATCACACCCATAGGCGACATCTGGGGGAACGTACTTACCCCACGCACTGACTTCATAGAAGGACCTTCCGGTCTATGGAAAGAACCCTTTCAGAGGCAACAACCTCCAGCGTTTGCACGGTGCAGATTTTCCCCCGATTTTTTTAACCTACAAAATCTTGAAAAATTAAAGGTTGTAAAATGTTTTTACTTCTTTAAACTGATGACAGATGGCAGCACTAGCCATTTTTCTGCTAATTCAACTAGAATACATTGAATGCAAGGGAAAAGAAGACTAGATTTAGGCGTTCGTACTGTGCGAACGGCGCCCCTGAAAGGGTTTTAATGTGCCCATATTGTTATTATTATTTAATGTGCCCATATATATGCCCCAAGGCACAAAGATATTTAACAGCGCTTGGCGGGATTTTATCCGAGCACCCTCAGTACCGGAAGCCGACTCGTTACCGATAGGCTACCTCTGGCCCTTTGTTTTTTCTTGGTAAGTATCTTAAGCTAATAATAAATATAAGTATCTAATGGATGTATTACTCTCCCGAATTTACTTCTTCTTTTAACGCCTTTTCTTCGATGTGAAACTCAGTACAGAAGTCGCTAGTGTTAATTTGCTCATTGCCCACCAAATGTTTTCCTGCCTGTATATCTTAAAGTCATCCTTTTTCTATAATGTCACTAACACCTCCATATATTATATAATTTTTTTAAGTTATAATGTGACAGCAACCGCGGATCTCTTTCTTGACTCCTCGACTTTCTATTACAGGATTTCATCTACAGCAAATTACATTGAGCGCTGAACTGATATAGGCGGAGGCAACTAAGCGTGGGTGAATGATTAAAGGGTGCGTTCAGGGGAGAGAATGTCATTGTTCTAGAAGCGTTCGTAGCTCTCGAGCATGCTTTCTCGAAATTTGAATGCTGCATTTCGTCGCTTAATTTGGGGCAAAATAATTCATTTTCAAATGTAGACTTTAAGAATTGGCAAGATATTGATTTCGCAGGTAAGTGCACCTTTTTGCTAGACACATGTCATTTATTTTTTTTATGAAACTCCAAGAATAAGTCTGAATAAATTCTAAAACCTTCTAGAACTGTCATCAGGACACCAGTTTTGTAGCTAAATTCGTCGGGAAACTTCGCATTACAGTAGCATTTAGGGGCGTTGTATAAATATAATGAAATTACATGCTTTATCTCTAAAATAAATAATCAGAAATACAAAATTGTAAACATAAATTTACCCATAACGAATGGTTAAGAGAATATTTATAATATCCGGAATGATATTATAAAAGTTAAATATATATACTCTTTTTTATGCTCTCTCTTTTAAGGACTAAAGTTGTTATCACTGATAGCGTTGCGTTTCTGCCTCTTTAACCCTTTAGCGGCCGCGCCCGTGTACAGAGTGCGACATTTTCGTTATTTTGAATGGTTTGTTTTTACATGTGAGGTTTGAATTTTCTAAGCAGTTTCTATTTATAGCTACACCCTTTCTAATGCAGGTCTTATTTTCTGTATTCGTTTCCATTCACTGGTAGTCGTCATTTAACCGTGATAACCAGCGATTATACTGGATTACAATACGACAAAAGTAGGAGTTGATGTTGTCGATCAAATATGCAGCTATCACACAGTATCCCGCATCGAAGATGGACAATCTCTTTGTTTTTTAGGTTTTTGGACATAATAGGAATCTGTTCGCGAGTTGTCCTTATATCCAATAAACCGGACAGTTTTGAAATAAGGCGATTGTATCTGCATTCTTTGGCCTTTAATTATAAATATATCTCAATATTATAAATATTTTGTACGTTATCATAAAACGTAGAATTATTATTTTCAATATGGAAAAAAGTTTATTACAAAAGGAATAATGAAGGTTGAAAGAGACGTTGCACTTTGTGCCACGCGCGCCTGCTGATGTTCTAAAAATTGACGCGCCCGATAAAGGGTTAAAGTTCGTGAAAATTTCCTATAAATAAAGTAATATAGCAATGCCTTGGAAAGGTTTAACAGAGGAAGAAAAATAATGCTTTGGTGCTTATTTAAAAACTCGAATAGAGTTTTTTTATAGTTTGTATATTGTTTTTTCTCCTTTATAAACACGAGAGAAGGTATCTTGATTAACAAAATCTTGATTAATAAATGAATGACATTTAAACCTAATTTTCAGCTAATCAATGATTAAAAAATCAAATTTTGCTGATAAAGAAATTGATTGAAATTCGTCCAGTCTTTCTCCTAATTAGAATTTAGGAGGGAACAGAACACGTCTCTCCTTTCTACACAAGGATACGAATCCATTTTAATAAAAGGCAAAACGATGAAGCGTGCAAAATATTTTAATTGATAACCGATGTTCAATGATTAGAAACATTTCAGGAAGACAGACGACGTCAAATTTTGTACCAAACAAATCTACTGGTGTGACACTGAAAGCTTAGGAACCCAAACTCATGTATTAGGAAATGGTTTAGTATCGAACTTTTCTACGATTGCAAACCCAACCAGATCCTCTTAAAGCCGGAATCCTTTTGAAAAAAACCATAGGTGTAAGAAATACATCGTCAACATAAAAACGGTTATATTAGAATGATGGTAATCCTTGTTATTATTTCTGGTTAAAAATCGTTCATTTGTTCAATCTGCGAGAATGGAGCACACGTGTTATTGTTATTGTGACTTCCTCTCCGGTTTGGTCTCAGAGAAGAAGTCACAATAACAGTATGTAAATTCTTTATCGTCTTTCTATGGGGTACTTCTTTGAGTGCATATCAAAGCTATGCCATAAAAATGCAAGAAAAGGTGAAGGTAATATACGTATATAGGAAGGTCAGTTACTTTTAGATTCAAGTCGGCTGTTTTACTTAAAAGTCGTCACTCTGCTTCGGGAACAAAGTGATGACTTTTAAATGGCGATGAAATAAAGTTATTGCTTCTATTAATCCGCTCTCAGAGTTTGAATGTCAGACTGAGATAGATAAGAAATCGTAGAGTAGTTCAAGCGACCTCAGATTGCTGTGAACCTCGTAATTCATTATGTACTAACTGTTATAGAAAAAGGTTTTTTTCGAATGTGTACACAACAAGCTTTTAATACTAAGGAAATTCATGTTTATTTCAGCCATGAGTATAAATCTCGAAAACTTCCTGATTAACTTAAGTGTATAGCACACACGCGCGTGTATGTTTGTGTGACAAAAAATGCCTATTCCTAACGTCCTTATGCCAAATGGTATCTATTTTATATTTCACTGAACTGAGGCTTAAAGATGATTTGAATATTTTTAACTTTCCATAATATATAAACTTGAAGATTTTTAACTTTTCCTACATATAAATTTGAAGATTTTTAACTTTCCATAATACATAAATGTGGAAATTTTTAACTTTCCATAATACATAAATGGGTTTTTTTTCAGTCACTTTAAATTGACTATCTTTCCCAGGAAAATGGGTTTATTTGACTTTCGGGTAAACGCGTTAATAATTTAGTAAGCTGTATTTTCATATAACAAAACACAATTGTATAGATTTTGGCTGAAATCCATGGAGCCACTCGTTACTCCGTCCGGGACGTTGAAAAATTTGAATATCGCGAAATAAGAAAACTTCCAAGAGAGTGCGCTATATTTTAATTTAAAACCTCAAATTTAGTGCATGATGCTTCCATTTGACATCCTTTGTCCCATTCGTGCCATTTTTGGTGTGTGTCTTTTCGCAGTGTTTACATAATTATAATCTCCTCTTTAAAGTTATTTGCTCTCAGCAATTTATATTGTTTTTATGAAAACATCGTAATTAAAGTTTTCTAATTTGAATATGTCCATCGGAATATCGGATTACAAACACTGTCTCGCTGTAACTGAGTAGTAAAGGATTTTCGTTGCATCCAACGCAGGAGGAAATTACTTTATGCTTTTTCTTATTGTTCATTTCACCGTGAAGTAGAAATTACTTTCCTTATGGCAGAACTCCAAATAACTCAGCTTCTTTAGAAAGCACTTTCTTACCTTCAAATTCTAATTATTAAAGTAATTACTAACGCAGTCTTTTCAAATCTATCTCAATAAATGACAAAATCTTTTACTCAGACACGCACGAACTATTGACCTATCAATTAATTAACATAATAAAAAAAATATAAAATTCCGAAGAGCAGTTATTAAAATATTATCAGAAGTGAAGAGTTTACAACTTATCGTGTAAAAATGCAGTGTCACTCTCGTTATTTTTCTACATTCTCGTTCGGTTCATCTTCATTATTTTCACTTATTTCTCCAGACTATCTGCCTCGCGACGCCAGCAAAATATTAAAAAATTTTCAACAAAGTTGCTTTTAATGATGTTTAGTAATTGAACATGGGCTGGCACGCAACTTCGCATGGCTCCAGCGGTAATCTTTGGAAAATGTAAATTTTCGACCATTTTTCTATTCTCTGCCGAGGGCAGAAATCGAAGGAAAGCGAACCATGAATCCTTTTATGAATGGTGAAAATTAAAAACTCACTCTGTGTGTGAGCCACATCTTTTCGACAGCTTTAGTGTAAACAAGTTTTGCATATGAGATATTTTTTTGTTTTAATTAGCGGCATTTTTACAGGAAATATTTAGAGATAAGTTCTTGGGTATATGTTTTACATGGCATAATTTTAAATGACTGTCAGGTTAAGTAGAAAATAAATAAGGTCTGTTTGTTTGTGCTAGCGGGAAGCATTTTCAACTGAGCCTTTCATATAGATTACAGCGTGAGTAATGGTTAAGATTATTCTAGGAGATTAACTGGGCATCTTCAGCAATAAAATCTAGAGCATATAAGATCACTTCTAAATATTCAAAAGAAAAGGGTTTTCTAATTCATATTGCATGTCGAGTTTTAAAATCAATCTGAACACTTTACACGTGTAATTGTTCCAGGTTTGATCCCAGGTACAACACTGAAACAAAGAAATGACCATGGGATACGATTGTTTCAGCTGTTGCTCATCAACATTTCTCAGAGTTGCTAAAATTGGCAAACATTGTAAAGAGCATGCGAATGGTTCAGCTGTTGCTCATCAATATTTCTCACAGTTGTTAAATTAATAGGCATGGGAAATAGCATACAAATGTTTCAGCTGATACTCATCAACGTTTCTCAAAGCACCTAAAATTTAATGAGCATGGGAGAGATCATACGAGTGTTTCAGCTGATGCTCATCAACATTCGTTAGAGCAGCTGAAAGTTAATAAGTACGGAAAAGAGCATGCGATTTCTTCAGTTGAAACACAACAACATTCCCCAGATTTTTAAAAAGTTAATAAGCATAGGAAAGAGCATACGATTGTGTCAGATGATGCTCATAAACATCCCTTAGAACGCGAAAAGTTAAAGTGTCAGAACAAGCAACTAAAGGAAAGAAATGTATTAATGAGAAATGCTTGAAGAGAAATTTTAAATATGACATAATGGAAGAAATTGATTATTGAATATTTTCAATCTAGTATTCTTTCTCAGCATAAGTACGGAATGATATCATGCATTACTCAACGCAACTGATATTCTTATCCTTTCTTGAGATAAAAAAGAATCTTTAGGAGGGATAAGTGAGGTAAACTTTGTAGAAATGAGGGATTTTAACGCCATTATGTTTCCAGAATTTTCCCAAAACTAGATGTAGGGCTTGTAAAACATAAAATAGCATTGGTTGAGTAACCACACTATCATAAGAAACCACAACAAATCCTTGGACACCTGCGGAATCTACGGCTTCAGATAAATAGAGTGCATTATCCCCCACCCCGACTTCCTAAGCAATTCCTTCCCTGACTGGATCCTTTTCTGTCAACCATCTCTACATAGTATATATCTTTACCTTGAAGAACAAAGCGTGGTTTCAGGGGAAAAAACACCAACTTCAGCGCCCCCTTAACAGAGGATCACAAAGATCATAAATTTCAAAGGTATGAAATAAAATTCAACGCACGAAATCTTACATCGCAGGTACATCCATAATGTCACGTCATGAGAGTGATTCAAAATAAGTTGAAATCGATCTATGAAATTTCACTATTGTATAAACACATCTGAAAAAAAAATTTGATCGCATATTTGATACCACTCTAATGCAGTCATCTCCTCTTGGGCATGCATTTTTTATCATTCAGACAGAACAATGACATTCTTCAAAAATAGCTCACTTTAGCCGTTTTTCAAAATGATGTTTCGAAACCCTAGCATGGACTGATGTTCGAGGCGCGCATAACTCATGGCGAGTAATGCATGCATGTAAGAACGTGGAAGACGTTGCCAATATAGTGAAAACGTTGCCACTATAAACAAAGGAAAATAAATAATCCCCGAAATTTTTAACATTAATGACAGTAGTATTTGCAAGGAGAAAACTAACTGCGAAATAGCGTGTGGGTAATTGATGAGAAAGTGCATTCATTATCTGAAGGATAATGAACCCACAAATCTCGCGAAGACAAATGTTACAAATAAAAGCAGTTTATGTACAAATTTCCTTTTTAAAAAATTGTAATTTAGAATGTATAGGAAATATTTTGACAGAACCTGAATTTCAATTTCATTTCATTTTTCCGATGCCATGTTGCGAAATAACAGGGAATTTCTGATGGTCAGTGGTATCAGCATCGGAAGTTCAGATTTGTGTTGTGGTTCAGTGGTCCAATGTAGTATAGTTCTGTAGTGTTTCGCTCATTGACGACAGTAAGATAAAACTTAACAAATTTAATATTCAAATCACTAGTAGTAGGTGTTTCGCGTTAGCTGTCCAGAAGCTCTCTGATCAAAAGATTGAAACTTTTTGGTCTCCCCTGGAATGAAGTGACTGAAGTTTTTTTTGTGTGTGTGTGTGTTTACTTTACTATTAAATCTGTTACTATTAAAAGTGTGTTTATTTATGTGTGTGCTTTTTCTGACTAAAAGTCGCCAACAAATCGCTTCCTTAAATGTATTACTATTAAAAGTGTGCTTATTTATGTGTGTGCTTTGTTGGCTGAAAGTCGCCAACAAATCGCTTTTATTAAATGTGTTACTATTGAAAATGTGTCCATGTGTGTGTGAAGGAAGCTAATAAAATTTGTGGTTAATTTGTTTCCAATTTTTATTCATGTTAATTTCGGGGTTATATAGTTGGGTCTCTGAACTTAACCGTGTTCACTCACATGATACATACACGTTGATTTGTCATTTTCTTCCAAAGTTATGTGTGTGACAATGCTTCTTCAAACTTTAGTCCATCTATTACCCATTAAACTGTTTTCCTAGGGTTGTTATGGAGACTTTTCATTCTCGTCAATGGCGATACTTAATAGGGCGAACGCCAAATGCGCCCGGCTAAAGGAAAAGTACCCATTTTTCCGATGTCATGTTGCAAAATAACAGGGAATTTCTGATGGTCAGTGGTATCAGCATCGGAAGTTCAGATGTGTGTTGTGGTTCAGTGGTCCAATGAAGTATAGTTCTGTAGTGTCTCACTCATCGACGACAGTCAAATAAAACGTTAACACATTTTTTATTCAAATCACTAGTACTTACTAGTAGGTGTTTCACGTTAACTGCCCAGAAGCTCTTTGATCAAAAGATTCAAACTGCGCTAGCAGCGCCATCTATATGAGAGGGTTTAACCAGTCAGTTTACTGTCCAGTGAATGAACTAAGTATAATTCTGCATTTAATGTTTTTTTTCATTTCTAGTGATGAATTTCAAGTGATAAAGTTTCATATTTTTGTCCTTTTGTGCAAATTTTGCGTATTTCGTCCTTATAAACTTGGAATGGGGGAGAGAAGTATTAAACCAGTAAATGAAAACTGTTTTAATTATGAGAAAACTATTCTATTTATTGACAATAAGAAGACCTTAATAAATTGATGCGTGCATGTGTGGGACAAGCAAGGAAGCATAGAGAATTGGCCGTTATCATACTTTTATTTAACAATACTAAAAACTCATTTGAAGTAAAATTAATAGTAAAATAGGTTCAATCATATTATCAGCTAATACATGAGGAATCCAGAAGCAGATGCAAAATATTCAGTCAAGGCAAAATACTAAGTTCCATCGGAAGGCACTTTCAACTGTTGAAGAATAAGGCGATGAAAGCTTCCGTTGACAGGTACCCACATCAAGTCAGACTCGGCAGCATCATGTCAGACTCTCGGAACCTCCGAAAGTCTCCGCGACATCGCAATCAGCTCTCTCGGGTCAGTGTTCGGGGATCAGCAAGCGAAATCAGTCGACTTATTTTTGAAGGGCTGGTGTCCGTTTCGCAAGGCCATTTTGGCCCGCCCCTTTTTCTCTCATTGGACTGTGCGCTGCTCTTATCTTAATTGTTCCAGCCCCAATTGGTCCCTTATTTCACTGCTCATGTTCACAGTACAATACTAAGTGCCTACCCACCATAATTTTCGCTTGAGATACCACTTTGACAATTATTTAAAAGTTTTATTGTGGGCCATAAAATAACGTCACCATCTATCTTACAATAATTATATTCTTTTCATCGCTATCAATGGCCACTCAGACAGTTTTTCTTTTTCGCCACACTTTTGACTAATATTTCAATGCCTTTAGTGTTCCTCAAGTCTTTATTTATTTTTTGCCTCTGGAGTGGTTATAAGAGTTTTATTATTGACAGTCTCTTGAACACACACGAGGTGAATTATAACATCCAGCACTTCTACAATTGTTATTTTTACCATTTTTTTATTAACTCGCTTTCTTGTTTGTTGTTTGTTTGTTTGTGTGTATGTGTGTTTGTCCAGTACAAATCTTGCAATCGATTTTTAACTAATTTCTCGACTAGCTAGACATTTGAAACTTGTAGAATAGCTCAGAACACGATGACAATGCATTATTTTAACACTTTTAGCCATCTTTAAGCAGATTAGAATTCATTTTCTGTTAATTTTGTTTTGTAGAATGGTGCAGCCATCTATCGACGGGACGGGAACGAAAAGTTAAACGCAAGTTAACTTCCAATTAACTTCATTTTCTTTCAAGTTGATGGGATAATTCATCAAAATTTTTTTTTAAAAGTATATATTAATACATAGAATTGTCAAGTTTATATGATTCAAAAGAAAATTTAAAAACATGGTATATAAAAAGTTCTTTTTATCTTGTAATTCTTAATACTGTTATCTAAAAATTATGTATTATGATTTTAACCATTTCTTTTAATTTTATTTGTAACTAATTTATTTTTATGTGAAAATTTTCTATTATCGTTAAAACTCTATTGGTTTATTTTAATTTATTTACTGTTATTGTATAAAGAAATATATAAAATGCCAAGTAAAGAATGGCAAAGCATCAAACAATTGCATTATGAACAATATGCGTGATACTTAACATACTTTATTTAAGAAAAAAAGCTAAATGAATTACTAGAAGGTAATATTTTGAGTCGCATATATGAATACCTACTTATTTCGTTCATCTTTGATATTCTTCTAATAATGTGTTCTGACAAAAATTTAGGAGTCTCCACTGTTGAAAGAACTCCACTTAAACGCCTAGTTTATACATGCAGATAAATAGTAGATACGAAATTTGAGGTTACCCTCTTTCCTTTTTAAAAAGATGATTAAAAGACTCATGAATTATATGAATATTATATCATGAACATAATGAATTTTCAGAGCATTTTAAGTATTTGTTAAAGTTTTGTTCATTAAAATCAGTGACAATTTCCATCTGCCATCTTTTAAAAAAATATTTAATTAATGTAAATTTATACATTTGAAAAATGAAAGTGACGTATAGTCAACATCATCGCATTCAAAGTTCAAAGTAATTTCGACGAAGATAGCGACTTCGAATGATTAAAATTCTTGTCATGGCAACCACGAATATATATGGATAATTTTAAAACCATCGGAGGGAATTCAAGTTCCAAAATTTAAAAATTTAAGAGTTTTGTTTCTAATCCTTTCATTCTCTGTAAAATTTTGGGAATATTTGCAAGCAAAAAAGCAAGACTGCGAGCAAGGATTTATTATTAGTAATTCAAATGAAACGGCATTTTAAAGCAGTCTAAAAGTAGTGACATTTAAGTGATCTTATGAGAATCAAAAAGAAATTAACCTTAAAGTACAACAGCAAATATAAATTCTGTCTAGAACATATCGATTTGTACTAAAGAATTTTTTAACATCCTTAGAGGTATTCTTTAGAGGGTACTTTGTTTAACCTCTTTGTTAGAATTTAATAATTTAGTGAAGAATCAGGGAAAGTATTTTGCACAGTTTACATGAGGGACTTATAAATGCGGTAGACATGCATTTGTTATACCTTTAGTCAAAGTTGTTTTCGTTATCATTTTCAGATCGTGAGATATTGAATTTTTACGTGCAGTTTACTCGTGTTCCTTAAAAAGGTCACTCACAAGTCGTTTTGTCACCGTTATGAACGTGTAAAGATTGCTTAATTCTCTGCTGTTAATGAGTTAACTTTTGACGTTGTTATTTTGCTTGTCGCACCTTTAATAATCCATTTACCTTATGTCGTTCTCATTTGTAAAGGAAAGAGAATGCTTTATGTGTATGCATGCGAATTTATGCTTGAGTTTATTTTAAAGTCAAAGCCTGTTCACATTGCTTCCGGTGCGTTGTGTTACTTTACTACGTTGGCCCAGTGTTTGTTGAAAAGACCCATGATTGGTTTCACGCATCCCGTGGTCAATGAATTGATATTTTTAGCACTGTCACCGTTATGAACGTGCAAATATTGCTTTATCCTCTGTTGTTAATGCGCTAACTTTTCATCTTTTTCTTTACACACCTTCAACAGTCCATAATACTTAAAGACGTTCTTACTCACGAAGGAAAGAGAGAATGTTTTATGTGAATGCTTTATGCAAAGGACTGAACACATACGATCAACAAACGCTGGAGTCAAGAAATCGACAGTTTAAGGCAGTGATTCTCAACCTTTTATTCATCAACCTTTTATTCGTGCACGTCTATGCATGTACTCGTCTAATAATTAAAAAATTTGGCGGCACACTAACAATAAGATAAATTTAAAATGATTTTACTTGGATAATTGATTGATGTGCCTATAATATAGTTTGTAAAAACAGCATACGTATTTAGAACTTTCGTTTTAAAGATATAAAATTATAAAATAATACATAACGAAGTAATTGTTATTTTAAATGTTAGAAGGAATTTTTATAAATATGATAGTTCAATAATATATTTTTTCTGATCGTATTTAGTAATTAACATGTTTATTTTGGAAGGATAGAGAAAAACATACGAAAAGAATAATGAAATACAAAAAAATACGGTTAAAATTTACAAATTAATTTGTGAACATTTTTTATCGAACCTAGGGGCTTCGCCCCTAGGCTCACTTACGCTCGCTCCTCTGTTATGGCTAATAGCGAGATATATAGGGATGATTCTCGGGCAATGTAACAGCTTCCATCCATTTACTGTTGTCACCCTTAATGCGAAGGGAGTTTCATCACTGTTGAATTATCAGCTTTAAAATTCAATTAAAAATTTAAAATTTAAGATATAGACTTGAAATGAGGTTTATATGAATAAGAAAGCTTTCAGCAGATGATGTAAACATTTTCTTTGTAAGATAAAAACTCGAGGAGCATCGATATTACATCCACATAGGGGACGATATTTCTTGAAAAACTGTGTTTCATTTTTTGATGAAAATATTAGTCTGTTTTAAAATATTTTTAAACAAATGAGGTCTAGTTTGAAAGAGAAATGTCTCTAGTCTTAGATTGCAAAAAGATCAAAATTCTACGATCATTTTTTGGCGATCATTTATTTAAAATAAACTGAGATAGCAGTTACAGTAATGGTTGCTTTGTTAGGGGGGATGACTTATACTCCAGAATTGGATCAATATTTTGTATTACAGACTGTAAGGTAAAAATTAGACACTTATGCCGTCAATAAACTGGTAATCATTTTAAAGAGAGCCTGTGGTAGTATTTAGCTATTCTTGAAAGGGGAGGGGGGAAGATAGAAACTAACAACCTGCAGTTTAGTCGTTCTGTAAAAGTTGAGATGAGAGTTACGTAGATTGTGTCTTTCAACTCTTAACTTAGGTTATAATCAATTTCATAGGAGAAGAGAGGGATGTCATAGATCCATTAGTTCTGTGTGAATATGTGAAAGGTAAATCAGGGTTATTTCATGTGTAATCTTCAACTTTGCCGATATTTTTCAATTGATTGTTTCCTTGACATTGTATTACTAATACTACATAAGTTTAAAAGTTTTTAAAATATTTATCAGGTGATTGCACAGTGCAGTTAACAATTACTGAATATGATATCCTAAAAAGATTAATACGGATTTAAGTGCATCTTTTGTTAAGTTTTTTAATTTAAAGTTAAAAAATATATTTCTAATGCTGAAGGTTTTTTAAAAGTTAAGATTGTATGACGTGCTTTGATAATTAAGCAAGGAATTTCTTTTACAAAGCAAATAATGCAGTTTCAGGAACATTGGAAAATAAAAACCGATACACAAAAAATTTTTTAGCAGTTTTAATTGAATTAATTGTATTTTAACGTTAATTTACGTGCGTATAAAAAACGGTGAAAGATAAATAAAATTAAATTAAATGAAAATTTTCCGTTCTCAAGTTTAAATTATCTAACTACAACTTGAAATGTCTAAAAATATTGACTCTTTTATTTTAGATATTTACATTTGTATCCTTTTTTTCAATTACCACCATTCCTTTTTTAAATCTATAACTCTGTCACTATTATAGATAACACAGGTCTGAAAATATTCAGTGAAAAAATATTTTTTGCAAAGTAGCTATTGACTTTTATGTCTTTTGGTATGCTAATTTCAAATATGTCATTCGTTTTTGTCCATCACGTAACAGTTTTTGAAAATTGCTTTTAAAAATTTAGAAAAATAATGCTTTATATACCATGTAAAAACATTTCTAGGAAGTAAAACAAAATAATAAGTAAGAAGTTTTGTGTGAAAATTGCTTTAATACTCACATATATATTTAGAATCCACATTACTGAGTCGTTTACTGTCATTGGTACAAAAGCATATGATTCTGGATATTCAGCAATGGCGGCATAAAATCAAGTTTCTAAGGCTTTGTAGTACCTTTTTCTTTTGTGTTGAATACTCCGTGTGGAAGCAGATCTTCTGTGTGTAACTTGCGGCTGTTCTCTATGTAGCGACCAGTAGTAATCTGCTATCATATTTTTGTTCCATCTCCCTTGGAATCTGCATTCCATCTGCTTAATGGCTTGGTGAAATCTTTCGCCGTGTTCCTCACTGAAGGCACCAAGATTTTCAGGAAAATAGTCCAGATGAGACATCAAAAAATAAACTTTTAAGCTGACAATATCCTAATTTTTTGAAATTTTCAAGCATACTTAGTACAATTCGTTTGAAGTTGGGATCCTTTTAATTTCCCAGAAATTTATTAACAACTTCTTTAAAGGAGCTCCAAGCTTCCTTTTCAATATTTGTCATCCATGCTTCAAATTTTCCGTCCTTCATAAGTTTTCGAATATCTGGTCCCACAAAGACACCTTCCTTCACTTTGGCTGCAGATAATCCAGGAAATGCATGAAGCAAGTGCTTGAAACACCGACTGTCTTTGTCTAGAGCTTTCACGAATTGTTTTATATGAAGTGGAGGAAGAAGAATCTTTTCTCGGTCAACCAAAGCTTCCTCAATAACATTTTAGCTGCCAATTTCCATTTTCTCTCTTACTGGCCACTCTCTCTTAATCCAATGTTGACTCCTTTCCCTGCTGTCCCACTCACACACGAAGCATGGATATTTTGTATATCCCCCTTGAAGTCCAAGAAGCATGGCAATTACTTTTAAATCCCCAAATATGGTCCACATGTGATCCTTGTATTTAAGTTTGCCCAAAATGGTGGCTAAATTTTCGTATCATTCTTTGTGGCGCACGGAATGTCCAACTGGTATTGAAGCATATTTGTTTCCGTTATGGAGTAGCACGGAGCTTGAGGCTTTGAGGCTTCTTTTGCATGAGTCAGTGAAGAGCCTCCATTCCTGTGCGTCATATTCAATTTGAAAATATGCCATCAAGCCAGGAATATTAATGCAATAAACTAAATCAGCATCTTCAGAAAAACAAGGAAGGAAATCCTTTTCTCGTCTTCTAAACCATGAAAAATAGACACCGTGTCTGTCTTAAGAGGAAATGACAGAATGAATGAACTTCACCTCATTGTCTACACTATTTTATTAATTTCTTTCCTTTTTTTATTATGTGTATCGAACATTTTTTGATTTTATTAATTGTTTTTTGTAAACTAACAAAAAAATAAGTTATATATATATATATATATATATATATATATATATATATATATATATATATATATATATTAATGAAATCAAGCGGGAGAACAAAAATAATTTGCATGTTAAATGTATATTCATAAAAACACAAAGACTGAAAACAGAAAATTTCTTATTGTGAAAAAACTGTACGTGATGGAATTTTCTGGTTATTTTTTCTGAAATCAGTTTCCAAAAATACATCAGAATCAATGCTTAGTTTTCAGGAAATATTTTCATCGCAGACCTGTGTAATTAGTAATTTCAAGCATTACTCCGTCAATATATATATATATATATATATATATATATATATATATATATATATATATATATAATATATATATATATATATATATATATATATATATGTATATATATATATATATATATATATATATATATATATATATGTATATATATATATATATATATATGTATATATATGTATATATATATATATATATATATATGTATATATATGTATATATATATATATATATATATATATATATGTATATATATATATATATATATATATATATGTGTGTGTGTGTGTGTGTATGTATGTATATGCCGGAAATTTGTATTGTATCACATAGTTACAATGATCTGAGTGGTTTTTATTATCGCTAGGCGTCATGACAACATATTAATGTTTGGTTAATCAATTTCAAACTTTTAAAGCTATACAAGAACCCATATTTTCTTAAAATACCCAGTGAAAAAAAAAACTATGTGTTCCTGTTTTGAGACTTTCCCACAAGTTTCCTGGAATCTCTAAAACTGTTTCTTAAAGCTATATTCGTCGTTGCTGAATTCAAAATATATATCCTGTAAAATTGTAACTCGATTATTTTTAGCGACTCATTTTCGAAAAAAAATATAGAAAGATATAAAAATAGGACGGACCCCCGTAACTGCTTCTTAAATCCTCACTTCAATGTGAATCAGGAAGTGAAAAAATGCTTAGGGTGAATTCAAACGGAAGTAGTAGCAGGCAATTAAGCAAATGCTTGGAAGAAAAGAAAGTGGTGTATTTAATAATGCAAGCTTCAATCCATTGTAACGAAGATTATTAATGACTTAATAATGATGGCCATTGAAATTTTAGTAACTAATACGCGATAATAATTCTGGAACATTGACAATGAGTGATAATTATGTTCTTGCAGACGGGACCTTAATTATACCGTCATTTAGATAAATAATTTTTTTATCGATATATATGCATATCTCGTCGAAAGAACACATTTTTTTCTCGAAAAAAAATGAGTGTTGGGATAAGCTTTTTAATAATATACTTCGGAAATTTTTGTGTAAAATATTCAAGCAATTTGATTATTCCTGATATTTCTGACTTTTCTGTCTAAAACTTCTGTTATTTTTCACCACTATTTAAGTGGATTATATTACTTGGAAGTAATCTTTACCCCATATTTTGAAAAATAAGAAATGTCATGGTAGGATTATTTTTAATATTCTGATTTCTTCTGTTATTAAAGACCCTTTCATAGATTCTTTAAGGGTTATTTTGGAATGCAAGTGGCAATTATCTTTTTCAGACTGGAACATATAACATAGCAACTAAAATCGAAATTATACATTTTGGCTAATCATAAATCACTATTACATACAATTAACGACTTAAAATGTTACATACAAAATTATTTTTAAACTGAATGGAAAAATGGGCATGATATTGATATTACCAAAACTGTCACAACTAAATTATTTCCATTAATTGGAAATATATCACTTTGTGCTAAAAATTGTGTGGGGGTAGACTGGTGACTTTCTTTCGCAAGCACCAAAACAGGATCATGAAGAATTCTCAAGTAGTGGCATATTTACTAGGCTCTCTCTTTATTTATATGATTTATCTTCTAGTAAACTGAAACTTTAGGATCAATCATCAACTTTTACGGCAAAACTTTGCTGGTTGTCCATGCATCCTTTCCTGTATAGCAATCTTTGCATTTATCGGAAGCTCTCTTAGTTTAGGAATATTTCTCTGATGCAGTAAAAACTCCCCTCTCTCTTTTACCCAATCTTTATTAGAACACGTTTTTAAGGCGTTTTTAACTTGGTCAACCGTTCCGCCCTCTCTGCCCACAACTGGACAACCTGAAATTCAGTGCTTCTGCTTCTTGATATCCATAGCACATAAATCTCATGTATCTTTTATCACCTCCAATATCATCTTACCCTCAATGCGGTTTATATAATCCCTCGTGAAGTATTTTTTATCTCATTCGTGAAGTTCAATATTTCTATTTTCAAGGGGTCATCCGGGTTCCCTCAGTATCTGTCCACGTGATATGAATTTTCCTTCTTCCTTTCTTCACTTCCGATTCCGTTGGTGGGTTAAGTCCCATGATTTTGGATTTTACAACCTCTTTGCTTATACCTTGTTACATACCCACCAGACAAAAATTTTTTCTTCCATAGCTGTATTACACTCGTGACTTCAAGATGACAAACCTCTTAGAGTGGGCGTTGCAGTCAAATTCTTGTCTGTAATATGCCATACAAAAAGATGCCAGAAATAAAATCGAATGGAAAATTGCGAATCGCCTTGCAACATGCTCCCCGAATTTTCTAAAATCGTGCATCTGTGTAAGTACCTCATGTTACATTTGATGTGGCACGTGGTTAGTATTCCCTCCCAAAAAACAACTGCTAATCCGGAGCAAAATTTAATTTTTCACTTTTCCCAGCTAGGTAAAATACAAGGTGCGCCCATAAAGTAACCGGACAGTTTTTTATAAATAAGAAAAATATTACTCACCTTCAAATGAATTTATCTCCTTCAAAATAATCGCCAAAGGAGTCTATACAATTTTTCCAACGTTTCTGCAAGTCATCGAAACACTGTTTATAGACGTTGGAACTAACCGTTCGCAAAATACGCGTAACATTTGATTTAATATCCGAGACGTTTTCAAATGTCTGTCCTTTCCTGGCCATCTTAAACTTCGGAAAAACTAAAAAATCAGCTGGCGATAAGTTGGGAGAAATATGGTGGATGATTTATCACTGTAATTGAATACTTAGCAAGATATTGTTGTACAGAAATTGCTGTATGGGGCCTAGCATTATCGTGTAAAAGAAACCATTGCCCAGAATCAAACAATTCCTTCCTAACTCGCCTTATCCTGTTTCTTAATCGAAAAAGCACCTCCTCATAAAAATACTGATTAATTGTTTGATTTTCAGGAACAAATTCGTGGTGAATAAGTCCTTTGTAATCGGAAAATGCAAAATCCATGAAAGGACAGAGATTTGAAAACGTCTCGGATATTAAATCAAATGTTACGCGTATTTTGCGAACGGTTAGTTCCAACGCCTATGAACAGTGTTTCGATGACTTGAAGAAACGTTGGAAAAATTCTATAGACTCCTTTGACGATTATTTTTAATGAGATAAATTCATTTGATGGTGAGTAATATTTTTCTTATTTATAGAAAATTGTCCGGTTACTTTATGGGCGCACCTTGTATGTGTTGGGGAAATTTAGGTATATCTTGGAAACAAATCGCTGATATTATTTAACATTTTTTTTCCCATTGATTCGTTTCAAGATTTAGATATTTACGTATAATTTCAATGATAAAAATTGTATAACCAATAAACATATAAATTAATCTCTGCCTTACGTCATCATAAAAATTAATTTGGATCTTTAAAAAAGAGAAGGAAAAATTGATAAATGAGAGGACATGCATTAAAGCGATCTCAGTACATTTTCTTTAAATTTAAATGCAGAAAAAAGAAGCAGAACTATTTTCAACAAAGTATGTGTGTTTTGATAAGCAAGACAATTTCCAAATAATGACCAGTCTTCAGAGAAGATCTACATTAAAATATTTTAAGCAACGCATAGGCCTGTTTATATTTTCTGCATGCTTAGCAACTATGCATAATAATTTTAAAAAATTGCTTTATATTTCAGATATCTCGCATGCAACATCACCTAAATTTCCATTTTATGGTTACTCTCCTTCCATCATTTATCTCGCAAAGAAATTGACAAGGAAGGGAAATTTTAACCAGAAATCATGCGGATAATTCCCAACATCGCATCCCCGTAGAGCTACAGAAATGTAAATTTCATGGCAACTAGCAGTAAATCTTTTACATAATTACCGTACATGACTGACACTTTTCCAATAGACTTCGGTAGAAATTCGATATTGAAGTTTACAGTTCAATAAAAGTGCACCGATCCGTCTGGTAAAAGATAATTAAAACACTTAATCATTCTCTGTATGAAGTAGAAGGAATTAAACGCTGAACAGCAATAAATTGTGTAAATCATTAAATTCCACGGAGAATATGTTGGTAAACAATTTTCTTGTGTTAGAGTACTTTATCATCCCGCTAAACTTTGGATAAGAAACTTTATTTATTTAATATTTATCGTATGTTTTCAGTTAGTGGTTATAAAGTTGGGGAATTCTCCTTTAAACTTAGTATTGGGCGTCGTCGTATGTAATTTTCTTTATAAGTTAGTAGTAGGATTTATAGTTTAACTAATATTTCTATGCACATCCAATGTTAGGGAAAAAATAATTTCGCTACTGATGGAAAAGTCATATTTGTTTTATTTTATATAATATAATAGGCTGAATACCCGTGCTTCTCTATGGAGTACATTCAAATTAAATACAACGGTCAATATAATACCCCCCAAAAAATATTTATAAAAAAATCGTAACGGATATTTTTACACAAAATAATGTAGAAGAAAATATTCAAATTAAATACAACGGTTAATGTATGCAATTAATTTGTATGTTAAATATCCATAAAACATACTAATTTGAATGAAATTCATAAAAAAAAATTCCATCTCAATCAGTCTAGTGGTTAAATTTTATCTTTCACCGTATTTTAATTTTTTTTTGTCAATTTATTTCGTTGTTATGCACGTGACGCAAAATTAATTTAAAGTATCACAAAAAGAAAAGAAATCACGTGATTAGCATTTAATAAATTAAATTCTAAAAATTTATTTTTGAATTTCACCAAAAATCAGAAAATGGAGGTAAAGATTCGGAAAAAATTTCATTTCAAAGAAATTTTTATGATCTTTCTCGTGATAAAAATTTCATAACCCTCAGATTATTGTTTTAAATGCAAACTTAAAAAAAAGTTACAAAAACAGCTTAAAAATTTAATTAAAAAAATCTAAGAAGAATTTTTCAAAAATTTTTCTTAGTACACCCCTACACTACAAGAAGAATCGCCATGCAAAATTTCAGCCCTTTAGGTCCAGTGATTTGGTCAGTGCATTATCTTTCAGTCAGTTACGGAACTGTTTTTTATATTAGATAAGCATTGTGCTATTCCATCAGAGAATATACGGCAATTACTACTTACAACGCAAAAAACTCTGTTGTTGTTTATGGTCCTTGACCGGAGGTAATCCAAATAATGAGCGGGGAAATAAATAGCGGGGAGAATTGCAGCCCCATCGCTGGCGCTGAAAAGCTATTTTTAGAGTTTCGACTGGGTTTCGCACGTAAATATTGCAAACTTTAACAGAGGGAGAGTTCGAGAATGTTCTTTTGCAAGCTAAGCACTTTATTTAGGCGCGTTAGAAAGACAAAGCATAAGACCAGATTCTTACAAGGCTAGCGGGCTGAAGGGTGCGGCTCCCGTTTATAATGCCACTACAAGGGTCGGTGTTCGATTTAGCCAGGTGCAACCTCCATTTTGATCGACCACGCCCGGGGGTGACATCTGGGGGGATTGTACCCTTTCTCAACCTGTCTGACCTCATAGAGGGACTTTCTTATGTACGGATTTAACGTGCCCATATCCGGTCTAGACACGGAGGTATTTTATGACGCTTGTCGGGATTCGACCCGAACACCCTCGGCACCGAAAGCCAACGCGCTACCACAAGACTTGCAAAAAAGGAAAAAAACTCTGGCACGGAAATATGCACAGATAGTATCATTTGCAAACTCCTCGCAAGAAAGTATTTGCCTTAGAATGCACGTAAACAGCTATGTTTTCTCACTAATTTGTCGTACTCTGATGTAATTTCGCTTTGTGGTAGTGAGGCTTTCCAAATTACACAGCTGACTCATCAGGCATTTTGTTGCCGATTGTAGCCATTTTGATATGATGTATATAGAAGCGTCATTCTTTTCCCCTTTGAATCATCTTCTAAAATTTCCTGATCTTTTAAAAACCCATGTAAACCATTGAGTTCTGAAAGCCCACCGGAGAAGGAAATTTAAAATATGCCTTTCTTCTTACTGAAATTCGAATTACATCCGCAAAAAGTTTATTGTAATGAAGCGCTTTCAAAAAAAAATTAAAATTCATATTTTAAGAGAAAATAAAAATTTTGAAAGCTTTGTTTCATTACATTTTTGTGTTAAAGGTCGAGGACATCTTTAATGCCGACGTAATTATAGGATATGGCGTTTGTCGGCAACGGTAGCCAATTTACAAAAGTTTTATGAGCCTAGAGTGTGTGGGGTCTTTTAGATGATAGACGCAGATAAGCAAGGATAGCACCGTTTGTGACGTTAAGTTGCAATGACTCTTTGTGGGTGATGGATTGGAGGGGAGCGTTAGAAAACCACATGGTTTGGCGGTGTTTGCGGGTGGTCAAGGAGCTGTTTGGATCATTGCGTAAGAGGGGCGTTTTTGATTAAGAAAGGGTGTAGCAAATGAGAGATTTTTAGGTGTTGAACAAATAAAAAGTCGAGAGTTTCCCGAATGGCTGGTGAAATGGTTCCGGAGGAGGGAACGTTTAAGAAATTAAAATATTGGAAGTGAGTTTGGGAGAAGGAAGTTGGAGTGAGTCGGAGTCCAGGATGCCTTGCCCTGAATCGGCTGAAAAATAACCTGCCCCTGTTTGATAACCCCAAAAGTCCGGTCGAATATTCCCGGAGCAAAAATAAAATTAAGGGGGTTTGATGTTTCGGAACTCGGTTGATCCTTCCCGAGAAAGAAAACCTGTGTGGAGTGACGACTGATAGTTGATTCCGAATCCGAAATAAAGAGGGATAGCAGAGAAGATTGCCTCCAGTCCGTCTACAGTGACAAATAACCCCAGCGTGGAAGAGGGCCCCATCAAACTAAAGAGAACCTACAGAGTTCAAACTGACGTCACGGAAAGAGTCCCCTACCAGAGTCATCACAGAACCCGAAGGTCGATCTCAACTAAAAGATGTGAGTGTTTCTATTGATTTTGTTTAGTTCAGATCCCGCGTTTGCTATTGATAGTTAGTGTGAGTTTTACGTATTTGAAAATATCGTGTATTTAATTTGGATAGGAGATTTTAGAATTTTGGGTAGTTCGTTTTTACGCTCCCTGAATCAGAAAGTCCAACTAAAAAGAACCCTGTTTCAATTGCTCGTGGTTTTGATAGTGAACACAGCAGCTTTGATGTTAATTAAAATTTGATGAGATGAGATGTAAATATTAGGACAGTGTAAATAAATAAGTTTTTTTTTGTTTTAAACCTTGTTTCAGTAATTATTTATCTGTTGTGTGTTTTAATGTGGAGCAAAGTTGATGTAGCAGATTCAACTGGTTTGAAAATTTGTTCGTTAATTGCTAATTGCGTCCAGAGCCTTGGGTAACAAAATAAATAATTATAACACAACGCACCCAAATACCCCTTGTCTTCAGATAGATAATCTTTCTACTACCACCAAATAAATCATGACCAAAAATTAAAATGAACTTGCAATTCGACATTTATGACACACAAGTAGTTTGCTTAAAGCAATGTTTACTTTAAATAACACAATGGCATATATGTATGCAACGTATTAGCTAAGAGAGAAAGATAATAGAATTTCATATAGTAGGTTAATAGGGATGTTTTAACAATGGTAATTTATCGGGTGGCATTGGAACAGCAATAACGGTATTGAGTGGCGTACGTTTAGGAGTGATTAGGAAGCAAGATGGAGGCTCATGAGTAAGCCTGGATATTTATAAGCTCTATAAGATAATTATCCCTTTTTTGTATTCATCCTTTTCAAGAAAGTAGAAGAGTCAGCTGACTTCACCGCATATGATTTTTAAAAAAAGCTGATAATGTAAACTGTCGATTTGGCAAAAAAGATCATCTCGATGAAAGCACGGTAATAAACACGACTGTTTATTGCGAGATACTAAGAAAGTTGCTTCGTAAAATTCAAAAGAAATATAGAAAACGCCAAATGATTTTTAGATTAACAATATTGTAGGTTCACATTGCACAAATGTTTTGAAACACCATGCCTGAAACGACTATGACCTGAAGGCGGATGTAGAATAGTGGCCCCGAGACTTAGGTGGCAGATTTCTGTAGTGGTATTTCGTCACATGCCGTGACATGGCCTTAAATTCGAAAGATATCAAATTGAACCGTAGATTAAGGAATCTAGAAGCTGATGAAGATGATAAAAAAAGGTGCCTTTTTACGTCGTTTCAAAGCATTGCTTACTTTCTGGACATGTCTAGAACCCATGAAGGTGTATAAATTGTGTACACACGCACACACACACATATATATATATATATATATCAAGGATTTTTAAGGACAGGATAATATTCACTGTTAATAACGTAGCGCAGGAAGGAGAACGAAGAATAGCGGAGAGAATTGCAGCCCCGTCGCTGGCGCTGACGTAAAAAGCTATTTTTAGAGTTTCGACTGGGTTTTGCGCGTAAGTATTGCAAGCTTCAACAGAAGGAGAGTTCGAGAATGTTCTTTTGCAAGCTAAGCACTTTATTTAGGCGTGTTAGAAAGACAAAGCATAAGATCAGAGACATGTAGACTTTCAGAGCAGCAGGATGTGTCCGTTGCGGGATGAGACGATTCGCGATTGAGATGAATGGCGAGGTGCTTTTAAAATATTAAAGAGAGTTTTAGGCTTTAAGAAGTGAATAATGGAAACGTTAGTTTTATGATCGGAGATAAGACATTTATGGTGATTAAACAAAGATAATTGAATCGAAAGTTTGAAGAAGGGAACAAGCGCCAAAAAATTGAAATTCTTTTTTTTTCGGGGGGGCGCCATACTGTTATTTACATATAGACGCTCCTTGTAAGCTGTAAAAGTCACTGGAATAACGGGTGAATGTAAAGAATCTCATAGAAAAGTTTAGTGAAGAAAAAATAATAAATAAGACAGTTTTTTTAAGTTTTTTTTAAATTTCTCACAAAAACAGTTTTTGGATTCGTTCCCTTCTTCAAACTGCCGATTCAATTAAATGTTTAAAAGGACTTGTGTTATTTCCACTCGGATCACTGCACCGATCCAGAATGACTGTACGTGATATGAAACTTTACATATATATATATATATACTAGCGGACCCGACAGACGTTGTCCTGTTCAAACGTTGTAATTCTAGCTGAAGTACCCGGCGATGCCCGGAATTTTAAGAATATTTGTTAACCAAAATCAATTTTAAAACTAAACACAGTATAAGTAACATAGAAAAGATTTACCCTTTATCATTGGAGCAAAAAATTCTGAAAAGTAAAACATAAAATATATAAATTTATAATAAACCTATAAAAATCCATTAAAAAACTAAACGCAGTATAAATAACATAGAAAAAAACCATACGAAATGTTATACATATTAATAATATGAAAACCCAATTAAAAATGTATAAATGCATAATAAACTCCTCAGATTTCAGCTATATTCGGTATTTCATCATAAAAAAGCTGAAAAAAATAAAAATAAATAAAAATAATAATTTTAAAAAATCATAAAATAAAATTAAAATTAAAATTAAAAAATAATAAAATAAAATAAAGTAATAATTAAAAAAATTATAAAAAAAAGCTGAAATAAAAAAGCCTTTAAAAAAAAAGCTGAAATAACATGTCTAGCAAAAGTTACACAACTCTAGATTCGAACACGGGTTGAAAGCACGTTACTCTCCGAATGGGCGACCTTCTGAATGCGCCACGATTACACGGCGTTCTACTGAGTAAAGTGAAACATATTCGCTATTGGAAAGTTGTTGTGGGCTGGTGATTATACATGTCAGAAGAGTTTTTACTCAGAAATAAGTTAGCAAGATAGAATCTAAGTCTTTAGCTCTTCAATAGGCAGAAAGATATAGGCGAGGGGGACTGCAGTAGCGATTAAAAAAGATCTCGTGTCACTTAGCGTGGTTGATTCGAATTTTCCATCCCGTGTCGTGAATATCAATATGCCGTTGGATCTGATCTATTTTAGAGTATAAAATCTGACTTCAAAGATTATTATTTTCATTTATTATTCTGGTTTAATATATGACTTGAAACTTTTTGATTTTCTTTATTTTTATCTTTTCGCTCGCTGTTTACTATCTAAACCTAACGTGGACGCCATTATTCAGAAGGGTGATTCCACAAACTGTAACAGTTTCCATTTACCGGACGCACCCCCTTATAAATTGTTGGATTTTTATTAATTAATTAAAAATATAAAAACATTTTCTATCGGATCAAATTGTGAATCTAAACCATTCTCGAATCAACTTAATCGCACACACAAAATTTCATAAAAATCAGTCCAGTCGTTTAGGAGGAGTTCAGTTACATACACACGGACAGAAGAAATATATATATAAGATATATATATATATATATATACACACATACATCTGTGTGTGTGTGCGAGTGTAAGGAAGCGTAAACATTTATCATCATTATAGCTTACAGAGCTAAGCAAAAGATGGTTTTATTGAACTTAAAGATGGTTTATTGAAATGTAAAAACATTACTTCTTTATAATTTTATTTTCAACGTATTTTTAATTATGTTCCATTAATTTTTATAAGCAGCTTCGATGTTACTAAATCATTTATGACAGAGCTCTTTAATATTTTCTTTAATAACATCTCATTAAAATTATCCGCTTTATCTTTAGTAATTTCAAAGCATGACATACCCGAAAATATTTAGATTATTCTGTCTTACTGCTATCTTATTTGAAGTGAGGGAGTAACAATGCCTTTTTTAAAAAAAACTGATATCATAATCCCAATAAGTTCATTATTTTGTTTCTTTTCGCATAGAAATTAACAATTATGTGTGAGTAAATACGATTTAACTCATTTCGCAGCATCTTTTAATCACGCTAAAAGAGATCGCTATAAAAATTATAGCTTCAGAATTAATGTTTTGTCAATAAAAAAATAATTATAGCGATAGGATGATATATCTAAAAATACTCTGCTCAAGCTAATAAAAATCAAACATCAAAACTGCATAAAAAGTGTTCTAATTTTAGGACCCATAATTTTCTTTGTAGTAATGCTTTCTATACGAAATTTTATGTAGCGTTTTCTTGTTCAATCGCAATTAGGGAGAAAAAAGATATAAGAAAAAAATATCGCTGCTAAATATTCTTCCGCATAAAAAAATAATTATGTATTCGTAATTGAATTTGGATTGCTGTTACGAAGATGGCAATTTCCTCCAGCTATTATTTCGTATTATACAGCTATTCTCTCATTCTATTTTACTGATTTCCCTATTCATATTTTCTAAGCTAATTTATAAATAAAGAACGTTTATCTTGTTATGATATATTTTCATTCGATTGAGATGAATAAAAAACCCTGATAGGCAGTTTGTTAAATGTATGATACCAATCAATATTTTTTATTCATCCCAGTATAATGCAAATAAATGTTCATATATATATATATATATATATATATATATATACACTGGTGTAAGAAATTAAGAGAATTTGCAGACTTGGTCGATTATCTCTAGAACTACTGAACCGATTTTAATGAAATTTGATATGTACATACATTGATACAATACAAAACAAAAAACCATTCAATAATTGTAATACACATGCATGATCGTGCGTAACGCACGTTGGAAACGGAAGGTATGAAACAGAGGTTGCGGAATAAACAAAAAATGGATTAATAGATGGTGTTATTTTGCAGCAAACGGTTAATTTCAAATTGCAACAGTAAAAATGAGTAACCACCAACGTTTAGATGATGGAATGAGGTGGCGAATTGTGGGGAGGCTAGAAGCAGGCCAATCTCAAGTCCAAATTTGTAGAGAGTTCAATTTAACGCCCTGCGTCGTGTGTAACTTATGGAAACAGTTCCAGGATACCGAATCCATCGAGAGAAAGCCTGAGCAAGGTCGTCCAAGAGCCACGACGGCCAGAGAAGATCGCCATTTGTCGATTATAGCGAGGCGTAACAGGAGTCTACAGCTTCTCAGCTCTCTCGTGACTTTTATGCGGCCACAGCAACCCGTGTATCAAGGGTGACTGTTTCCAAAAGACTTCATGAGAAAAGGTTGTTTGCAAGAAGTCCTGCTGTTTGCGTCCTGCTCACTTCTACGAACAGGAGAATCCGTTTATCATGGTGCAGAGAGCATCGAGATTGGAGTATGGATCAATGGACGACCGTTCTCTTCACTGATGAGTCTCGGTTCAGCCTAAACACCGATTCTCGCCGTACGTTCATATGGAGAGAATCCGGGACCAGCTACCTACCCTCCTATGTCCGCGAAATCGACCATTATGGCGGAGGAGGTTTAATGGTCAGGACAGGCATCATGTTGGATGGCCGCACAGCTCTCCATGTCTTTGAAAGAGGCACTGTGACTGGTGTGAGGTATAGGGATGAGATCTTGGAGCCCTATGTTCGCCTTTTCAGGGGTGCCTTTGGCCCTGAGTTCATTTTAATGGACGATAACGCGTGGCCACATAGAGCTCTTCTGGTCGACGAATTTCTAGAGAGTGAGGATATTCGCCGGATGGATTGGCCAGCCAGATCTCCAGACCTTAACCCTATAGAGCATTTCTGGGACGCTTTGGGGAGGGCAATTGCAACTCGCAACCCCCCACCAAGAACGATCCAGGGAATGAAAACGGCGTTGCTGAACGAGTGGGACCAATTGCCACAGGTAATGATAAACTGCTTTATTTCAAGTATGAAATCACGCTGCGAGACTTGTATATCTGTAAGAGGGGACCATACCCCTATTAACCCATCTATTAAACCTTTTTTGTGTATTCTGCAACCGCTGTTTCATACCTTCCGACTCCAAAGTGTGTTACGCACGATCATGCTTGTGTATTACAATTATTGAATGGTTATTTGTTTTGCATTGTATCAATGTATGTACATATCAAATTTCATAAACATCGGTACAGTAGTTTTAGAGATAATCGACCAAGTCTGCAAATTCTCTTAATTTCTTACATCAGTTTATATATATATATGTATACACACTCGTCAAAAGTGAAATTGCAACACCATGAAGGAATGCGCGTAGCAATGTGAAAATAACAGGATCGGTAGATGTCAGAGACATATGCAAATGATTAAATGCGCGTACGTGTCTGGTCACATGATACCAAGTTTCTGGCTATAAAAGCCGGTAGCTGGCCCACTCTTTATATGTCTGGCCCACTCTGTCAATGTCAGATTATTGTTGTAACGGAACTTGAAGAAGGGTAGAAAATGCTTCGGAGACATCAGCCAGCTGAATACCAGCAGTTATTGACAGAGGAACGAGTACGTATCCTAGAACTGCATGAGCTCGGTTTGGACGGCCAGTCGTGTTGGACGGAACGTCAGTATAATTCACCGATGTGCGGCACGATGGACGCAGGACCATCTGAGAACACGGCAAAGAGGCAGTGGATAATTCAGGTGAACGTCAGATCGCACTGATAGGCAATTTCTGGCGAATGTTTCGTGGGGACCCGTTCGCCACGGCAAGTCATATTCAAACCTACCTACCATTGTCAGATTGGGCATCTGTCTCCTGCCAAACCATCCGTAACAGGTTGCATGAGGTAGTGATGCGCGCACGGCGGCCAGCCTCTCAGGTTCCTTTAACCTCTCGATGCAGGGCTGCCCGTCTGGCTTGGTGCCGACGTTATCGTCACTGGAAGAACGAATGGTATCGGATATTGTTTTCAGATGAATCCCGTTTTTTATGGAGCAATGATGGTCGTGGGCATGTATGGCGGCTTCCCGGAGAACGTTACATGCCAGCCCATATTGTCGAACGTTCCACCGGCCGCACACCGGGCTTCATGGTTTGAGATGACATCATGTTCGGACAGCGGACAACCCTTGTGAACATTACTGGCAGTTTAACATCGGCCCGGTACGTAACACAAGTTGTTATGCCTGTGGTTCGGCCACTTGTGCAAGCCGCCCCCGGCACGTTATTCCAGCAGGACAATGCCCGGCCTCATGACGCACGTCACAATCTGAACTGCCTCAATGGAATTCACATCCTTCCCTGGCCGGTAGCCTCACCCGACCTCTCTCCCATCGAGCATGTGTAGGGTGCCATCGGACTTGCGGTGCACAGGGCACCGCAGCCGTATACCGTAGATTAACTGAGAGCTGCAGTGGACTCGGCTTGGCAAGGACTATCTCAGGAGACTATTAATAGCCTCATAGACAGTATGCCTCGCCGTTTAGAGGCCTGTATACCTGCCCCTGGTGGTCACATTAGATACTGAATAAACAGTTTAATTTTTCATATCTTTCTTTGTTTCTTTAATCATCTGCATATGTGTCTTACCTCTACCGATCCTGTTATTTTCACATCGCTCCGCGCATTGCTTCGTGGTGTTGCAATTTCACTTTTGACAAGTATATATATATATATATATATATATATATATATATATATATATATATATATATATATATATATATAATATATATATATATATATATATATATATATATGTGTGTGTGTGTGTGTGTGTGTGGAGAATTATAAATTTATGAAACTTTGGAGTTTTAAATTTGTTACGTCGTGCTATATTAACCTTTTGGAAACTCTCTAATTTCAATAATATTTCTATTTTACCATGCTTCTATGTTGAATTTAAATTTACAGCATTTAGGGAGACACAGTATTACTATCCCAAAACATAACATGCGCATTACTTGCCCCTATAAAAATTACTAAATAATGTTTTTAAAAAATCCTAAATCATGCCAATTCTTCCAAAAGTATTATTTTAAAAAGGAAATGATGATAAGTATCAAATTATACACACATCATTATCATATTAAAATACAGAACAACACCTGAATATATTATCTCTTACTCCAACGTAGGGCATGAATTTACATATTATTTAGTTTCGTTTTATCCCGCAAAAAGTCGAATTGGAACCCATGTTGGATTTCAGCTTACTATGTAATAAAAACATTCATGATGATTACTTAGTTACTTGATTGACCTTCATGATGGACACGATCAACATCTGTTGTATATAAAAAATAATTGCTTGATAAAAACATTCATGGCAAACACAACAAGCATCTGTTGTATATAAAGATAATAGTTTGATAAGATTTAAATCACTTTTTATTTTATATATTTCATGTCTGTGTGCATCTTTAATTATTTACTATCTTATTTATGACTTTCATTTTTTTATTTTCTTTGCCGTTTATTATGATAGTTAGAAAGTAAATTTTTATTTACATATAATTTACATACATTCCCCGTAATAATTGCTTTACATTTCCAGTTAAAAGTTTCTTCCCTCATCATTTTCACTGTGTATATCTGAGCCAGCATAATTCTTTTATCGATGTATTTTTGAAAATATAAAATTTTGTGGTGTCAGTATATATTCCAAAATGATATCTATATTTATAAAAATCTCTTTAAATCATTTGTTAAAATTGTAAAGTAAAGTAATTTTTGAAACTTACAACATTATTACCTTGAAAACTTACAGCAGAACAATTCCGTAGAGCAGGATTTCACACTCTGTTCTGCGGAACAGTGGTGCTTCACGGAAAGTTAATAGGCGTTCCGCGAAAACCTGGAATTGTTTTATATCCTGCAGCGGCTACAAGAAATTCAAACATGTTTGACAGATAAAAGCTCTAAAATGTCTAAAAAGTTAAGTATTTAAGCATAAGTACTAAATACTGAATAAATAATATTTTTTAAATTTTATTGTTTATATGTTATTACGTACCATACAAAATAAACAAGGTGTTCCGTTAAAATTTCAGAATTTATGACATGTTCCATTGCAGGAAATGTTTGGGAAACCCTGCAACAGAGAATCCTAAATGGAGCCATTCAGAAACAAACCAATTTTTGCCATATTTTTATTAACTTGCATTCTTGTTTGTTTGTGTATGTGTTTGTCCCTTACAAATCTTGCAATCGATTTTTAACTAACTTCCCGACTAGCTAGACATTTGAAACTTTTAGAATAGCTCAGAACACGATGACAATGCATTATTTTAATACTTTTATCCATCTTTAAGCAGATTAGAATTCATTTTATGTTAATTTTGTTTTGTAGAATGGTGCAGCCATCTATCGACCGGGACGGGAACAAAAAGTTAAACGCAAGTTAACTTCCAATTAACTTTATTTTCTTTCAACTTGATGGGATAATTCATCAAAAAAGTTTTTAAAAAGTATTTATTAATACATAGAATTGTCAAGTTTATATGATTCAACAGAAAATTTAAAAACATGGTATATAAATAGTTCTTTTTATCTTGTAATTATTGTTACTCGAACTTCGTATAAATTATGTATTTAGTGAATAACCCAAATGACAACTAGTGTTCGTAACTTATAACTCCAAAAATAACAAGCCAGTAACGAGATCTCAAAGCCTATACCTCCGCCAGTAAACATCTTATGCTTCGCTTAACGACTATACTCTCTTCAGATTCTTTTCCGGCCTCTTGTGTCACTTCGCATCGCTTTCATCTCAGATCGGCAGATATTGGCCCCAGTTAGGAATACAGCTATAGTAGAATCTTTCTCAAATGTGTTTGCATTGCCAGGAGTCTTCTTTTTATCACCAGTTCTCACTACCTTCATTAATCGGAGAACTTCTACATTTCATATATGCTAATTTCTCGTAATCCCTTAGGTAAAAGCGATAGGGGATAACTGTAAACAATTTTACAAGAATTGCAACTGTAAAATACAAGTACAACATTAGTAATTAAATAACATTTCCTTCAATATTATTCCTCGTGTGGCAAAAAAAAAATTACCGTAATGCTGATCAATATTATTGAAAAAAGATTAGGAGGGAATTTTATAAACACACAATCAATCAAACTTTAAAAAAAATTCCAACCGAAATAATTTTATATAAAATTGTAATAAGTTCCTTTTCAAAACTTCTCAGTTCATTGCATTATACGGAAAGGAACAATTTTAATTATATGAAGCTTTTTTCTGAAAACGGAGATGAAAATAAAAGGAGTGGCAGCTAGTTTCCACTCCTTTATTTTTTATTGTGGATTTTAAGATTCTGCGTTCCTGCTTTACGTTTACCACAATTTGCTGTAAATTATTCTAAATTTTAATTGTATTATTACTCATAGCATATGCTTTCTTGGGAATTTTATTGCTAAATGGTTTGAAAAGTTAACGAGTACAATTATCTCGATGTTTTTCAGTATACAGAATTTTTGGAAGGTAGATTTAATTTACTTCTAGAATAATAAGGAAATGGTACAGACTGACGATATATCTGCACCGCAAGGCAGCCGCAAATAATATAAATAATTATTAATTCCATGATAATGTATAGTTATAAAATTATATATATATATATATATATATGTGTGTGTGTGTGTAGGAATATATTGTAAGTATTCTAGATAATTGTAATAATTTTTCTAAATGATTAGATAATTTTCCTCTATCAGTTTTACTAGTTTTTTCAAGATACATAAAATTTTACATCTCCTTTTTTAACTCAAATATAATTAAGTATAAAAATTTTCAGTACAATAAAAAAAATTCAGATGAAATTTTCCCTTCAAAGTTTATTTCCTTTTCTGTTAATATATGGCGTCATACATATCTACTTTATTCAATTTTAGTACCTTTCTCTCTTATATTTTTCTATATTTCCAATTGACAAAAAATGTTGATTTCAATCAGTAAACTTAATTTGTTGCGGCTTAGTGAACTTAATTTGTTGCAAAAAGTACAGCAATTTAATCTTACTGACGATTGGACCTCGTATATACTTCGTTTTATCAAGTTTTGTTACTTTTTATCCAAATTTTCTTAATTAATTTTTAAAGAAACTGTTTTTCATTTGCAGGTGGTAGAATTTTTCCCTTATAATTAATAATTAAAGTCAGAACTAGGGTTTATGGGATACTAAATCTTCCGATTCTTCAAATGAATGTTTTTTAATTGTTATTTCAATTTTGTCCATTCAATTCGAATTAACATTTTCAATTTAAAATGGTAAACAAGCAAAGTGTTCACAGTTAAAGGGCTGATTATATTTTATAATCTAGACCAAAGTTTCCTAAAAAGTGTACCGCGGAACCCTGGAGTTCCAAAGAGTTTAGGGGTTCCGCGAGAGAGCCTGATGACTAAAGTACTTTTGTTTTATAATTTTGTTTATTTTTTTGTTTTTATTATCACTATTATTTGTTTTTTATGAAGAATTTTTTGATTATTTTTTGTTTAAATCAATCAAATCTAAATGTTAAAGCCATATTTGTTTCATTCAATATCACATTAAATTTAGAGGAGGAAGGGGTTTATTGATCAAAACTGAAGAAGGTTCCGTGATCTTTGAAAAATGTTCTGAGGGTTACGTTATATTGTTTGGGAAACACTGTTCTAGACCAGGGATGGGCAAATAGCGGCCCGCAGGCCACATGCGGCCTGCTACACATTTTTTTGTGGCCCGCTAAGACACCCTGAAAAATCCGCACAGCCAGAAAAACTGCCAAAGACAGCCCAAAACTCCAAGACAGCCAGAAAAAATGCCAATATTTTATTTTATTTATATTTTTGGATTTTTATGATACAATTTATACATTTTCTGAAATGCAAAGTTAATTAATAAATGCAATAATTTTAAAAGGTACGGCCCTCCGCTAACCTCCTCTTACACCAAGTGGCTCCCGGGCCAAAACAATTGCCCTCCTCTGTTCTACCCAATCCATTACTCTCGCTCTTGATATATATATATATATATATAAATATAGATATAGATATAGATATAGATATAAATATATATATGTATATATATACATGTATATATATATATATACCCAACAAACACAGAGGCATCGGGCCGGGGTCGGAAGGTTCCGGCTAGCCGATTTCTCCATTGCCGGGCCGGCGCATTAGGTCAGTATCGTTTCCGTCACGGTCGTGTCCTCTCGCCCGCGACTACCCCGTCGAGTTCTGGGCCGCTTCCGGTAGGAATAGAGCCATCGTTCATCCGACTACGAACCGTCAGACAGCCGCTACGAAGCCATGAATGTGGATAGAAAGCCGTCGCGTAACCGGAGGTTGACGGGCCGGTTACGGGAGCAATAATTGGTGCCGACAGGCCGTCAAGTACCCATCTCGCAGCCAGCAAAGCGCCGTGAATCAGGGCAACTCGCCAGTAGTGAGCCGGAATCGGAATACCGGCAGATTTTCAAAGTTTTTCGTAGAACCCTTTCTTTCACATGCTTTTTATTTTTATTAATGAGATTGTTTTTAACCTTTATATATAATATGATCTGATATCTACCCTTTCACTTTATTTTTTTTCTGGCTCTCCATGTATAACTAGTATTGATATTTTTAACTGTTCCCCTTTTCTCGTGTATTTTCAGGTAATAGTAAATATTAATCTCTGCTATTACCTAAAATTTTTATTCAGAATAATTCCTGAAAATCAGGAATTACCCGATTATATAATCTTAATTTATATAATTTATTTGAAAATTATTAAAAATTAAAATTGAATGTAGTTCAATGTTTTATGAATTTTATTCAGTCTTTTTTTTTAGTAGTTGACAAGTGAAAAAAATGTTTCATTGTTTTGCATATCAAAGAGTGATTCGTTGTTAAATCTTAGCTGTTCATGAAATATCTTTTTTGAGACATCTTCAAATAGGTCTTGAAAAGTTTATTCTTTGGAAATAAAAAATAATAATATTCTGTCATCCTACAGTCTTATCATATTGTTGAATATGATAAGACTGAAAATTAAACATACCTTTCGATCATTGTCCAATGATGGTATATTTAAAAAAATGTTGAAAATTAAAAAAATCCCACACAGTCGAGCAGCGGAGAGATAGCAGATGTGGTGTTTCTAATCCCTGGTGTAGGAACTCCCTGGTGTAGGAAAAATTATAACTCCCTGGTGTAGGAAAGCATACACCGAGTCCAAGAGATCCCGCCGTAAAAGAGAATCACAGACAAAATCCTCCTCAACCGACAGCTGTCTCAAAGAGACGCCCATACATTCTGTGAGTAGAAGTGGGGAAAGAGCAATGACAAACAGAAAAAGATTTCTCCCCCTCCACGAATTTCATTCTACGGAGGTGTTCGCTTCTAAGTCCCGCCATGGCCGCAAATGTCCAACCTCGAAGTAGAGAAATAATACAGCAACTGTGTCGAAGTATAATTGGTGTAAATAGCGTGCGCTAAAGTTTCGCCAAAGTTTCGCCAAAGACTTAGATGACGGAAAATCACCAATCTGTGTACGTCATGATCGCACGCTCGCCAAACGTATTTTGTCAATAGATCGCTGAACTTATATTTATATGTGTCGTAATTTACACGGACATCGAAAAATTTAAAACAGTATTTTGGGGGGCTGGGACTGAAAAAAACTCTTCTGGAATAAAAGTCTTTTTGAGTCCATAGACACTTTTCTTTTATTAATTTTTATTTTTATTTTCTGGAAATATTTTTCTTTTAGCTTTCTTGTGATCAGAATGTTTATGCTTTAAAACAAATACTTAGATTCTGATTTTTCAGCTTCCATCAAAGAATTTTCAGCTACGGCTTAAAATACATGAAAAGTTAAATCAATTTTTTAGACTAAATTAGCCATGTTTCAGAATTTCAATAATGTGAAATACTACTTTTCATGCGGGAAAAAAATCCTTTTATGTAGACGATCAGCTTAAAGCGTTAAAAATACATATTAGATAAAGATTAGGTTAGTAAAAAATTATAAAGATTTTTTTTTTCCCTGAGGCTTTGAAATTTCTTGTAACTTCTCGTTGAAAGCTTTTAATAGATGGCTCTCTGAACCCCTTGAAACGATTTAATGGATGCCACTGGCCTAATAATTTTTAAGAAAGTTAGAATTAAATTTTCTCATTCTGGAATGTATACATGTGTAGGGGGGACTACAGAATGCCTGAAATAAATAGGAAGAGAGGAAATATTTACGTGAAAATGAAATTAATGACTACCGAAGATGTAAACATCTATCTATCAAAATTTTCTAAATTATCTGCCAGTGTAAATACAGAGGCTGTTCGCACAATTTTTAGACGATTTTGGTAAGCGGTAATAAAAAATCGTTTGCTGCAAAAGAAATAATTGCAATTGAACTATGTTTTTGAAAGTCAAAATTATCGTCTGCGGCTTGAAAGTTTTGTTTTTATTCAAAATGGCGTTTTTAACAAAGCAGTGGTTCGAAGGCTACATTTATGCTCTTTCCGAAGAGAAATATGTATACTCCGTTATCCAAAAACGATGTGAGAGTCATGGTTTTGTGATATCTAAAGCGTCGATAGGTAATATCGTCTACAAGAAAGGAAAAAATCGTCAAATTGGAGCCTCAAGTGGGACAAAAATTCCAAACAAGTATCCAAGGAAAAAACGGACATCTTCGACTATTGCAAAGGTACGTTGTTTAATGTTAAAAGAAAATCCCCCTAGTCAAAGGACAGTTGCAAAATCATTAAAATGCTCGGTGTCCACTGTAAACAAAATGATAAACGTTGATTTATATCTTAAGAAAGCGAAAAAACGCTATGTGCATCGTCTTCTTCCAAATCATATCGCTGAACGCAGGACACGCTGCAGAATTCTATATGAGAAACACTTATCCAAATAAAAATGGAAAACAATTGTCACAATAGATGAATCATGGGTGTATTTAAATGACTGCAACAAAAAAAAGCCATTTATTATCATAAAAGGGGAGAAAAAAATTTAAGTACATGGTTCAAAGAATCGAATTAAAGTTTTTCTAAGGGATTCATGATTGTTGCTGGTTTTTCTTATAATGGCAAGTTAAAAATAAAGAGAGTGGAAAAAAATGTCAAGATTGACTCCAAATACTATCAGGAACATATTTTATTGCCAATTTTTCTGAATGAAATACCATCGCTTTACCCACAGTGCCATCAATCTGTGAGACTCCATCAGGACAAAGCTAGCAGTCGCACATCAAAATCCACTGTAAATTTCCTAAAAGAAATGGAACAAAAAACTGGTATCAAGGCCATACCCTTCACTGATATCCCTACTAAATCTACCGATGTAACACCTATGGATTTTTGTGCTTTCGGACTTTTAAAATTTGCATTATCCAAACGTCGTCCCAAAACCCTTACAGGACTCTGGAAAGCTGTTCAGGAGGAATGGGATAGAATACCTCTTCTGACACTTCAAAAGGCATTATTATCCTGGAAATTGTGGTGTCGAAAGATAGTTCAGAATAAGGGATGTCAAATAAAACATTTAAAACACAAGAATTTTATGTAATTTAGTTTTGTGAATACAATATACATCGTCTAAAAAATGTGTGAACAGCCTCTGTAGCATCATTATTCTTAATATATATTAAGCACATTTGCGACGTTTCAAGAAAAAAAATCATTAAAAAAACAAATTACGTTCTTTACATGTTTATTTTTTATCAGTGATTTCGCATTTTTTCTTTTTTAAGTCAAGATGTTGGTATCAAAATGTTGTATTGATATTAGGAGTTTAGATGTACAGAAGGTCGTTCGCACTTTATGGAAACGATTTTGAAATTTAATTTTTATGTATAAATGTCGTATTTTTTTTCGGCGATTTGCTTCTATCTGATAGCCATGGTTCTTTACAATAGTTCTAGCTCGAATTTTCCATGAAAGTTAACTTTTTCTTAGTATTGTCATGTCAATTTCACCCCATTCCTCTTGGACCGTTTTCCAAAGTCCGTTCAGTGTTCTTGGATGCCGTTTTGTAAGTCTCGTTTTAATAAACCGAAAGCGCAAAAGTCCATTGGAGAAGCGTCAGGTTATTTTACAGGTATTTCATTAAATGGGATACACTTTATTCCTGGTTCTGATTCTTTCTTTACTAAATAAGCGACAGTTGATTTAGTTGTAAGTCTCGTTTTAATAAACCGAAAGCGCAAAAGTCCATTGGAGAAGCGTCAGATTATTTTACAGGTATTTCATTAAATGGGATACATTTTATTCCTGGTTCTGATTCTTTCTTTACTAAATAAGCGACAGTTGATTTAGACGTGTGACTTGAGGTTTTGATCATATGAGGCGCAACTTTATCAATTTCCTTTCCATATAAGGCTGAAATTTCTTCTTCAAAAATTGGTTCTAAAATATTCTGCTGATAGTAGAGTGAATTAATTTTGGCTTTACGTGAGACTTTTTTGATTTTTAATTTGCCGTTGTAACAAAATCGTGCAACTATCTAGAATCCCTTTCGGAACTTTTCTGTACACTGACAAAGTCATTTCGTACGGTCATTTCCGTCAGTTGAGCAAAATAAAATTGATCTTTTTTTATTACTGTCACTTAAATATACCCATGCAACATCGAGTGTTACCACAAATTTCCATTTTTCAGCAGCTAAGTGTTTTACATATAATTTTCTACAATTTGTTTTCCTTTCAGCAATATGCTTTGGTAAAAGCAGATGAACTTTAGTTTTAAACATATTTTTTAACTTCAAATCATTATGAATGATTTTACTTACAGTGCCAGAATACATTCCTAGTTTCGATTCAATGGATCTTTAAGGCGGCGGATTTTTTTTAGGATCAGAGACTTCCCTTTCTCGATATTTACCTGCGTTCGAACAGTTTTAGGGTGAGGTTTCGAGGTCATGTTTTCATTTTTACTTTCACTTAGACTTTTTTCCCTTTCAAATTTAATGTATTAGAAATACCTTTTTTTTTAAATGCCATAACCGCGATTTTTAGACCGCTTTATAATTTGTTAATACGAATATTTCACCTCGGAAAGCACAGTTACGTAACCTTCGAGCCATCTATCAATTTTATGGGCCATTTTCAAAATAAATCTTTTATTTTACATTCCAATCAAAACAAAACAGAAGTAGGCAATTATTCTGAAGTTGCCAAACTTTTATCTCAAAATGCAAACGACAGAAATAAAGTACACAATCGTTTCCATAAAGTGCGAACGACCTTCTGTATATTTGAGATAGTCATTTTATTTAACTGGCATCTGTTTTTCAACTGTAAAAAGGGAGAATGGGTTTTTTAAGTCTTAAATCTTGACAAAAAGTTTCATATTGTATTAAAGGAGTGAGGATGGGTAAGAAAAATACTTCTGATTAAATCCTTCACCGATTTAACTTGCTTGCGCTTGACGTAGAGAAAGACGTTTTTAGTGACTCATGTAATTGAACTCAGTGCCTCGATCATTTATTTTTTTTTCAGCGTATCAGCGACTACGAAAGTATGTATTATAATTATTGTATGTTACCTAACTGCATATATTGATCTAATAAGTAAAGATAAATTTGAAGAGAATCACTATTCTTGGCTTGCACCAAAAACTATTAACTTTTGGAAATTTAAATAGTTACATTCATTAATTTTAAGGCCAAAAATCTTAAATAATATCTTACAAGTCCAGTTCTTAAAGAAATTAATTAATTTTTTACTCAAAAATGGATGGCTCACTATTATGATATTACAGATTTTTTTTCTTTTTCTTAAAAAAATATGATTTTGAAAAATTAGGAACCCATAAGACGGGCACCTAATTTTTCAACCTTTGCCTCTGACGGACTGCCGAGCGAGGGCAACGCCTCCTTCTCACTTGAGGCACTGCCCTCTAGAAAGCCCCTCAACGCCGCTGAATTCTGGGATGTTGTTTATCGTGAAAACAGCATATGCTTTTTAAACCTAAAGATTGATTTTTCAAATGTTTCTTTGTTATATTCTGTGCAGGTGAATGAAAAATTACAATTAAGTGTTTCATACAAAGGTGAAGAAATTGGTTTTTTGAATAAATTTAAATTTCCTTTATTAATAAAAAATGTTAATGTTTTGTATAATATTTTGAATGAAGTTGAGGGTATTAATCGAAATGAGCTCAAAAGTAACCCTATCCTTGTGTAGACTTAATTTTAAGTATGTTAAAGAATTTAGATACAGTAGTTGAAGATAATAAGAAATCTTATTTGGAGTTCCTCAAAGAGCAGCTTACTTTACTCTTTACTAAACCAGAGAAGTACAGCTATTCACCTGAAACTTTAATATTTTCATCAATGTTTTTCTTATTATCTCCTTCTGCTTATAAATTTATAAGACAAAGTGGGCATATTACATTACCTCATCCAACAACCATTAATAGACTGAGTGCTAAATTTAATGTAAATCCTTTAAATGAAATTAATGATACAAATTTTTAGCCTATGCAAAGCATAGGGCACTTACTTTAGAAAAACAAGAATTGTATGTTTCACTTATGATTGATGAAATTCATTTAAAAGAATGTTACGATTATAAAGGAGGAAATATTGTTGGTTTTGCAAATGATGACATTGAATGTGCAACTAGTGCACATGTCTTCAAAAAGATTTCATGCTACACTTGTAAATATTTTTGGGAATGAGGCTTTAGGTATTGAATTAACGCTTAATAATAATTTGGATCATGAGCTTTAAGATTAAAATATCTATGAATAAACATAAAATACAAGATACTATCTTTTATGTACTATAAAATACAAAATAAATAAAAGATAAAGTAAAATACAAAATAAAGATATTATCTATCAAGATAATCTTTTCTTTATTTTGTATTTTTATAGTCAGATATTTAGTTAAATCTTTTTTTTCCAATTTGCATTTTTTTACACTTTATTTAAATAATATTTATTATTTTGTAATTCCTAAGAAAAAAGTATGCGATATTACGGAAATTTTCACTTTACCTAATATTGTATTCTATAAAATGCCCATAGCTGGCTATATATATATAGTCTAAAATTTCAAACACACATTGTGCTAAAAAAAATTAAGTATCGTATCGATGAATTTTTAATTTATTCGGCAACTACGAATTTGATATAGTTTTTTTTTACACTATTATTATAATGCAAAATTAATAGAGGAGAAAATAAATCTTGACATCTAATGTTAAATACAATTTCCAAAGTTTGCATTTTCCTGTTAAAATGATCTAGTATAATCAGTTTTAGAAAATAACTATCTGTTTAGTGCGTATTTCTTTTCGCATCGCTCGCTACGACAGCTGAAAACGAGTACGATGTTGTCAGGAGAATCGCCTACAGCAGTGACGTCACGAATCCAGCGCAAAGGCTTTGTGATCTAGAGGACAGTGCTTGAGGGGGTGTTGGCGAGAGAGAGCATTCCCCATATGTTTTAGATGCGAGGGAAGAAATTATTCTCCCCAATTCTGAGAAAAAGGGGCCTTCTACGTGCCACCTGCAAACAAAGTGTGTCCACACAAGGGGGGGGGGGGGAGAAAGAAAACGACTTCTCAGAAAGAGTTGGCTTGCGCCGTTAAGACCCCATGTGAGAGAAATTTTTGAGAGAACAAAGAATCTATTCTGAGTGGATAACGAACAGTCTGTCGAGAAAGCAAGCTGATCGGTTGAATTTACTGTTAGATTTTTAAGTTCGATTCCGGTATACGAGCAAACTGCTCGGGTGAAATTCGGATGAAATCCGACGAACAGTGACATTTCTCCGTTAAAGACCGTGAATGGTCTTGGTTGAGTAATTATCTCAATAAATTATTACTATTATTAACTAATATCGCTTAAAAGCCTTTTATTCCCGAATTTTCGCCTAAAAGTAGAAAAAAAAATATTTTCACATTTATTCGCATGTATTTCGTAAATACGAAAATTTAGTATCCCTACTAAGTATCCTACCTCATTGTACTCGGTGACAGTGATACATTATATAAGCACTATCAGAGACTAAATAGATGCCGATGTTTGGTACGTGAAAGAAAGTGCATTTCTTGTGGGCATTTCTCATGGGTGAATGGAACAGATTGTATTTAAATTTTACCTCTGCGAAGCTATTAGTAATTTTTTTTGAAAAAAATTAAATATTGATCTGAATCTGAATGTTTTTATCTGTTTATGAAAAATAATCAACAACGAGAAAAATATTTTTTTTCTTCTAACTTTAAAAAATTTAGAAAATATTATATGACTGCAAAATTGTTATTCAAACTGAAACATGAAATTATCCTAAAAAGCATTTTTATTTTCATTAAACAAGTGCAGCTGTGAAGGTGAAGACTTGCATCACAAACAAGATATACGCAGAATACTTGTATGAAGAAAATAATTAGTACACTATCTATTTACTAGCACATTAAAAGCTACTAAAATACTCTCAACATTTACATACGTACAAACACACACTTTCTAATTTAATCTCTGATGACTTTTTTTTTTTTTTTTTTTTTTTTTTTTTTTATGAAGCGTTTTCGGAAAATATGAATATGGTTCATATCAATGGGTGTTAGAACTTTACATCTACGTTGGTCAGCTATGTGAAATTTATTTGCAGCCAACAATATTTTTATTTTATTTCCTCGAATCATTCTATATTGTTCTATACATCACTAGGTATAAAGTATGCGAATAAATACTGTTAAAAATGACGAATATAATTCAATGTAAATCAATATTTTAATAACAATATTTTGACTGTATAGAGCAGGGGTGGCCAAAGGGTTTGGCCACCACTGGTATAGAAATATAAAAAGGTATGATATGTTTTTAGTGTTTAATCTGTTAAACACTTATTAAAATCCATTAAAGACTCAATTCGTTAAAAGAGAACTGTCACTCGAAGCTCGAAGTATTTTATTTTATGCTATGGATATATCTATATTCTAATAAATAAAAACGGTAGTGTTATTCATTGCAAAATCAGTACACTTACCCCCCCTCCCCAAAAAAAGAAAAAAAAGCGCTGAAAATAAACGAAAATGGTCATTTTTATGTAAAAAAATTACTTTAAGTGCAGCGCCACGAACACCATCACCGAAAAATTTGTGTAGTCCAAATAAGTGTAACCCAGTGGTCTACCGAAAAAGGAAATGAAGCGCCTACCGAAATTCTTATTGGCGATAAGTATCTGCTGGTAGGGTTGCCAGGTAAATCGAAGAGAACCAGGGTTTGAAATGAAGCCCTGATAGATACCCGATTTGGCATCCAAGAGAGTCTGCCGAAAAGTCCGTCTTAATCAAAATGATAAACAAATTTAGGCAGGTACTACTCTTTGCTCTCTTGTGCATAAACTCTTGATCGAAAAAATTATCCATTTGTAAGTGGATGTTTATTTCATTTCTATATAAAAGCCAAAAATAAATTAATATAATCTAATAATAGTTGATGTCTGTCAAAACATGACGGCTAGATAGTAAATGAATGTACTAATACACAAATTATATTCAACACATCATTGTCAAATGTTGAAAATCATAATAATGCGCAGAAACAAATTGTGATTAAGTGGATTCGTGCTTAGTGAGTATCTAAAGACAGATTTAAAAATGTCACTGAGCATGTGCAGAAAGCAATTTTTTTAAATTGTAAATTATCGCTAATTAAACAGCATGAAATAAACAATTTCCATGAGGTTTACTGTTGTATTTCCCAAATATAATTATCATAAATATAAATAAGGCAGAGATCGATCTAGAGAGACTTCTCGGAATAAACGTGTTTATCATTAAAACATGTCACTGAGCGTGCGCGGAAACAGTGAGTTTCTAAAGACAGATTTAAACATGCCACTGAGCATGCGCAAAAATCAATTGTAAATTGTAAATTACCGCTAATTAATAGAAATTGCTGTCACAAAAACCAAATTTAACAAATCTACAGATTACAGTCTTTCGTTTAAGACCAAAATGAAGTAAATTGATGCAGTAGTTTTCTCTCACGGACTACCCAAAAAGTCGGCTTAGCAAATTAAATATATAGATGATATATATTATGCATATATCACATAGTATAACCGAAAGATTATATTATGTCAGCCGTATACTTTTGATATAATACAATCTTTTCATACAAGGAAAATTATGTGAATTTTTCGTGCAAAACAAGTTTCACAAAAGTGAAATAAATATTTATGAAAAGTCTGCTTAATTTAATCTTCGACTTCCCTTTCAAATCCATAATTCTGATGCAGATTTCTGTTACTTGTGGTTACGAATCGGATTATCGATTACGGGACGTTATTGGGAAACGGTTTCGGCTCGATTCCCATCCAACCAACACCGGCCCTCAAAAGGGTACACAATACGGGATTCCCCATCGGAGATTCGTAAATCACCCGGCAACGGTACGGATCATTTTCCCCGAGCCTATCGTTCTACCGGCGCCTCCAGAACCGGCCCGTCAAGTTGCCGTCAGTCTTGTGTTTGTTGGGTATATATATATATATATATATATATATATATATATATATATATATATATATATATATATATATATATATATAAAACAGTTCCGTAACTGACTCACTGACTGACATACAACACACAGCAAAGCGCTGGACCTAAAGGGCTGAAATTTTGCATGGCGATTCTCCTTATAGTGTAGGGGTGCACTAAGAGAGATTTTCGAAAAATTCTTCTTAGATTATTTAAAATTAAATTTTTAAGATGTTTTTGTAACATTCTTTAAATTTTGCATTTAAAATAACAAACCGAAGGTTATAAAATTTATATCACGAGAAAGATCATAAAAATACCTTTAAAATTAAATCTTTTTCTAATCTTTACCTCCATTTTCTGATTTTTGGTGAATTTTTAAAGATTAATTTTTAGAATTTAATTTATTAAATGCTGATCACGTGATTTCTTTTTCTGGTACTTTAAATAAATTTATCGTTACGTGCATAACAACTAAATAGACAAAAAAATATTTTTTTTTCTAATTCAGCAGACGATTGGACATTATCGAAAAAAAAAATATCCCTTACGAATTTTTTTTAAATATATATATATATATATATATATATATATATATATATATTACATGAATTGTATACATTGATCGTCGCATTTATTATAAATATATATATTTATTTTTTTGGCATTAATTGAATACATTGACCGTTGTATTTAATTTGAATGTACTCCATAGCGAAGTGCGGATTTTCAGCTAGTCTATGTATAAAAAACAGTTCCGTAACTGACTGACTCACTGACTGACTGACTCACTGACATACAATGCACAGACCAAACCGCTGGACCTAAAGGACTGAAATTTTGCATGGCGATTCCTCTTATAGTATATGGGTGCACTAAGAAAGATTTTTGAAAAATTCTTAGATTTTTTTAAAATTACATTTTTAAGCTGTTTCTGTAACATTTTGTAAGTTTGCATTTGAAATAATAATTTGGGTGTTATAAAATTTATATCACGAAACAGATCATAAAATTTGCTTTAAAATGAAACATTTTTTGAATCTTTGCCTCCATTTTCTGATTTTTGTTGAATTTTTAAAGATTAACTTTTAGAATTTAATTTATTAAATGCTGATCACGTGTTTTTTCTTTTTGTGATTCTTTCAATTAATTTTGCGTCACGTGCATAACAACGAAATAAATTGACAAAAAAATATTAAAATACGGTAAAAGATAAAATTGAACCTCTAGACTAATTGAGATGGAAGTTTTTAAAGAATTTAATTCAAATTAGTACATTTTATGAATTTTAAATATTCAAATTAATTGCATACATTGACCGTTCTATTTGATTTAAATATTTTCTTCTACATTATTTTGTCTATAAAAATATCCGTCACGATTTTTTTATAAATTTTTGTTGGCATTAGTTGCATCAATTGGCCATTGTATTTATTATACATATATATATACTAGCTGAAAACCCGCACTTCGCTATGGAGTTCATTCAAATTAAATATAACGGTCAACGTATGCAATTAATGTCATATATATATATATATATATATATATATATATATATATATATATATATATATATATATAATAAATACGACGATCAATGTATACAATTGATGTAAAAAAATATATATATATTTTTTAAAAAAATCGTAAGGGATATGTTTATAGACAAAATAATGTAGAAGAAAATATTCAAATTAAATCAAGTAGAAAATACTGAAGAATATAGTACAGTTTGAGGAACATATCTTTTACTGTATTTTAATATCTTTTTTTTATAAAGCCCAATCGTCTGCCGCATTAGCAAGAAAAGAAATTTTTTTTGCCTATTTCGTTGTTAGCACGTGACGATAAATTTGTTTAATGTACCAGAAAAAGAAATCACGTGATCAGCATTTAATAAATTAAATTCTAAAAATGAGTCTTTAAAAATTCTTCAAAATTCAGAAAAGGGAGGTAAAGATTCGAAAAAGATTTCATTTTAAAGAAATTTTCATGGTCTTTCTCGTTATATAAATCTTATAACCCTCAAATTATTATTTTAAATGCAAACTTAAAAAAAGTTGCAAAAGCAGCTTAAAAATTTAATTTTAAAAATCTAAGAATAATTTTTCAAAACTCTTTCTTAGTGCACTCCTACACTATAAGAAGAATCACCATGCAAAATTTCAGCCCTTTAGGTCCAGCGATTTGATCTGTGCGTTGTATGTTAGGCAGTCAATCAGTCAGTCAGTGAGTCAGTCAGTTACGGAACTGTTTTATATATATAGATACATATTGTATTTTTTAGCATTGACTGCATACATTGACCGTTGTATTTAATTTGAATGCACTCCGTAGCGAAGCACGGGTATTCAGCTAGTATATATGGATGGATGGATATATATATATATATATATATATGGATGGATATAATGGATGGATATATATATATATATATATATATATATATATATATATATATATATATATGCAAACATTCTCTTCTAGTTTATTTTTTGTAGCAAGAGATATCGGGGGTATAATAATTTATTACTGCGTTCTGAAAATTTTTTGTCAACGAGATTTACACTACTCCAAACGAAATTCAATGAGTGGTGTGAAGCTTGTCGTCGATGGGAGTTTGAACTACCAAGTTTTACGACACTGATAGTGCAGATGTTCGAATCCCTCAGGTGTGGAGATTTTCTGTACTGCGCTGGATGGATTAGTCCAGGTAGTAGAGAAGAGATGGATTTCCGGGCCCCTAAATCTCAGGGGTCCTGGCCGTCCAACAGTAGGCCTAGCCTAAGAGGAAATAATACTTTTAAAAAGTTTCTGCGGATCTGGCGATGGCTCTCGAGAGAACCCGACAAATTTTCAGCACTAACGGTGCATTCTGGGGTATTTTGAAAGTCCGTACAGATTCTTTCCGAACTGCGTATATTACATTTGCCGACCAACCTCTTCAGGTTTAGGCGGCCCTTCTCATTTCAAGATTGTAGTCTAACAGTTCACAATTTCATGGTTTCAGGTATTACAGGTTTTCTGTTTACTATAATATGACATCTGGCTAACTTCAACATATTTAAAATTTCCAAAATGAATGGAAATCTAATACCCAATCCTAATTACTCTCGCTCTTGAATATCAACTTCTTTCTCCATTTTATTGTATAGTTATAAAATTTTATATATATATATATATATATATATATATTTGGCTCACTGTGGTCATACCAAAGACTGATTTTCATATTTTGGGTCTCTAACCTCTTCCATAACTCATCCTCTAAACATCCTTAAGTGGATTTGCCGTTAAATCAAATTTTAAGATGTATACAATCACATAAGTGAAAAAAGTCAAAACTTGCAGGTGACCCAAAGTGGAGGACAATATGGAACCCCACTTTTTATTCCAAAAAACTCATTTATCTGCTTATTAAACAGCTGGAAACAAAAAAGAGAAAAGTTTTCAAATGAAAAAGGGAAAGAAAGATAATATATTATTAAACAGGATATTGGATCATCAAATATTATCTATATAAAAAATCTTCAATTTTGGCGACAACAGTCGCAAATATAAAACTCAGCTTCGGCTCCAGTGCACACAGAATGAGTCCAGTATAGGCTCATCACACAACGAATCTAAAGTTCTCCTCGTGTGTCATCTTTGAATGCACCTTCACAGAAGATGCACGATGCTTCTTGCTGGTCTGGGTACATATCTCTGTAAACATATGGGCTTGTATCCACCCAGAGGAATGAGATCTTCCAATTGCTCCGGGTGGGGCTCCATTCATAAACTGATCCGTTAAGAATTTACGAGGAAATATCATCATTGGTGGGAAATATGTTCCCCAAGCACTCATGCAGCAAACCACAGTTACCATAGAATCACGTTCAGCTGTAGTCAGAGCTCCCACCTGACGTTTTCTCTTCAACCCGATGACTTGGGAAACTTTTGACTGAACCACACTTAAACCCGTTTCATCTACATTGAAGATTCTGGAAATGATTCCCATAACACAAGCCTTCCAGCAAATAAAAATAACCCAGCCACCTGCCCACATGTGAATCCTTCTGCAAGTGCATATGATGTCCCTGTAGGTTTTCTGATCGAAATTTCTCTGACGAGTGAGAATCAGTTTAGCCGGTCTCTCCCCGCTGCTTCGTTTATGAAAATGTCGGAGATATAATTGCGTTCAGCCAATTGGAACGCCAATTTCCTCACATCTTGTCGAGTGAGACTGTAAAATACTGACTCCATCTCTAGAAAATAAGCCACTAACTCTTTTTCAGTGTAATCTGGTAAAAAAGACTTCCTCCCTAGTTTTTGTGCCAGTTGATGGCCGAATGGCTTGGACACTGGCATTTGGTTCAGATCCTATGGTTTCACGTCCCACTGATGGCATGAATGTTTGGAGCCGTTCGGAATCGGCTTTAAACTGTAGGTCCCGGTCTAATTAACCCTTGTATAACAAAAGTTGACCGTAGCGCTCCAAACCAAAACCAAACCCTAGCTTTTGTAGAACCAAATCTGCTGCTGGCTTATCCACTTTTGAAGCCAATAATCTCAAAGTTATTCTTGATACAACATACACTCTGGCAGCCTCCTTTAGTCCCATTTCTCCGCATCTTAGCTTCTAGATAGCTTCAACCATCTTCACCCTATCCCAACTTCTTCTGCGCACTACAGCGTCCTTGCTAGCGGGAGATTTCTTCTCAACTTGCATTCTTAGCTTCCAGAATAACCGAAAATGATTACAAAACATGAAAATAAAATGTAACATTATGAAATCATTTGGAATCGCATTTTCTCACGGAAACATTATTATTACATCATCAAAACCGGTTGTTGGTAATATGGACCCGGGTCCATGATACTAGCACCCATGGGGTCCAAATTTCAAACAACGCCATCTTGGAAATAAACTTGTTTTTCACATTATGAGTTACATCGAATTTAATTTCGAACTAGCTCAAAAGGAACTTCATGTCGTGTAGAATGAGGCACAGGAATCAGTTTTTACAAAACATAGTAGTAGATATGTAAAATATTCACTTTTGCTTTCCTCAGAAACAGTTTCAAAACTTGAAAAACAAACAATTGCCCACAGGACGTCATGCGCGAATGAACTGGGGTCAATGACCTTGAATATCCATTGCAGCCACCTAGGGGCTCTAGATCACAGCTATACTTAGCGGCTGCACCTGCGCATAGGGCAGATATTAAGGGGGTCCATAATAAATGCACGGTTCCACAATCCCACCTTCCCCTCTCTCTCTCTCTCTCTCTCTCTCTCTCTCTCTCTCTCTATATATATATATATATATATATATATATATATATATATATTGTTTGTAAGTATTCTAGTTAATTATTTTCCTAAATGATTAGACAATTTTCTTGTGAATTTTATTGCTAAATGGTTTGAAAAGTTAAAATAATAAAATTTATTATTTCGATGATTTTCTGCATACAGAATTTTTGGAAGGTAGATTTAATTTCCTTGTAGAATAATAAGGAAATTGTACAGACTGATCTATATATATATATATATATATATATATATATATATATATATATATATATATATATATATATATATATATATATATATATATGTGTGTGTGTGTGTGTGTGTGTGCGTGTACCACAAGGCAGCCGTAAAATAATATAAATAATTATTAATTCCATGATAATGTATAGTTATAAAATTTTATATGTGTGTATGAATATGTTATAAGTATTCTAGTTAATTATAATAATTTTTCTAATTTATTAGATAATTTTCCTTTATCAGTTCAACTAGTTTTTTACAAGAAACAAAAATTTTACTCCTCTTTTTTTTTAACTCAAATACAATTGGCAAGGTGTTTTCGAAATAATTTACTCTCATTTATGCTTCTCTAAACACTTGCCGTGACGTACAGGCTCGAACTGTCTATGTTGTATAGATACCCGGAAACTCCTGGTCTTACAGTAACATTTCATGATAAAAGAGAATTAATTATTTAGAGCCTGATACAGAACTGGTGTTTTCATAGTAAATTATTAACTATAGGATGTCCTAGGTACAAAATTGTCACGAAAAAGCACACTTTTTTCTTTAGGTTTTAGTATAAAATAACAGTAATTTATATTTCCTGTGTTGATTACATTGCGAGATACAGCATTTTTATGTCGTGAGTCCATGCGTACTCTACTGTATATATGTGCATTAAGTCCATTTATCTCAGGGAATTTTACATGATTTACTGACTTTAAAAGAATATATCTAAAATCCTTTGTGAGGCACTTCTATAAAGTTTTGTATAGTGTTTCTATGTTCTATTTTCATTAAACTGACTTCAATATTTTTTTGACTGATGCAAAAGTTTTGAAAAAATTTTCTGAAGTAAAAAGTAATACTTCTCAAAGTAATCCTTCTGAAGTAAAAAGTAATTTTTTTTTGTATTTGAAAGCAATTAAAAATTTTATTAATAAAATTATACCAATCCTGAAAACAAATTATTTTAAAAATAAATCTGTACAAATTTTTTAAATATGCAAACAGACCTTGGATTCCACAAATATTATCAAAAACTGTGCATGCTTTAAATCTGGGATTTAAAACTTTGGAAAAAATTTAAATTATTTAAGCATTTTTATATTTTGCATAACAGTATTTGTACGGAGACTCCATTTGTGGAAAAAAATCTTTACGAAATGTGTGTAAGAGAAAAAAGGGAATTTTCTTCTTTTGGACTTCCTTAACGAGATCAAAAAAATATTTTCGTATGGTCCATTCATGTAAATATCAGTATATCTGTCAGAAATGCCAAAAGTCTCGGATTCGAAGTTACTCCAAAGATAAGTCATTTGAAAAGTTTTGCTTGAGTGTGCTATCATTACAGTGGCTCTCGAACAAAATTAATTAGCGTTATCGATCGGAGATCAGAGTCATATGGAGAGGGGGTGGGGGAGGCTATGAAAGACACGTGACGATCTTCTCTATCTAATCTGATATTTATCATGAGAAGTCATTGCTATATCATAATAGGGAAAAATTCGGGCTAGAAGTGTCTACATTCGTATCGTGCGTGAAGGCGAAAAAGAGAATTGACTTTGGAGTGATAACACCGCAGGAAGACATTATCAACTGAGTAATTGAAAACAGCCCCTTTACTGAGGTCTCTATAGCAATTAGATTATCACTTGTGCGTAAATCCCGATGCGGCCGTAAATGCGTTTGGAGCTAATTATATGAAAAAAACTTTCAAAATTATGGATTTTCAGCAATCTCAACTAAATTGATTTAAGCTTAAAAAACATCCTATTAATGTATTCTATATGATGAATGATTCTATATAAATTCTTTAACACTGAGAAAAATTTTATAAGAGGAATTTTTAAGGGCGTTTATTAATTTAAGAACCTCAATCATTGTATATACTTGATATCACAATATATACGTAATGCTTCCTCAATTTGTACATTACTCCGATGAATAATTTACATAAACTTGATCACTCGGTACTTACTAATTCATAGATTATGAGGATTTTAAGCTAATTTCAATATTCTTTTACTTCTACACTAAAGTCAGACCTTAAAAGTATTAAATAATTTCTAATTCACGTTCGTATTTCTCCAAATACATTTAAATATGCTGATTTTTATTGTATGACTAGCTGAATACCCGTGCTTCACTACGGAGTACATTCAAATTAAATACAACGGTCGATGTATGCAATTAATGCCCCCCTCCCCAAAAAAAAATTATTAAAAATCGTAACGGATATTTTTATAGACAAAATAATGTAGAAGAAAATATTCAAATTAAATACAACGGTCAACGTATGCAATTAATTTATATGTTTAATACCCATAAAACATACTATTTTGAATTAAATTCTTAAAAAACTTCCATCTCAATTAGTCTAGTGGTAAAATTTTATCTTTTACCGTATTTCAATATTTTTTTGTCAATTTATGTCGTTTTTATGCACGTGACCCAAAATTAATTTAAAGTATCACAAAAGAAAAGAAACCACGTGATCAGCATTTAATAAATTAAATTCTAAAAGTTAATCTTCAACAATTAAAAATTCACCAAAAATCTGAAAATGGAGGAAACGATTCGAAAAAGATTTCATTTTAAAGAAATTTTTATTGACTTTCTCTTGATATTAATTTTATAATCTTCAGATTATTATTTTAAATGTAAATTTTAAAGAATGTTACAAAAACAGCTTAAAAATTTAATTTAAAAAAATCTAAGAAGAATATTTCAAAATCTTTCTTAGTGCACCTCTACACTATAAGAAGAATCGCCATGCAAAATTTCAGCCCTTTAGGCCCAGCGTTTTGGTCTGTGCGTTATCAGTGAGTCACTCAGTCTGTCAGTCACGGAACTCTTTTATATATGTATATAGATAAGGCCATACTGTCCAGTAAATAAATCAGCGAATTATATTTTTGTGCGATCAACACTTTATGAAATATTGATTTTCAATTATTTCTGTGAACTTGCTCTTTATTTGGCATCATTATTTCCCAAATCCATAATAGTAATAAAAGTTTATTTGCCATTATTATTTCTTTCTGCCGATATCGCATGAGGAAAAATAAAAGAAACCTCTTAATTCGGTTATCTGCGAAATATTTTTGGCTATAATTAGAAGAAGTTCTAAAATTCGTCGCTTAACAACTGTAATTGGATAAGAATAAAAATCTAGAAAAACTCTCCTCTTTAAAGCGATTACATTAAAAGTAAAGTAATTCTATATGCTACTGGGAAAAAAAATATGCTGATGAAATAAAAATTTGTAGATTAAAAATAAAAAAAAAAAGTGAGTCCCTTATTCCAATTATAGAACAGATTATTTTCTTCAATTTAGTTTTTATAAAGCCGAATTAAAGTTTCCCTAGCCATTTTCCTATTCAGACCCATTAAGAGAATTATGATCGTAAAGAAGGCAATTAAATATTCTTCGGTATTCAAAGAATATGATCAGACTCATAAATGAGTCAGGACTTCTCCTAAAGAGATTAAAATTTCCTTTCTCTTATTTCGCCCTTATCAAAATTTATACGTTCTCATTTAATTTTGTTGTTTTCACTGTCGCTTTTACACAAATTTATTTATTAAACTAATGTTCATATCATTGAACAACTAAATGATTAGACTTTTGTAAGAAACAAAATGGCTTGACTTCCTCAATTGGAAATGCAATTGAGGATTGCAATATTGGAAAGGCAATATGAAGGAGATCGACCTGGGTCTCCGTAGCTTTGATTTTGTCCTTATCGAGTGATTCTGTCCCTTTTAGAATGCCAATACAAATCCTGTTCTTACAATTAAGAACCTCATAGAGGTCATTATTGCTTTTGTGGGGTCTGTGCGCATTCTCTGTAACTAATCACTAAGTCTCGAGAAGGCTCAATCAGAAAGCCATGGACCAGGCAAACTACGTTGAGATTGTGTTAACGTAAATTCCTCCTCAGAAACTCTATAGTTCTAATTTCCATGTTTCTTAAATACAATGAATTTTTTCGTAATTTCTTGTTTTTGTTAATATATCTATGGTTCCAGGTACAAAGGGCTTAAGTCAAAATAAGTGATTTTTAGATATTTGTTAGTATTAATAAAAAAAATCTTTTGACTTGTATAAATGGCTTAAGTCTATCAATTTTGTATACAAAAGTACATTTCTTTGTACAAAAGACTCAAGTCAAAATTATTGTTCCACGATTGGTATAAAAGCCAATAACTTGATATATTTAAATTACTGTTTTTGACTTAAGCCCTTTATACCAGGCACCATAGATATTTCACCTATGTTATACATATTGACAAAATATAAGATAATACTGACAAAATAAAAGAAAGATGTATCAATAAATGTTGTTGTTGTTGTTGCCAGCAAGGCCCGTTGCTCTTGCCAACAGGGGCAGCGGCAAGGGCAACGGGCCAGTGATCTGAAAGTCCCAGGTTCGATGCTCGCCGCTGCAAATCCACAATCCGTGTTCACTAATGGTGGCCGGGGAACGCAAAATATTTCGTGGCTGCAATGTCCTCCAAGTTCTCAAATTTACCTCTGGAGGTGCGGGGTCAAGTGTTCCGGTCTCGTCACTTGACTCGGTTCAAAATTACTTGACCTATGTTCTTCGAGGTCAAGTCAGACTTCAGCCCTAGTGGTATCGCACCATAAAGTGAATCTGCGTGCTACGCTTCACCAAGAACCTAGGATTTGAGGACCTAGGTCTTTTGGACTTGGTATAGGCATTCCAACACCAAGGGGCTTGTATCAATAAATAAATAAATAAGAGAATAGAAGAAATGTAAAACAATTCAACTAGTTAATAAAGGAAATCTAAACAAAACTATAAAATCATGCAATAATACATGTTGTTGTTGTTACTGGTGTTTCTAATGCCCCCTGACCGGAATTCACTCCAGACCAGATCCATACAGACAAACGGACTGAGTGGTGCGACTGTGGTTTGTAATGGCACCACAAGCGACGGAGTCCGATTTAGCCAAGTGCCATCGAAACTTTGTCCGAGTATCCCCAGGGGCGATATCTGGAGGGATCGTACCATCTCCCACCCTCTCTGACCTCATACAGGGACTTACCGGTTTACGGATTTAACGTGCCCATATCCGGCCTAGACAAGGTGGTATTTAATGGCGTTCGTCGGGAATCTACCTGACACCCTCAGCACTGAAAACCGTCTAGCTACCACTAGGCTACCTCGAGCCTACGCAATAATACTTATTTACTTCAATTCAAATAGTCGTACAAATGTGCAGTCAAAGAATTCATGTACATTTAAGAAATTCATTTATTAGTTAGAAAATTTTTCAAACGAAATTAAACTGAGCAATCAAGACTCTTTGCAATATCTGGTTACTTTCATTTATACAAGTATATATTGCCATGTTGCTCTTTATCGCATTTTCCCAATATATAGGGAAATCCGGCGTAGAACGGGGTTCGGGGCAGAATGAAGTTCGACGTTTTTAGGTGTCAAGGAGGTGCTGCTAGCCACCGGCAATAAGTACAGCTAGACCAACGTATTGCTGCTCAACTTCGAAAGTCATTTTAGTATAGATTTTTCGAGCGTTGGTGTGTGACGTTATCGCTGTGTGATTTTTTGCTCCTGTATTGTAACTTTTGATGATTTTGTAACGAAGGTAAGGTATACATGTTTGCATCACAAATATAGTTCGTACATGCTTGAATTACGTTTAATTGTCTTTAGTTTCCTGTAGTTAAACATTTTTTTACGTATCTTTCTCGAGTGACCTTGCGTCCTTAACCTAAATCGTTTCCCTGGGGCGGAACGGGTGGGGCAGATTGGGGTAGTACCCCATTCTGCCCCGCAATGTTTTTAACTAAGAGATCGTTTTAGGTACGCCCCCAAATTTTTTTTCTTTCGATTTCAGATAGTTCGAGACCATAAGAAAAAACAAATAGGCAATCATGGTCTACTGAGACAATGAGCAATGCTGTCGAGGCGGTTATTTCTGGAAAATCTGGGTATTTGAAAGCTTCGAACCAATTTGATGTTCCCCAGTCTACTCTGGAAAGATACGTTAAAAAAAGAAAGGAAAACCCTGACTAAAAGATCGATAAAACGGCTGGAAAATTTAAAAGCGTATTTGCAGAAGAGCAGGAACTTGTGCTCGTTAACTACTTAAAAACTATGGAGGCTAGGCTTTTCGGTCTAACAATGAAGAACTTGTGTAGCATAGCTTATCAGTTTGCAGTAAGAAATGGCATTGGTCATAGATTTAAAAATGGATTCGTAGGACAAAATTGGGTCAATGGATTTCTTAAGAGACATCCTACTTTATCTGTTCGCAAAGCCTAAGCAACATCAGGTGCAAGAGCCATCGGCTTTAATAAAGTAGCTGTCGATAGTTAATTTTCGTTGCTAACGAATTTACTAGACAAGCACAAACTAACAGCTTCTCAAATATTTAATTGCGATGAAACGGGCATTTCGTTGAACCCTAAAAACCAATCAAAGATCATAGCTTGCAAGGGGAAATGTCAAGTCGGATCATTAACATCCGCAGAAAGGGGCGAAACTGTAACCTGCCTTATTTGTATATCAGCAAACGGAGCTTACATCTCCCCGATGCTCCTCGAAAGAAGAAGCAGAAAGAATTTGAGTTAGGAATGCCACCAGGAGGTTGAACTGAGGTGCATATCACTGGAAGGATGAATGCTGAGTCATTTCTTGTATGGTTTCGAAAATTTGTGGAATTTTCTAAGGCATCAAAAGACTTCCCGGTTCTTCTTAATTAGATGGCCACTCAACACATACGAAGAACCTTGAGGTTATAGACTACGCGAGGGAGAGTGGCGTTTAGTTGCTATGTCTACCACCACATTGCTCTCACAGACTTCAGCCACTTGATGTTTCTTTTATGAAGCCTGTAAGTCTTCATTACAACAATGAGCTTCGAAAATGGCTACGAAGCAACCCAGGGAACGTCGTAACTCTCTTTCAAATTTCAACGCTTTTTGGATCACCTTTTATCGAAAGCGCAACAATGAAAACTGTTATTAATGGTTTCCAAGCTACAGGAATATGGCCAACTGACCCATCCATATTCACCGACACAGATTTTCTCCCAGCAGTCACAAGTGACATCGGACTTGGTAGGCCTTCAAGTGAAGAGGTGATAACATCCGGAGCTGAACAATTGGAATTGCCTTCGCCTAGCACACCAGTTAAAAAAACACATGCATATCAGGTTGGATGATAAACCTGATGAGGTTTCAGCCAACTCTAATGATGACACGCCGGTTAAGAAGGTCCGATTTGATGACGCTAATTGTGTCATCAAATCCGATGGCAAATGATAACAGGGCCTCTTGGATGACAATTGATAACAGGGCCTCTTCATTTCATGTTTCACCTGAAATTCTAATGCCTATTCCAAAAGTTAAAGAAAGTGCGAAAATGACGAATAGGAAGAGGGGGAAGACGCTGTCTTAGCGCTGTCTTAGCAGATTCCCCATACAAAAAAGAGTTTGAAGCCGCTATTAAGGAAAAAGAAGAAAAGAACTTTGCTAAAGAAGAGAAAGGATAAAAATATTTAAGAAAGAGAAGAAAATTAAGAATGGAAAAAACAAGGGAAAATGCCTGAAGATAAATGGAAAAAAGAAGGAGCTGAAGAGAGAACCCAAAACTAACGAGAGTGATTATGGGGATTGTTCTGACTGCGAGTGTTTATATTGCGGTGAATTTTACACCAAGTCAGTTGAAGGTTGGGTCGCTTGTTCCCTGTGCAAAAAATGGGCACACAATTCCTGTGCGGCAATAGATAGCGAAGATGATGAAGCTGTCCTAGTGTGTGAATTTTGTGAATAGGCTTAAGAAAAGGACACAATCAATGAAAACCGTAACCTTAATTAAACCTTTATAATCACTTAAAACTAAATAAATAAAGAGCAAACTTGTTTTTTCTGAATTTCCACTAATTTATGTGTTTTTATAATTAATTGTCCTTACCACCCCGTTCTGCCCCGTGCCCGGGGCAGAACGGTGTGGCAACGGGGCAAATTACATAATTTTTTGCAATTGAAAAAAAATATTGTTCTTATATTTTCTTAAAATATTATTGTATTTTTATGATTGCTACATTATAATATATGCATAGAAAATTTTTCATCTCTCTTAGTTAACCCTTTAGTATTTTTAAAACCCATTTTCAACTTCGTACCCCGTTCTACCCCGGGTTTCCCTAATAACTGTGAGACCCACAAAATGGTCATAATTTATAATGTATTAAAAGTTTAATAAGATATTCCAAGAAGCATGAGGATCAAAATAGGCTGACAACATTTAATATCTAACCGGTGACGTGTTTTCACAGCTGATTGATCACTAGAGTCTTCTAAAAATTGCATCTAAAAATGCAGCGTTCATAAATTTTTAAGCATCCGGTTATACTTTCTTTTGTTGGCATTCTAATTCGAGAAAAAAATGTGAAATTCACTCGTACATAAGGTTTTTCATTCTGCGAATAAATTTATATTTTACTTAATATTTTTCCGATTACTAGAAATCACAACATTAGGGTCGCGTTGCACGCACTGGATTAAAAAAAATAGCTTCCAGTAGTAAAAGTTTATTGTGGTTATTTCAGCTAATCAACAATTTAGTTAAGAGAAATCGACTTGATCCACCTTCTGTGATTAGGGAAGCATTTTTTTACCATAAATTTTAAAGTTGTTTATAGTTTGATTCCGATGAGAAAGTCTCTTTTCGTTTGTTGTTTAGTTTAAAGTGTCATACAAAATTGAGGTAATTTAAAAAAAATAGTTACGAAGCCAGTACGAGGCATTCATAATGTTGCATACCTATGTTGGCAATGGTTTCATGTTGGCAACCTATTTCGATCCTCGTGTTTCTTAGAATCGCTTATTAATCTTTTAGTACAATGGAAATAATGACCCATTTTGTGGGTCTCACAGATATTACATATATTGTAAAAATTCGATAAAAAGCAACATGGCATTATACATACTCGTATGTATAGAAAATGAAAGTAATCATCTATTGCAAAAAGTCGGACAGCTCAGTTTAATTTCGTTTAGAAAATTTACTAAATAATAAATGAATTTCTTGAATGTACATGAATTCTTTCCCTGAACTTTAGTGCGACTATATAGACTGCAGTAAGTATGTATTGTTGCAGGATTTTATTGTTTCATTTGGATTTCCCTTTTTTTAACAAGTTGAAGTGTTTCACATTTCTTCGATTGTATTATTTTTGCTTGTTTTTTTAAATACGTTTTATTTTCTTTTATTCTGTTAGTATTATTCTATATTTTGACAATATATATCCAGAAAGTAAGAACCGACTGGGTGCAAAAACATTTAGGAAGAAGTCTCTGAAAGATTTTTATTGCCAAATGTTAAAACGAATATTTCACTACTCTTCTACGTATTCTCCATATTTATTGAGGCATTTGTCGTATCGTGAGGCTGGCTTGGTAGTCCTTCGCGAAGAAACTAACGTCAAACTATACAGTCACTCCTTCACAACGTCTTTTGTTTCTTGATCACTCTAGAGACTCTGACAGGCCGAAAAATTCTTCAGGCGGAGAATCAAATGGTAATCGCTAGGAGCTAGGTCGGGACTGTAGGGCGAAGGTTCAAAAATTTCCTAACCAAACTATTCAAGCAATGTACTTGTACGGACGGCCGTGTGCTTCCGCATGTTGTCGTGCAAGAGACAGACTCCGGCAGACATTAACCCACGCTATCGAATCTGAATGGCTCGGTGCAGCTTCTTAAGAGTTTCACAGTAGGACTCAACATAACGTACTTTAACGATCGTACTTTAACGATCGTACCTCAAAAATCTTATTACTGACCGCGCTTCACAGCTGGTGGGATTTTCAATCTTACTGTCCAATTTAAGATAACCCAGGAAAGCGAGAAAATTTTATAGAACAGTATAATTCACACCAAATGAAGCACCGAACGTTCATGAACCAAATGCCGGCGAAGTCAATAGCGCCCTTTACACGTACTCTCTTTCCCGCGTGAAACCACGATCCCACGCGATTGAGTGCACTTGTGAAGGTGTCGGAGAAGAAGGGAAAGCTGCTTCTGAGAGCACTGCAAGTTTTCCCGCGCGCAATCCCGTACGCTCCAAGCACTCGCGAAAGAGCGTACGTGTAAATGGCGCTAATGACGTGACCTGCGCAAGATCTTTAAGCAATCGATTCTTACTTTCCGGATGTGCCTCGTTCAATAGATTACATACATAGTACGAAGAACGATGGAACAAAAAAATATAGAAGCAAAACTCGTACTTTTCTAGTAATTGTATGCTCATTTTAAGAGACTCCATTTCTGCATTTGCTGTCTTTAGCGTTATGAATAAATATGCGTAAGATAATCTACATCTGCGTGTTACCCAACATTTTTTAAGTTATACATTTTTGACGGCGTATTCTAGAAATATACAACCATACCAGCAAGACTTTAATATTAGCATTATGTTGCTTACGAAGGTATTTTAGTTATATGCATAAAACGTATAAAATTTAATATAGTATTTTCTTTGATGTTTAGATTAATGTTTCACTTCAAAAATCGGTATTTATAACATACTAACTGCATATCTATTCATAATTATACCAGTCCTATTGTGAAACTATTTATAATTCCTTTAACCTTTTCCTTACAGGTTGGGAGGGCATGTATCCCAAGATATGGGTCCAAGAATGAATATATATATGAATGAATATGAATATGTATATGTATATATATATATATATATATATATATATATATATATATATATATATATATATATATATATGTATATATGTATATATGTGTGTGTGTGTAAACTTTTTAGATATAAACATAAAAATAAATTCTCATAGCAAGTTTACTTTTGATCTATATGATAAAATATCAGAATATGACTTTAATATTGTTAAATTTTAAAATTACTTAACATGCTTACACAAATCTGTATTTAATAATATTATTGTTAACCAACTAGTAAGAATAAATAGGCATTGTTCTAAGGACAATTGGCATAAGCATATTATAGAATTGTTAGTAGTGCTAAAACGTAATTATTACCCTGATAGTCTTTCCAAGCACATAATTGGTTGTTTTAGATTTGATGAATAGCATGTTCTGTTGCTATTAATTCGTAATACTAAACTAAATGATTAATTATAGTAAATAACTACTAAAAAAGTAAAATAAAAAATAATAAAAACTAGTGTAATAAAAGTATTAAATAACTCTTAGTCAAAATAAATGTCTAAGTTAGGTTATTTTGTCCTATAACACAGTACCCTTAGTAAGTCTGCTTCTGTGTTTCCATTTGCTCCATGGTTGCAATGTTTGTGACGTCAGTCTTCTTGTGGTATCCTATACTAACTTCCACTTTGTCTGGCGCCGGGCTTGGTGTTCTATGATTAAGCAACTGTTTATTCACTTCTTCTGTTTCTTATGGATTGTACGGTGTCTAAGTATGTTTATTGCTCAGAGAATACTTATTAGAAACAATCCATTGGTTTTTAGACAGTATCGGCACCGCTGATGAAAAGATGCTGTCAAAAACCTATTTCTCACTTATCTTTTCATGTTTTTAGTTCCTGGCTGTAGTGGTTTTTGGCATATACTAGCTTTTCACTTTCAACTTTGTCTTTCAACTTTATGAAGCTTTACTTGTATAAAATTCAAAAATCTTAAATTCTACTAGTACATAGACTCTTAAGATTAAATTATACTTCGATTATAAACTTCGCGTACAATAAATACTCTTGATACAAAACCTTTAGATTTTTGGGATAGTTAATCAATATTTGCTCTTTTAAATTAATGCAGTAAAAAATTGCAATTATTAGAAAGGCTGAAGTCAAAATAAGAAAAGTTTCTTGATCAGAAATAAAGTCATAAAAACTAGACCGAAAAAAGGGTAAAAAGCAATGTGAAACTAATTATTTTCTTTTTACGAACTTCGAATTCAATATGTATTTACAAGATGACAAAAACGAGCATCTTTGTAAGGACATAAAAAGAAACGGTCGCCAGCAAGCATGGAGAAGATAACGTTGCCACTTCACACAGCTAAAATACCAACCAATAAAAGGCGAGAAAAAGAAGAGGAAAGACCATGAATGAAAAAATAAGAGAAATAAAGTTACAGAGAAAGAGAACCAAACACGCAAAAGGTCGGAAATACACAGAGAGCATATAAAAAAAATCAAGCAAGAAAATAAAAGGTTATCCACATGAAAGTTAATTAGACATCACTATAAGAAAATCAAATATTTAAAATCAGAATAGTGAGCCGTACAGTAAGTTAACAAAAAAAAAATAATGATACAAGTTTAGAATGAGAGAAGAAAATTAAAGGTGATTTTTACTTTTCATTTTGTTGGTGAACAAAAAAAACGAAGAAAAAAAAAACTTTAAAAAATTAAGATAAAAAACAATATTAATTCATCACCAACGTTTATTACTTTTGAACTAAAAAAAATAGAGAACATGGCGCAAATAAAAAACCCTTTTAATTATAAATATGGTTATAAAAATATATTGGAAACAAAAAAATTTAGACCGGTACACAGCTCTAAAAAATTATAATAAGAGAACAAGGAGCATTTCTATAAAAAAATTTTCACACCTATCGATTTTTAGAATGGTATGCGATTATATTAGTCAGCAAACTTGGAAAATAGAACAGTTCAACCTAGTGGAATAGTACACTACGTCCAGTTCCTGGCATTCGGACATTACACAGCTTGTGAGCAAATATTACATTTATTTATATATTTATTTATTACAAATGCCCTGAATATTGGCTATGGCGCCATTTATTCGCAGTAAAGGGCGAAACTGCTGGCCATTCATTTAAGGGGGCACCGTATAGGTGGCGAGCATTACACCTCACAACCCGGTCCCGTAATTTAGAACCGAGTCAAGTGTCGAGACCGGAACACTTGACCCCGCACCTCCAGAGGTAAATTTGAGAACATGGAGGACATTGCAGCCACGGCAGTTTTAACGTGCACCGACCACCATTATAGAACACGGCGGTGGATTTTTTCAGCGACCGGCATCGAACCCGCAACCCTCAGATTTCTAGCTTGACGCCTTGCAAATATTACATAAAAGTAATGAATATTTTTTTTTTCTAATGCGGAGGCACTTGTCGTGAGACATTCGACTTTTGTTGTTCACCGCGAGTTCCGACTGGCTACTTTATTATGGGAGCACTATTGAGGTGAGCGAACATTGCTCCCTATGAAGGGGACAGTACGGTAACGATCTATCCTTATTCGGGATTTGAACCCAAGCCCACGGCGGGGAAGCTTACGACCTTAACCACTATACCACGTGGGTAGCAAAGTAATGAATAAAAACTATAGTAAAAAGTTCGTTAAATAGGGCTAGGTTATTACATTTCTTGCCACATATATTCTCCTGATTGCAGCGATTTTTCTATTTTCCCTGAAAATGCATAAATGGTGTTCCACTGTATTGAGCTTTTGACAGGCTCGAGGTGGCCTTGTGGTAACGTGCTGGCTTTCGGTATTGAGGGTGCTTGGATCGAATCCCGGGGCGCGCCATGAAATACCCCAGTGTCTAGGCCGGATATGGGCACGTTAAATCCGTAGACCGGAAAGTCCCTCTATGAAGGTCAGTGAGGGTGGGAAAGGGAACAATCCCCCCAGATGTCACCCCTGGGGGTGCTCGTCAAAATTAAGGTGACAACTAGTTAAGACGGACTCCGACCCTTGTGGTGCTATTTAAAACCGGAGCGGCACACTTTGGCAAGAAGCCAATATGGTCCTGGCCTGTAACTTCTAGCCAGGGGGCATAAGAAACAACAACAACAACAACAACAACAAGCTTTTGACAAAAAGCATGGTAAACGCCCCAGGAGAGCGTTTCTCCTGAATTTCAAATGCAGAACTTATCTATATTTTTACTCTTGATTAACAAATTGTCACAACAGTAAGAACCATCATCTTTCGTGAACTGCAGTACGGAATTGAGAATGCGTGAAAGGCAATTCTTTTCCCTCTAGAGAACTTATCGACACGCCTTCATTAGGAGCCCATAACAAGGGTCAAACTTAGGTCCATGGCTTCTGGGTACGTTGGAGATGACTATATTTGTAAAATCAAGGTTGATAGAGCTGAAAAGACTACAGTCTCTACGTTTGCAAGTGGCCACTTGAGGTGCCTAAATTTTGATTACCAAAACAAAACCTTTCCCACTTGTAAAAGTGTAATAATGAGCAGGCCACTCCTGGTCACATCCTAACTTGCCAAAGTTTATCTAGGAAGGACTTTATTACCAATCCTCGCCATTTAATGAACCCTCTGAGGATATATGAACTCATGGACCAGATATAGCGTAGCTAGATCGTGAAGGATTAGTAACAACAACAACAACAATATTTGGAAAGTGCTACTAGCACTGATCCTCTCAACTTTAGCATCTGATTCAAGTTTCACTGAGGGGGTAGGATTCGCTTAGATCTTAAACCGGAAGTGGATCACATTAAAACCAGTGTTAGACTTGAACACGTGCCGCCCACATAGCTTAGTGATTAGCGTTCTGAGACACCACGGAGTGAACTTGGGTTCAAATCCCGAATAAGGGTTGGTCGTTTCCGTGTTACCCCCCCCCCCCTCATAGGGAGCAATGCTGGCTCACCCAAATGGTGTCCCCGTAATAAATAAGCCAGCAAAACCTCGCTGATCTTCGTGGGGCAATGTGAGAAGAAGTATACCTACCGGCAACAGACAAGTGCCTGCAGCATTGAAAAACAAAATTAAAAACATAAATTTTATCTAGCTAGCCACCGAATGTATGTTTATTGCAGTATTCACTGCTACATACTTTTACGTGTGTCGTTGAAATCTAATTCTGATTCTCTCACTGAATTTTTTCCTCCTGCAAAGGTATGAAAGGAGTCGTTAAAGTTTCCTTGCACTTATAAATGCCATTTATTAAAACGTTGTTGTTTCCAATGCCACCTGGCCAGACTGATTAAAACGTCTCTTTCATGCTGTGTACTGAAAAACAGGCTCTGCTAAGTTAAAATAATTCGGCTAAGGTGTTGAATATATCTGGATTTCAAACCGGGTGCAACATTTTATCCTAATTAGATCCCATTTGTTATGTATGGTAAAGGACAAAAATAACTCAAAAATAGCTTAAACATACTTAATTATCTAAACTGAAGCAAGGTAAGTTTGCTCATTTTTAGCTGATAATAGCATTCGATTAGACTTTGTATCGACCTTTAGAAGTTTATATCGAACATATTTGTTCCCTGAGCACAGTGACAATAAAACGAAGCTTATTTTACTTGAAAACAATCAGATGTTAGAGCGACAAAAATCAATAACTATTTCACTAAACTCTACTTAATGTCTTTCGTTCGAAAGCATAATTAGTCAAAAGAGAGCATGTCAGTCGAAACTAAAATGCTCTTTTGGGTGACGAAAATATTCTAGCTCCAGTAATTGAGGACAAATTGCATTCTAAATGGCGGCAATTCTTCCTTATTGATTTTAGCTTATTTTTTCAGAACTATATTTTTTTAATATGTGCAGAATTCCTTTTTCGTTCATATTCGGTCGAAGTCTTCAGCTTTTATCTCGGTTTTTCTCCCGTGGATTTCTTAAATTCATTTAGCCCTGTCAGCATTGAAGCATTTATGAGGCAATTCCTGTGGGATGGGGCAACTTAATTTAATATTCCCCGAAGACATTTCCCTTAAAATTCAATTTAAAGGAGCAGATGATTAAAGTTTGATGTTTAGAGTTTAGCGTATTAGTTTTTCGTAATATAATTCCATCAAAAAATTTGGCAACATATTTTAAAGAATATAGGCATATTGATCTTTGAAAGTATGAAGAAAAGTAAATTTATATCATTAAGAATATGGTCATCAGGCTCTCATTTTCCATTAGACCCAGTTGGCCCGGGCCTAGGGCCCTCCAATATGTTGGGGGGTCCCCCAAAATTTCTATTTTAAAAGAAAAAATTCAAATTCAAATTTTTTTTTAATTTTACCTTTTTTTAACAGCAATTTTTTTATATAGCCTTTCAAATTTGATTGATTGGCTCATCATATGTATAGTTATATGTATAGTCATCATATGTTATAGTGTATATAAGGGATTAATAAGTTTTTCTGGTTGCATTGTATTGGTGTTTTAAATATAAAGTTAATATGTTGTATTTCTTTTTGTTATTTGATAATGTTCTAGGCTTCTACACTTCAAATAGCCAATTCTTGGTAAAATTATACTTTAACAATGATTCATGATTATTTTTTTGTGTGTCAATTTTGGAAATTTTACGCCCACATCAGTGTTAGGGGGCCCCCCATCCCGAGTTGTGCCTATAGTCAAGAATTTTCTAAATCGGGCCCTGATGGTCATATTAATAACTGAAAATGTACTGAAAAATTAGACAGCAAAATGAGACAGAACTTTGACGCGCAAAACTTAAGTCACTGATTACCTTTCGCAAAACAATTAAGGGAAAGGAAAAATGGTTAAAGCAGAAATATCTAACATATAAAACTGGTAAAAAATCAGTTGGGAAAACGTTTTGTATATAAAGCACTTAGAAGACAAAAAAAAACAAATAATGCATTACAGTTAATGATAAAATATTTATATCAACATTGTAGTAAATATACAGGTTAACTCCCTAAACAGTCGTAACAGAATGCAATTTAAAAGTTATGTAATAGTTTAAAACGTAGAAAACAGAGTATGAAAGACTCCCAAGGCATGTTCTGAAAACGAAGCCGACATCCAAGTACATAAACTTAATTACAGAACAAAAGAACACACTGAAATTACATACTTTTACACTTTTCCTTTTCCTTGTGATTTATAGAGCTCTTTTTCAATTTTAACAAAGTTCTATAACAGGGGTGTTATATCCATTACTCCTGTTCTGAGGAAAGGAGAGCTCTCTTGATTGAGGACACTGGTTGAGTCTACAGTTTTTAAAAGACGGTGGTTAGAAAGTATTTAGAGTAAATTCCTCATAGTTTGTTGGTTGGTTGGTAGCGCTACGGTCATTTTAAAAATCCTCATAGAAACGTGAAAAGTAGTTTAATATTTTTCGTAACACATTTTAAACTACTGCTGAATGAATCTAAAGATTAAATTCTGACTAGTTGTTACCCGTCAAAACATGACGGCTAGATAGTAAATAAATGTACTAATACACAAATTATACTCAACATATCATTGCCAAATACTGAAGATCATAGTAAATCGCAAAAACAAATTAATGTGTTTAAGCGGCCTCGTTCTTAGTGAGTATCTAAAGCCAGATTTAAAAATGTCACTGAGCATGCGCAGAAAGCAATTTTTTTAATTGTAAATTATCGCTAATTAAACAGCGCGAAATAAACATTTTCTATGAAGTTTAGTCTTATATTTCACAGACATAATTATCATAAAAATAAAAATGGCAGACAGATATCTAGAGAGACTCTTCGGAATAAACGTGTTTATCATTAAAACGTGTCACTGAGCATGCGCAGAAATCAATTTTTAATTGTAAATTATCGCTCATTAATAGAAATTGCGGTTACAAAACTAAATTTGACAAATCTACAGATTACAATCTTTCGTTTAAGACCAAAATGAAGTAAATGGCTGAAGTAGTTTTCTCTTACAAACTGCCCAAAAAGTCGGCTTAGAAACTTAAATATATGGATGTTTGAGGTTTTCATGGAAATTTTCATATCTCAAAATCTATTAAACTAGACCTGTAAATGAGATGGAACTTTATTGTTCAAACATTCAATCACGATGTACATTTACACAAAACATTCAAGTAACTTATTGTCAACGAAATATAGAGCTTCTTTATAAACTCCTAGAGTCGTGAGCCTGTTCCAAAAAAACAAGAGTATATTACGTAATTGATGTGAAAATGTTAGAAGTCATAAGACACCTTTTATAAATTAGATCCATTCAGCTGTCTATAAATGAACTGAGGATTGAAAAAAAAGCTCCAGCAGATTATTGACAATAGATATGCCACTCTTTCACCGACAAATCAAAACTCAGATCTCTAAAATTCTGATTCGATATTCCACACACTGAACTATCCAGGCGATATGGAGAAATGTTATTTGGTCATCCCTCACCTTTCCCTAATTTTCTTTCGAAGTCAAATGTTTGCCTGTACATATTCACTTCTGCTTTTTTTCATTTAATATCTCGACGACATTGAATTTAATTCCCGAGGAATAATTTTTTGATGCCCTTTGCTTTCAAACGGTCCAAACGTTTCTGTTTTTCCTATGGCAGGCTACTAGAAAGTGAACCGTCCGCTTGATGATAGGCAGTGTCATTTCCAATGGTGTCTTTCACAAAGAATTTTTACTGATATATAAAGAGACGAAGTAATGTTTTCTCTCTTTTTTTTAATAAATTCCAAATAAATAAAAATGATAACTGATGGTGTAAACTGTTAATTATTTAGATCTTTATCTCCAAGTACAAATCTTCAAAATGCACTCACGTAAGCTATACATCCTAAGTGGGGTTTAAGCAGAGAAATGACTGATGATTATCTTCTGTTAAGCTGAAAAAATCTGTTCTAGGAAAAATATCTCTACCACTAGAAAAGAGTTTCGCATGCTCGGAAAAAGGCAGCATTTCATCACCTTTTACCGTATTCTATAATGTAACTCCAAAAGTACTAAGAATTAATTTGATGGGAATTAAAAGTTGCATAACTTTTGAATAATGCTTTCCATTATATTTTTCTATTATATTTATTCATAGCCTTATCACTGGCATTTCATTTCGTCTTATTCCACTCATCCGATATTTTATGATGGTATATATATCATGACAGGTAAAAGTTATATAGCTTTTGAATAATGCTTTCCATTATATTTTCTATTATATTTATTAATATCCTTATCACTGGCATTTCTTATTACAGGCATCTCTTTTCGTCTTATTCCACTTATCCAATATTAAATTAATATATAATGGAATATATATGGTGGCAGTAAAAAGTTGTATAACTTTTGAATCCTTTTTTACATTATATTTTCGTTACTGGCATCTCTTTTCGTCCTGTTTCACTTATTCTATATAAATTATAGAATTCATATAATGGACAGTTAAAAGCTGTATAACTTTTGAATAATGATTTCCATTATATTTTCTTTACTGGCCTACTTCTCCTCCTATTACACTTATCCTAAATTAATTATAGAATTTATATGAGGACAGCTAAAAGCTGTATAACTTTTGAATTATTTTTCCCTTATATTTTCGTTACTGGCATCTCTTTTCGACATATTCCACTTATTCTATGTAAAATATAGAATTCATATAAGGGACAGTTAAAAGCTGTATAACATTTGAATTATATTTCACTTTCCTTACTGGCATCTCTTTTCGTACTATTCCACTTATCCTAGATAAATTATAGAATTCATATAAGGGACAGTTAAAAGCTGTATAACTTTTGAATGATTATTTTTTCCCTTATTTTCGTTACTGGCAACTCTTTTCGTCGTATTCCCCTTATTATAGATAAATTAGATAATTTATATTGTGGCAGTTAAAAACTTAATAGACTAACTTATCGAGATATAGTTTATTGAATTCCTAAGAGGAGAATTAAAACATATAACTTTTGAATAATTTTTTTTCCGTTTTATTTTCGTTACTGGCACTTTTTTTTGTCCTACTCCACCTAACCGACATAAATTAAACCAATTCATGCTGCTTTAGCTAATTCACCAAAATATCGGCTAAAATTGTTTGCTTTTCCTGTCTCTATTCAAAAGTTTTACATATACCGAAAGAGCTAGGATATCTGATTCCTGAACGATTTTACCTAAATACGCAACGATGTTATTGATGTCATTCTTAGTTCTCGAGTCACGTCGTACATAAATGAAATCACGTTTCCATACAGAACAAAATACACGACACGAAATAGTTCCCTCCGGTGTAAAGCCTTAACATAACGCTTTTATCTTTTTTAAACTTTCTTTAATTATATAGTTCATAGAACTCAAGAAACGATAGTTTAGTTCTTTTAACGAATACTCTGTTCAATTGAAATCTGTTGTAACCAAGACACACGCACATACACACACACACACACACACACACACACACACACACAAATATATATATATATATATATATATATATATATATATATATATATATATATATATATATATATATATATATATATATATATATATATATATATATATATATATATAAATATATATATATAATATATATATATATATATATATAATATACATATATATATATATATATATATATATATATATATATATATATATATATATTTATTTATTTATTTATTTATGTACAATGAATTTGGAAAAGGAGATACGAAAGAATAATTTCAAAATTTTCTGTTTAAAAAATATCATTGTTAAAGGATTTTTTTAATTATTTTCTATTCTCTCGAAATCTTTCAAATATTTAATAAACTAGATAATATAGCAAAAAATTCTTCTTAAGATGGCATTAGCCTCGGATTGTAATTAAAAGAATATTTCTTTAAAGCTCAAACAGAATTGAATTTTTATTACGAAATAAACAGCGAGTTTATACAAATATTGAACAGCATAAATGACTCTTTTTTGTGTTAGTATTTTTGTCGAGTAATTCTTTTTATCAATATGTTCTCTTTTATTTTTTTTTTACTTTCCCGGAGTGTTTTGTTTAAATTGAGTTAGTTCATTGTCCATTAAAGAGTTTAGAGCGCAATTACGGGAGGCAGTTTGAGAAATATTTTGATGACCAATTCTCACGCGAACGCATTTACAAGCGCATTTTTGGGGGAAATTGGCTGAGAGGGAAGAGAATTTTGGTACAAAATCTAATAAAAGAAAACTATTTTGGAAAATTTGGTGTAATGCATTTGAATTCTCGATAACGGATCTTGGATGAATACACACACTCACACATATATATGTATATATATGTTTATATACACACACACACACACACATATATATATATATATATATATATACATATATATATATACAGTAAAACTTCTCTATGGCGGCCAGTAATGGTTCCGGAAAAAGTGACAGTTTTGAGGGGGGCTCATCGAATAGAGTTTCCTTCTCTAACAATGACTCTATGGATTCTTTAATTGGATCTGAACAAAGTAGGGCCATTTAGAGGGGTGGTTGGCTACAGAAGTTTGACCGTATTTTTAATATATATGTTTATATATATACAGTCGAACCTCCATATATCGAAGTAGCAAATTGCCGGAAAAAAATTCGATATATAGAAATTTCGATATATAGAATGGAGCTTAGTTTTATCATAATTCTGCTGAAAAAAATTAAAGCTAATTTTCATATATGAAACTCCATTTCTAATTTATATGCGAATCCAATTAAATGAAAGTTAATAACAAAAATGAATTAATATGAAAGATTTATTGAGTACTACATACCTTTAAAAAAGCAATAATCCAGACAGTGGTTATAATGATCACAGTTACATTTTTTATTTATTCAGTCCACTAAAAACTTAATCAGGGACCTTTTCCGTGAATTGAAGTTCATGACATATTGTTTCAAATGCCAAAAAATTGGGAGATTTTATTCTTAAGTGGTATAAAATGTACCAATCTGTCTTGAAAAAAAAATCGATATATAGAGATTTTTTCGATATATAGAAACAATTTTTCCATGTAATGAACATGGAGATTTGCTAAGAGTTCGATATATAGAAAATTTCGATATGTGGAAGTTCGATATATGGAGGTTCGACTGTATATATATATATATATATATATATATATATATATATATATATATATATATATATATATATATATATATATATATATATATACTCAGCCCTTTCCTCTCTCGGACCACATGCATATGTTTGCTACGTTACGCGGTCCTCAACATAGGACACTGTACCTCCTAATATAATAATGTAAAAAATAAAACTGAAAACCTAAATGTATTGAAACGTTTGTTTAAAATTGAATGTGATTTTGGATGTTGAGACAAACTTTGACAAACTTTGGATACATTTTTGCACAGTCTTTGTGTTTTTGGGGCACTCATCTCCAAAATTTTATTTAAAAACGCACTTGCCTGATAATAAGTGTGAGTGTTTTGGGCTGCACATGAAAGCTTGGTGGGCCGCAGTTTTGAGTATCGGTGGTCTAAAACAGTGCTCCGCAACCGCTGTGCCGCGGCGATTTTATCGATAACAAAAAAAAATTTAATCACCACATTAGGTAGAAAATTCTCTCAGTCAAATATTCCTCTAACTTTTTGCCAATATGTAACTTCTCTGGATCGAAATTATACACAAAAGAAAAACATGTAGATAACATACATTGTATGTATGCTCGAGTGTCGGCACCTATGTGTAGGAGTGACTAGTTTTAGGAAACGATTATTTTATATTTCCTGACTGCGCATACACATCAACTTAGACTTTCTCGCGTTCAGTTTGCTTCTGGCAAGGTTTGCAATAGCTGGCAACTTATCGTCATTTTTGGTTTCTCCAATAAATTTTGTTTAAACCAAAGGAAAGCCATATTTGGCACCTTAGCAACTTATTTCTTTCCTAAATAAATTTTACTGATTTTCATTTTGTGTTGAGAGACTCATTCATCCTTACACATACATAAAGTATTTTATGAAATATTTCGAAGGCAAAAATGATATCTTGAAGTCAAGTGATCAATTTTAGTTGTTCCATAAAATATTTTTATTTATTCTTTTTAATTTGCCTTTCGGTTCTTATTATTGAAATACTCGATTATAAACAGTCTTGCATACATAATACAAACACCTGACAAATTTATTATTTGTTCATTAAACGTTTAAAAATAAATATTAATTACATGAATTATAAAGTACATTAACTGCAAATAATAATTAAGGCTGATAATCAGTCCCATATGAAATCATAAGTTATAAGCATAAAAAGCAAACAGTACTAATTTATATAAAGCCAAAAAAAAATTGGTACATCTGCCTAATATCGTGTAAGGCCCCCACGAGCACGCAGAAGTGCCGGAACACGACGTAACATGGATTCGACTAATGTCTGAAGGTATCCTGGAGGCAATTCACACCATGAATCCTCCACCACTAATCCATAGGAGTGCGAGGGGGTGGATATCTCTTCTGAACAGCACGGTGCAAGGCATCTCAGATAGGCTCCATAATGTTAATGTCTGGGAATTTAGGTGAACAATGGAAGTGCCATAAGGCAGAAGACTGATTCTGCAGCCACTCGGTAGCAACTCTCGACGTGGGGGATGTCGCATTGTCCTGTTGGAATTGTTCAACTCCGTCGGAATGCACAATGGACATGAATGGGTGTAGATGATCGGACAGGATGCTTATGTATCTGTCACCTGCCATCTCTAGACGTATAAGGGGTTTCATATCACGCCAACTGCACCATACCATCACCCCATACCAACACAGCGGCTCCACCTTCTTGAATAGTCCCTGGTTGACATGTGCGGTCCATGGTTTCATGAGGTTGTCTCCATATCCGTACATGGCCATCCGCCCGATATAATTGAAAACGAGACTCGTCAGACCAGGCAACATGTTTCCAGTCACCAACAGTCCAATAGACGTGTTAGCGGGCCCAGGCGAGGCGTAAAGTTTTGTGTCGTGCACTCAACAACGGTACACGCATGGGTCTGAAGCTCCGAAAGCCCATATCAATGACGGTCCGTTGAACAGTTCGCACGCTGACACTTGTTGATGCCTCAGCATTGAAATCCGCAGCAATTTGAGGAAGTGTTACAAGTACATCTCGTTTAAGGATTCTCGGCTGTCGTCGACGGTCCAGTTCTTTCAAGGTCTTTTTTCGGCCACACCGCTGTCGAAGATTTGATGTTTTAACGGGTACCTGATATTCACCGTAGTCTCGTGAAATGGTCACGAAAATCCAAATTGCAACCTTACCTGGGAGATGCTATCTCCAATCTCTCGTGCGCCGAGTATAACACCACGTTCAAAGTCACACAAATCGTGATAACCTGCCATTGTAGCAGCAGGAACCGATCTAACAGCTTCGCCAGACACCTGTTGTCTTATATAGGCGCTGCCGACCTCCTCGCATTACGCTGATTTGTTGTATATCTCCGTTATTTGCATACGCACGCCTGTACCAATTTTTTTGGCTCTTCAGTGTACCCCCAACACAACAAATACAACAAAGTATATATACGCGTCGTGATTACCATTTCAAATATTTTAAACTTTTACCGTTTCAGGATCTTCATAAATACATTTTTCAGATGAACTTCAATATGAAGGTCATATTTTTATATTCAGTGAAGAAATATGATTAAGAATAGCTTTAAAACAAAGGATATAACTGTAATACGATGTTCAACAACACCTTTATGAATTTAGTCGTCAACAGAAAGTAGCAGCCAACGAAACAATCACACGGACATTTTCAAAGAACAACGCCAAGCTTGGCAATTTAGTGAAAAACGGACCTCAACTTGGCACAGAAGCAAGATATTGCCAAAAGGGTTTCCGTAATGTGAAAATTATGCCAGAACGCGAGTTAGTCATCATCCGAACGCGAAAACATAAAGGCGATATCCCACCAAACACCGCATTTTTGGATAATATTATTGTTATACCCTTAAAAAATATGGACAAGTATTTACGAGGAAAATTTTCGAATTCACTGACAAATGAACCTAGCACAAGTGGTGCCGTAGAAAAAAAGGAACATTTATGAAAGGAAGTATAACGAAGATTACATTCGATTTGGATTTTCGTGTTGTGATAAAGAAACGCCATCCAAACCAGAATGCATCATTTGCGGAGAAATGCTATCTAGCAAATCAATGGTATCTAGTAAACTGCTTCGCCATCTGAATTCAAACCATCGTAGCTACGCTAAGAAGTATAAATAATTTTTTCTTAGGCTGTTAGATCAAAAGCGAAAACAAAAGCTATCACTGTTATCATCAGTCACAGTTTCTGATAAAGCCTTAGAAGCTAGTTACCATGTTGCAAGATTAATTGCATGTCAGAGAAAACCACATATTACTGGTGAAACTCTCGTTAAACCAGTATGCATAGAAATTGTTAAATCCATGCTTGGGCCTAGATAAGTTAATGAAGTGAAAAAGTTCCATTGTCAGCTGATACTGTTAAAAAACGTATCAGCGATATGTCAAACGATATTTTAGGAATACTAATTGGAAAATTGAAAGAGGCTCAGAAGTTTGCTCTTCAGATTGATGAGTCAACAGACATAAAAAACCGAGCACAACTGCTAGCCATTGTACGCTTCGTTGATGATATATTCGTTGATGATGGCACCATAAAAGAACACTATTTATTTTGCAAGGACCTTCCAGAGCGAACTACCGGCGAGGAAATTTTCCGAGTAACGGATGATTTTTTTAAAACCCATCATATTTCATGGAGTAATTGTACCAGTATTTGCACGGATGGTGCTGCGGCAATGATGGGCAATAAAAAATGTTTTATTTTGTGCGTAAAACGGCAAAATCCGAATATAGAAATTACACACTGTTGCATACATCGTGAAACATTGATGATCAAAAACTTGCCTACGGAGCTATTGCAATCGATGAATCAATGTATTACTATGATAAACATTATTAAATCAAGAGCCCTAAATTCGCGAATTTTTAAAATAATCTGTGAAGAAATGGGAGCGGATTATGAATCCCTACTGTTATACACTGAAGTACGTTGGTTATCCCTGGGCAAAGTTTTGGCTAGATTGTTTGAGCTTCGGAACGAAGTTCGTGAGTTTTTGTTGAAACAAAATATGACCGAACTCTACCAACTTTTTGAAGATAATCACTGGATGGCTAAACTTGCGTATATGTCTGATATCTTTGAACACCTGAATGAACTGAATAAAAAAATGCAAGGTCGAAGCGAAAATTATCTGACTTGTTCCGACAAGTTAATGGGGTTTAAAAATAAGCTCGTACTTTGGCAGAAAGCGTTACAAAAAGGATCTCTAAAAATGTTCCAAAGGACTTACAAGTCCATGATTAAAAACAAACAATTAACTCTGGATCTGGCTCAACAACATTTAAGTTTATTGCTAGAGAAATTTAATCACTATTTTTTCACAATTAATACGGAACAATAGAATTGGCTAAGAAATCCTTTCCTAGCTGATGCCGAAAATTCAATAGAAGCACTTTCCCTTCAAATTCGAGAGGAATTTGTTGAATTGATGAACGACGGGACGCTGAAACTCAACTTCAGTGACATGTCATTGACTGATTTCTGGATTTCAGTTAAGAAAGAATATCCTCAAATTTCTGACAAGTCCATTGCAATTTTGCTCCCTTTTTCTACGACATACTTATGAGAAGAAAGTTTTTCGACAGTGGTTCTAATTAAAAATGATAAACGATCTTGTTTAACGGGTCTTGACCATGAACTTCGGGTAGCACTTTCTACTATAGAGCCAAATATTAAACGTATATGTTCATCAAAACAAGCTCAAATATCTCATTAATAAATTAGTTATTATGTTTAAATTAACGTTGATTGATTAGACTTAAGTAAAGACCAAAAAGCAAATTTTAATATTAAAATTTAAAGAGAACTTTTTTTAAACTTGTAATCTATAACTTTATATATTTGTTCTTGTGTTAGTGTTTAATTCAAAATGATTTATATAAAACTTAAATAATTGTAATTATCTAGATACATACAGCTATTTTATTGTGTTTTTTATCTAATAAAAATATATACGTATTATTGTAATTTATGTATTTGGAAGCTTTTACTTGTGGTGTGCCGAGGAATTATCAAAAAAATCATTGTTGTGCCGTGGAAGATAAAAGGTTGAGGAGCTCTGGTCTAAAATGTTTGATTATGAATTTAAATTATGGCAATCTGAACTTCAAAAGTTTTTAGAAATAAATATCATTATATTTTACGTATATTGTTCATATTTTACTTAATATATATATTTTTTACTTATATTTATATATATATATATACATACATATATATATATATATATATATATATATATATATATATATATATATATATATATATATATATATATATATATATACTAGCTGAAAACCCGCACTTCGCTACGGAGTACATTCAAAGTAAAAACATCGGTGAATGTATGCAATTAATGCCAATATATATATAATAAATACGACGATCAATGTATATAATTGATGTAAAATATATATATACTAGATGGTACCCGTCAAAACTTGATGGTTATTAAGTAAACATTCCAATAAAAAAAAGGGTTCATAACCTTATTAAAATATTAGAAATTCATATGAAAGCCACGTGTGCTGGTAATTTAGAAATATTCAATAAAACACTTCAAAAAAATGTAAGAATATTTTGCGGTTATATTAGGTATTCGCTTTGAAAAGCACGCTACCGTACAGACACTTTTGAACATATCACTATCCATGCGCCGAGTTTGCAACTTTCCGAAAATACAAAATTTGATATTATTGTAATATCTGGTTAAAATAATCCCTATATATAAAACGCGTAGGTATGCGGCACAAAAATCTACGATATTTCTACACTTCGAATGGCAACGGCTGCAACTACCGGATGTAAACAGCGGCTGTCCGCAATTTAAAACCGCGTGTGTGTAGTGGCCGCATAAGTTACAACCGCTGATCTTTTGACAATACATGTTTAGACCTATCAAATCCATTGTTTAACCATGGACAGTTGTATGTAGGTTTATCTAGAATCCATTCTTTTGATTCTGTCGCTTTAGTATCTCCTACTTTTGAAATACTCAAATCTGTATATCAAGAAGTTTTATGAATATCATAGTTGAAATCCACACTATATTTTAAGTACTTGCTGAATTTTTGCTCCATTTTATAAGTGAGGAAAATTTTCCCAAGAATTTATTATTTAATATGATTAAGTGTAGATATCTGAATTGTGACCAGTAATACATACAGAGAGTGATGTAATCAACACTGTATTTAAAATTTCCCCCCAACAATTTCTTATTTCTTGTAATGGTAAAGTGTAGATATCTTAATTTTGAAAAATTGCTGAATTTTTGCTCCATTTTATAAATGAAGAAATTTTCCCAGCAATTTATTATTTAATATGATTAAGTGTAGATATCTGAATTGTTAACAGTAATTCATACAGAGAGTGATGTAATCAACACTATATTTAAAATTTTCCCCCTGCAATTTCTTATTTGTTGTAATGATAAAGTATAGATATCTTAATTTTGAAAAATAGTACATACAAAGAGGGATGTAATTTTTAAAATCATTGATGTGGGCTTTCTCAGTCTTATCTTTAACTCTGTTCTAAGGAAATGGAAATTCACATTTTTTGATCACGATGTTTTAGAATCAGCTTAATAGAGAATACCCCTTAACAACATATATTTATGATGACAGGTAATTGTAACATTCCTTACATATGTCACTTTCAGTTGCGTTGTTTTGCAAAAGGAAATTTAAAACTAAAAGTGACCATGCTGGTCACGCAGTGGCTAGTATGGTTAAAATATAAATATATATATAAAAAAAAAAAAGATGAATGAATGACTAACTTCATGTTTACATTTTCATGTCCCGAATATATAAAATGAATACTTGTTATTAATTTAATTGAAACGCTATGAAAACATGAAAGGTATCGGAAACTTATAGACTTTTAAAAATTTAAGAAAATTTTGCCGTTATGTTAGGTATTCGCTCTGAAAAGCACACTACTATACAGTACATACCGTAGATAGTACATGTAAAAACGTGATGAATGAATGACTAACTTCATGTTTACATTTTCAAGTCCCGAATATATAAAATGAATACTTGTTATTAATTTAATTGAAACGCTATGAAAACGTGAAAGGTATTGGAAAATTTACAGACTTTTAAAAATTTAAAATTTTGCCGTTATGTTAGGTATTCGCTCTGAAAAGCATACTACTATACAGTACATACCGTAGACAGTACCTGTCAAAACTTGATGGTAAGTAATTGAACAGTTCCAATAAAAAAAAGATTCATAACCTTGTTAAAATATAAGAAATTTTTACAGAATATTAGAAAATAATATTCTGTAAAAATGTAAACATGAAGTTAGTCATTCATTCATCTTATAAAAAAAAAAAGATGAATGAATGACTAACTTCATGTTTACATTTTCATGTCCCGAATATATAAAATGAATACTTGTTATTAATTTAATTAAAACGCTATGAAAACGTGAAAGGTATCGAAAAATTACAGACTTTTAAAAATTTAAGAAAATTTTGCCGTTATGTTAGGTATTCGCTCTGAAAAGCACACTACTATACAGTACATACCGTAGATAGTACATGTAAAAACGTGAATATTAGAAAATAATATACTGTTTTGCAACCTGATGTGTTGCAATTTAGAACATTGAAATTTACTTGAATGTTTGCTGTCTGATTTGTTAATTTTAAATTGTTTTCTAATTTGAAGGTGAAATTTTTTAATACTTTTTTTTATTAGATCTGAAAAATAAAGTAATATAATTCGAGAAAGTGGCACAAAACAAAATAATAAAATGTCCCCTTATAATCACCTGAAATATTGTTTTAAGGTGACTGCCTACATTTGGAGCCAATTTTTTTAAAAAATCATTTTTTAAAGATTTTTTTGTTTTTTATGGTAAAATAGCACTTGAAAATTAAAAAATAAACAAAAACTTGCCAGTAAATACCATACTTTTTTATAAATTGGTCAATTTGAAGTAATTTTCAATGAAAATTAGCTAAAATGCGACACATCTGACAGTTATCTTAAATGACCCACAATCTAAGAGAAATTTTAAAATGCAAAAATGTTGCAATATGAAAATTTCCCCCAATTCATCATTCCTCTCCTTATAAAAACAGCCCCAAACACAGTGGCGTATGCAGGGGAGGGGTTGATGGGGGTTAACCCCCCCCCCCCATTTTTTCTGATTACATATATTACTTAAATAGGTTCAAGCTCTGCACTGATTGCTGAAAACTACTTTTTCATAGTAACCCCCCCCCCCCCACTTTTGAAAATTTCGGCGTATGCTGCTGCCCAAACAAAAACTATTTAACTATTTATTATTATGCATCAATTATTGAGCGTCATTTCATTAACAATAGCATCTAAAATATTTCCCGAAAATTTTATCAAATTATATGTATTATTGTGTGAAATATCATGATAACGGTAAAGATTTGTGCTAAAAACATAATTCTGAGAAAAACTCAGTTCAAGTTGTTTGCCACTTCAATTTTGTAGCAGACATTTTTTAAAATAGCTATAACTCTGCTTCTAATTGATGTTGAATGAAAATCAAAACGGTTTTGAAAAGAGAAAAGATTGAATTGCACGATTCCTGGAAAAAATAAAATTGACCAAAATAGTCAAAAAATGAAATTTTCAACGTAGGCAGTCACCTTAAAAGATACACTATCATCGCAATAGAATGCTTTACTAAAAATTATTACAGTGAGGTTTTTTTAAAAAAATATTGAAGTTTATAATTAAAAAACGTTCTTGGAAAAAAAAACCATGCTTGCAGCTGATTTTAAAATCCGACTTGTACAGTCTAACTAATGCAGCCAGATATTTAGAAACAATACTGCTAATTCAATCTATTTCAATGTAATATAAATATTTTATATAATCATGTATTATGCTATATATATGTATAAATAGGCTATGTATAAATATATTAAACAAAAATAAAATATATAAATAAAATCAGATTAAAATATCATGCAAATTATTCACGTGCAAATAATTTTTGCATGTGTATTTCAATTTAATGTACATATATTATATCTTATGCTATATATATGTATAAATAGGCTAAGTATAAATATATTAAGCAAAAATACAATATATAAAGAAAATCAGATTAAAATATCATGCAAATTATTCACGTGCGAAAAATTTTTGCACGTGTATTTCAATTTAATGTACATATATTATATATTATGCTATATATATGTATAAATAGGCTATGTATAAATATATTAAGCAAAAATAAAATATATAAAGAAAATCAGATTAAAATATCATGCAAATTATTCACGTGCAAAAAATTTTTGCATGTGTATTTCAATTTAATGTACATATATTATATCTTATGCTATATATATGTATAAATATATTAAGCAAAAATAAAATATATAAAGAAAATCAGATTAAAATATCATGCAAATTATTCACGTGCAAAAAATTTTTGCACGTGTATTTCAATTTAATATACATATATTATATCTTATGCTATATATATGTATAAATATATTAAGCAAAAATAAAATATATAAAGAAAATCAGATTAAAATATCATGCAAATTATTCACGTGCAAAAAATTTTTGCATGTGTATTTCAATTTAATGTACATATATTATATCTTATGCTATATATATATATAAATAGGCTATGTATAAATATATTAAGCAAAAATAAAATATATAAAGAAAATCAGATTAAAATATCATGCAAATTATTCACGTGCAAAAAATTTTTGCATGTGTATTACAATTTAATGTACATATATTATATCTTATGCTATATATATATATAAATAGGCTATGTATAAATATATTAAGCAAAAATAAAATATATAAAGAAAATCAGATTAAAATATCATACAAATTATTCACATGCAAAAAATTTTTGCAGGTGTATTTCAATTTAATGTACATATATTATATCTTATGCTATATATATGTATAAATAGGCTATGTATAAATATATTAAGCAAAAATAAAATATATAAAGAAAATCAGATTAAAATATCATACAAATTATTCACGTGCAAAAAATTTTTGCATGTGTATTTCAATTTAATGTACATATATTATATATTGTTAAATATATATATATATGTATAAATATATAAATATATGTATAAATATATATTAAGCAAAAATAATATATATAAACTAAAGAAATTCTGATTAAAAATCATACAAAGTTATTGAATCGTTACTAAACACGTATTAGATGTGGAATATATAGAATTCCATGTGATGTAAATGCAAAAAATCTGTATAATGAAGATTTGGCCTTTTGAACCGGCTAGCTTTTGTGACGTACAGTTTGGAACATATCACTGCGCATGCGTCAAGTTTGCAACTAAATTCGACATTATTGTAATATTAAATTGTAATACTGTATTGTAATATATATTATGTATTAAAAAATATATAGTATATATTAAAATATATATATTATATATGGTTAAAATAATGAAAACCTGTTTTACTGTGAAAAAGATTCTGATTCAATTTTTCTTAAATTAACGAATCACGGTGAATGAATGACTCACTTGTGTTTACATTTTCAAGTTCTGAGAAACACTATGATAACGCGAAAGGTGGCGGAAAAGAGATAATTCTCTAATGAAGAGATAATTTTGAAATAAAATTGATCGAAATAAAGTTGATTTGTATCGATATTACGCTGTTTTAATTACAATTATTTGGGTTTAGTTGGCAAATAATCTTTTTGAACTTTACTTTTAACTTGTTAAGCCTAACTCATAAAACAAAATGGATGCCAAATGGATGGATATGAGGTGGTCGCTCCGGACGCGTTACGGACAGAGTCGACTACAGAACACGGCAACTATTATAAGGATTTATAAAAAAATCATAAGGGATATTTTTATAGACAAAATAATGTAGAAGAAGATATTCAAATTAAATCTAATATAAAGAATACTAAAGAATATAGTACAGTTAATATAGTACAGTTTCTAGAACATTTCTTTTACAGTATTTTAATATTTTTTTTGGATAATGTCCAATCGTCTGCCGCATTAGCAAGAAAAAAAAAATTATTTTTTGTCTATTTAGTTTTTATGCACGTGACGATAAATTTATTTAAAGTACCAGAAAAAGAAATCACGTGATCAGCATTTAATAAATTAAATTCTAAAAATTAATCTTTAAAAATTCACCAAAAATCAGGAAATGAAGGTAAAGATTCGAAAAAGATTTCATTTTAAAGGAATTTTTATGATCTTTCTCGTGATATAAATTTTATAACCCTCAAATTATTATTTTAAATGCAAACTTAAAAAAAGTAAAAAAAACAGCTTAAAAATTTAATTTAAAAAAATCTAAGAAGAATTTTTCAAAAATCTCTCTTAGTGCACCCCTACACTATAAGAAGAATCGCCATGCAAAATTTCAGCCCTTTAGGTCAAGCGGTTTGGTCTGTGCGTTGTATGTCAGTCAGTCAGTGAATGAATGAATGAATGAATGAATGAATGAGTCAGTTACGGAACTGTTTTATATATATAGATATATATATATACATAACATGACAAAAATATATTTTTTACTTAAATTGTTGACACATTTATAGTTTTACATACATAAATTATCCACAGGCAGTTAATAGAAATTATATTTCTACGTCCAAATAATTATTTAAATTTGTAAATTGTGCAATTTTAACTGAAGAATAGAATATTTAAATTTGCTGAATTTCTTAGTGACCGCGTGGTTCAAGTACTGGATCTCCTCATTCGAGGCTCATATTCTATCTATTGAACCATCCCGACGTTCAGAAAACGTCTTATGATAGCATTTGACATTATCACTAGGACCAGAGAAAGCAGGTAGTTAGTTCATATTTGAAAATTTTTAATAGAACTTTAAGTAAATATTTAGCATTTATATAATTTCATTTGATCATATTAAAGATATCTATAAATGTAAGTGTAACTGTACACTTCCGTGAGAAATATAACATAGAATAAGACGAAAGTTTTAATAGCTCTATTATACTGAACTTTATATAAAATATCGGAAACATAAGTCACAAAAATTTAGTGCTATCTCATCCTTGAATATCGAACAACACTTATTTTTTGAATAAATAATTTCTATGATTTCGGGGCTACTAACCCTGAAGTTCAGATCACGTGTCTTTATTCTACGGACCATAGAATGATCTAGAACCGGAGCTAACCATTTTTACCCTGTTTTTATTAACTCGCTTTCTTGTTTGTTTGTTTGTGTGTGTGTTTGTCCCGAACAAATCTTGCAATCAATTTTTAACTGACTTCCCGACTAGCTAGACATTTGAAACTTTAAGAATATCTCAGAATGCGATGACAATGCAATCTTTTAATACTTTTAGCCGAAAAAAATCCACAAGGTGGCGCTTCGATCGAATTCAATGCTTGCACTTTTGCTTAACGGCGTTTGACGATTTTGAAACCAGAATACATGTGAATTTAGTTTGTTTGAAAAAATATTGTGCGAAAAATTTTTAAAAAATTATAAAAATTAAAGTTTATAAAGTCTGTGGATAGTGGAAACGACCAAAAAGTGATTAAAATTAAATAAAAAGAAAGTGAAAAAAATAATTAAGTGAAGGTTTGTGCAATTAAGAGATAATTGTCAAGTTTATATGATTCAACAGAAAATTTAAAAACGTGATCTATAAAAAGTTTCTTTTATCTTGTAATTATTTTATGCTAATATGTAAATTGGAAAATGTTTAAATCCCTGAATTATTTGCGACTGAATTAACAAAATTTTTCTTTAATATCACTCAAAATATATCACATACCATAAGGACGTTATAAAGATATTTCAGGATGTATAATATTAGATTTGGGTAATCATTGCAGGGTAACATATTAAACATACAGAAGTCTTAATTTCTGTCATGGGTATATGAAATTATAATGAAATTATTACTAAAATATAAATCATTCGTAACCACTGCTTAATAGGTATAAAACAGGAACTATTTAGAACAATTTTTATTTTTTAATTCCAGTAACTTCCTTTTTTTAATATAAGAAATAATACCATGCTACTACTCCTGAAATGAAAGCCCTATAATCTTTGTTTTACGGATCAAAATAAGAAGAAAGAACGGGGGTTGAGGATGGAGAGGGAAATGACTAGCCTCCATGTGACGTCATGTAAATGGAACACTCTTTTCGAATGTTAGGTCAATTCTTTTAGTGTGGAAACAATTAATTATTACCCATATATTACTATTATCATTCACTATTCTAGAAGTTATCATTTATAATTAAAAAAGTAAACTAACGAGAATTTTAATTTATCTGATGCACTACTTTAATTGAATTATTGCTTTAATTTCTGATTCTATTTTTATTAATTTCGTTTTGCAGTCACCCTTCTTTTGTACTTCGTAACGTCTCACTCAGCTTCTCTATTTTAAATTAGCTAGTCAGGTTTTGAAAACAGGGTAATGTAATATTAGCAGTAAGTAAATCAAAATGCTCAAAGCAACGGCGGCTCTAAGGGGAAAGCAGAAGGGGCAATTGCCCCCCCCCCCTAAAAAAATAAAAAATAACCCCGGCGAATTTTTTTTTCATAGCCTAAAATTATATAATCGTAGACCTAATACTAAATAAGTTTAAATTTAAAATGAGAGGATGTTTATTTCTTTCACACACACACACACATATATATATATATGTGTGTGTAATATATTAAATATTATGCCCTCCATTCTAGCATTTAATCTCCCTTTCCTAAATCCAATCCCCCGTAATACAAATTTATCGCTTTAAAACCCTTAGCCACAGAACTTCCCATGAATCGCATGCCTTTGCATTTCTACACGTGCATGCGTCTGGTGTCAGGAGTGGGCTAGCATCGCGAGCCGCAAAATCTGCTGACCCTACAAATAAGAGTGACATGTACCTCGCCCTCGCGTTTAATATTGAAAGGTAATATTACTTCCGAGCCGTTCTTCTGGAATGGACGTATGTACTTTTGTCACTCTAATAAACAATTCGGCTTCCAAATTTCATTTTATTCCTTTCAGGCTGAGTCTAGCTCCAGCCATGTAAATATTAGATAGTTTTCCCTATCAGGTCATAATTTAACGTCGTGATATAATTGGTACATTACACTTACACACACACACACACACACACACATATATATATATATATATATATATATATATATATATATATATATATATATATATATATATATATATATATATATATATATATATATATATATATATAACCCTAAGAGCTGACGTTGTCCAAATCTCTCAAGACTGGATTCCTCAAAAGCAAGAACTGGAATAAGATTCTGGTCGTGTTAATGGAATGGAAACATTCTACGTTCACTTGAGGCCAGATCACAGCCTAGTGCTAGACGTCACTATTTAAGGCTGCTTTGTACTAACCCTATCGGATTCGCTCACTTCATTGTTAACCTATGGAGAAAATGGGACCAAGGATGGCCGACTTGGATTTAAAGGGTCTTTTTTAAAAAATTGTACTTCATAATAGAGAGAGAAATTTTACACCTTGGGTCATTTTTCGTTTAGAAAACGTGCAAATAATATTTCAAAATTTAAATTGTTTTGGGGGGATCTGTTATAGTGTGTTTTAAACGCTCCTAATTACGTTTGGTGTACGGAATTTATAAAATGTCGCACCTGTTGCAAGGTGCAGAAAAGTTCAGACTATCTGAAAATACCATTTCTATTGGATTATCAGTATTTGTGTAGCTGTCAATTGTAGACACATTTTCACCGTAGGTTAACATTGAGGCGAGCGAATCCAATAGGGTTAGTACACAGCAGCCTTAAGTTCGAAGAGAATTTGAGTTTTTAATTAATGTCATATGGTCAGAAAATTAACTGGGGTGAGATTTGGCATTTGTCCTTTTATACTTGTCACTGAACCGTTGGAAGTCATCGAATAATTAGACATAAAATTTCTAAATTTGATCTTTTTTTTAATATCTGTTACAAAAGTGATGATATGGTATGTACGAATATAAGTCAAATGAAAACACCTGAATAAAATATATAAATAGTCAAAGAATTTCATTAACCGTTAGCTTACGAGGCTCACTTTTAGGATTCCCTCTTTAGAACGGGAAATTTCATAAATTTGTAAGAACGGACAATAAGGGGTTATATATATATATGTTGTGATGATAATTAATAGTTTTACGAATAATTAACGTTTATTTTAATATCGGGGGTTGAGATAATTAAGTTAGTAAAGTAAACAATTAAATATTAGTAACGGTTGTGCTTTGTTATAGATTTATTAAGCCTCTGCTAAATATACTTGGTTAAACTTATGATGATCAAATATTAATTGATTTGATTAATGTCATCGCATTTGGAGAATAGTGCGCAAATTTCTCTAAATGTTTTGACATTGTGAAGAATTAAGTTGAAATAGATCATCACATGTTATATTGTTAAAATATTGATAAATTAATAAGCCTTATTTTGAAATAATTGTGAGGTGACTGGTAAGTATTATTGGCTGGTGAATTTTTGGGTTTTTTTATTTAATGAATGAATACAAAATTATAGTGTGTCTTTTTCTTTTAACGTTAAATCCTTCCTTTTGAGAACCCCCTTTTTGTCAGTTGATTGTAAACCAAGACATCCGGTGGCGACTGGTCACGGACACCCTCCCCGATTTGGGACGTTGGAATGTTGGCGCTCCCTGCGCGGTTGAATACAGTGGTTCGTAGATGGAGGCGTTTTCAAGGAGGAAATAAGGAACCAACACTGATGGTATAAAATAAGAAAATGAAAAATCAACGATGAGTCGGAGAAAATATTCCTTCGGCTAATTCAGAACTTCAACGTTTTCCTCGTCCGAGATTGACGGCGAGGATTGGAACTTCTTACTTCCAGCGGAATACAAAGTGAAAAAACGTAACGTCAACTAGGGGGCGGAGGGTGCGAAGATTACAGGGGGGAGAGGCTAGCCAAGAAGCTGGGAGCTGACCCGGGACCCATGATGGAGAGCGATGTCTTGATTTTTGGCGGCCAGCACGCTATAGAAATGGCTCTGGCCTGGGGTTCCCCTCATGATTTCATAAAATTATAGTTGTTTTTTTTTTTTGTTAGAGTGCTGCAGCATTTTAATTGGGTAATATGATTTTAATTTCCTTTTTTTTTTTGTTTACTGAATTTTTCTTTAGTTTTTCTTTTGATTTTTTCATCACTTTTTCATTTAGGCGGGTTTTTTCTCACCAGCCACCATGATAATAACTGTTATACAAATAGTAAATTGTACTGTAAGCAAGCAAGAATTTTGTGATTAATATAAGTTTATTGGGAGGAGATGTTGAATCCTCAAGTGCTTAAAACGTTTTTTATTAAGGTATTGTGTAATATTGTGAAGGAAATCAGAATGAATAAATTTGTTATGTTAAAGTATATCTTTGTCATGTCGGTCTTTGCCTTTCAGTTAATTTTCTAATTTCAGCCTTAGATTTTTTTTATTTCAGCACAGTTGAATTTTTTGAAGCTTTTTCTTTTAGGTGAAGTAAATTTATTTTTTGGTGTACTCCAATGATAGAGAAGTAATTTTACTAGATTTAATTTCCTTTTTCGTTTTGGCTCATTAACCACCACAGTGGTGCAAACAGTAAATGGAACCTAGTGGTAAACTTTAATTATAATTTTGGGTTATTGCAACACACAACGCACGTCTTTAAAATGTACTAACCGCTATGGCTAATATTGTACTTCAATTTAATTGAAACCCAGATAGTAAAAGTAAATTGTTTTAAATGAAGTGTAAAGATTAATCTTGATTATTAATTAGTAATTAGTTCATTATTAATAAAGTTTTATTAATCACCCCATACACAAATATCGTCGCCACATATATATATATATATATATATATATATATATATATATATATATATATATATATATATATATATATATATATATATATATGTATGTATATATATTCAATATTTGACCCGTATTCTTGGGATACATGCTATTCCATCCCGTAAGGAAAAGGTTAATAGATCTTGTAACTTTTATTAAATTACTTATAAAATGCATAAGAGCTATGAACGTCTTTAATCACAGATATTATCTAACATGAGAATGATAATAATGGAAGTTTAAGGAAATGAATCAGTTAATAGAATTGCGTACTACATTTTGAACATGGAGAAACATAACTAACACAACTACTGGAATATCGTAGGTCAATGCTACCAGAGACGTTCTGAAGGAGTCGATAAAATAGAGGATTTTCGGGTTCATTAAACTATTTCTTCAGCATTGGGTACTACAAAATTAAGGGAGTTTTGGTTTGAAATAATATGCTAATGTTTCAAAAGATGTAAATTATGAAGAAGATAATTTGATTAAAATAAGTTACATTGTACAATATTTGCAATATTCATAATCTATGAGTAAATTTATGCCTTCTGTTATAATATTCATATAAAGCTAAACATCGCATTGGATTATCTAAAGTAGTTACTTCCTTTTATGAGTGAGAATTGGGATATTTTGCAATCATGAGAAAAATCATACTTTTAAACTTTCTTCTAAAATATATCTTCAATTTTTTTTTCGTGTTTATATATATATATATATATATATATATATATATATATATATATATATATATATATATATATATATATATATATATAATATATATATATATATATATATATATAGATATATATATATATATATATATATATATATACATATATAGATATATATATATATATATATATATATATATATATATATATATATATATATATATATATATATATATACCGGGTTAATCTGAACAAGTGGGCAAAACTTTTACGGGGTGATAGAACGCATCTGCACGAGCAATATTTGTCATAGAAAGTATGGGCGGAACGCAAACAGCGAGCCGCTAGGTGGCGCTGTAAATGGTACCCGCATGCCACACGTCCTCATTCGTTCCAGCGGCGGTTTTCCGTAAATGTTTGGGCAGGGATCCTCCATGACCATTTGGTTGGTCCATACCTCCTGCCACACCATCTGGACGACGAATCCTATCACACATTCCTACGAGAGGTGTTGCCGCAGCTGCTGCGTCCGATTCCAACACCCATCAGGTTGATAATGTGGTTAAAGCACGACGGTACGCCTGCACACTTCAGCTTGGATGTGCGGAACACTTTACATGCAACATTCCCAGGGCGATGGAATGGTCGAGGTGGTCCCATAGCTTGGCCACCAAGATCGCCGGATCTCTCGTGTTTGGACTTTTTCCTGTGAGTACATGTGAAAAGCCTAAACCCATTGAAACCCATATGGAACTAGTCGCCAGGATCGCCGTTGTTGCCGGCGATATTCAGGATTGTGGTGTGTTCGTAAAAGTGCGTCAGTCCCTATCCCGCAGGTGTTAAGCCTGTATTACAGCTGGCGGAAGCTCTGTTCAGCAATTTCTTTGACCATGTAATTCAACTACATTCCTGTTAATAAAATGTTTCCTTAAGTATCTCCTCTCATTCTTGTGTTAATTCTTTAAATGTGGCAGTGGAAAACTACCTTTTAACTTTTCACCTTTTGCGTTCCGACCATAGATTCTATGACGAATATTGCTCGTATAGCTGCGTTCTATCACCCCGTAAAGTTTTGCCCACTTGTTCAGATTCACCCTGTATATATATATATATATATATATATATATATATATATATATATATATATATATATATATATGCGTGTGTGTGTGTATATATATATATGTATATATAATCTATATATATAAAACAGTTTCGTAACTGTTCCGTAGCTAGCAACGCACAGACCAAACCGCTGGACCTAAAGCGATGAAATTTTGCATGGGGATTCTTCTTATAGTGTAGGGGTGCACTAAGAAAGATTTTTGAAAAATTCTTCTTAGATTTTTTTAAATTAAATTTTTAAGTTGTATTAGTGACTTTTTATAAGTTCGCATTTAAAATAATAAATTGATGGTTATGAAATTTATATCACGAGAAAGATCATAAAAATTCCTTTAAAATGAGATCTTTTCCGAATCTTTACCTCCATTTTCTGAGATTAATTTTTAGAATTTAATTTATTGAATGCTGATCACTTGATTTCTTTTTCTGGTACTTTAAATAAATTTATCGTCACGTGCATAACAACTAAATAGACAAAAAAATATTTTTTTCTTGCTAATGCGGCAGACTATTGGACATTATTTTGTCTATAAAAATATCCCTTACGATTTTTTTATAAATATATATACTTTTTTTGCACATCAATTGTATATATTGATCGTCGTATTTATTATAAATATACATATATATATATTATTTTGGCATTAATTGCATACATTGACCGTTGTATTTAATTTGAATGTACTCATATATATATGTACATATATATATATATATATATATATATATATATATATATATGTGTGTGTGTGTGTGTGTGTATATAATATATATATATATATATATATATATATATATATATATATATATATATATATATATATATATGTATATATAATATATAAATATATATATGTGTATACATAATTTATATATATATATATATATATATATATATATATATATATATATATACAGGTGGATATCAAAATAATGGAAACACATATCAATATTAGTGGTGTTTATGAAAGTGTTTCGTATTCCTTAAAAAACAAGTCTAGGGACCAGTATTTTTTATAGAATAAAGTGTATACATTATTCTACTCTAAGGTAGCAGTAATGAAACTATGGGCATCAGGCTCTTTGGGGTATAGCGTACGATGTCCAACATTGTAGACCGTGGAGAGAGGGTAAATTGTTGAAACACGTCTAATTGGAGTATCTGTTACAACATCCCCCATGGTTTTTGGTGTTGACCGAGCTATTATATCGGAAGCCATGACGGCATACAGAGTGCACGGAAAGACATTCTCTGTGAAACAAAATATCGAACGAAAGTGAAAACTGAGTTAAAGAGACTGACGGGTGTTGAAGTGGATTATGACATCAAAAAATTTAAGACAACTGCAGCCAAAGTGACCGTAAAGCTCCATCTGAATCTGCAAGCTCCAGTATCAGTCATTACAAGTAAGAGAAAACTTCACAAGCAAAACATTTATGGCAGAGTAGTAATTCCCAAGCCACTTGTAACAGATGTGAATACAAAACGTCGTCTACAGTGGTGCCACGAGCACAAATCCTGGTCGTGTGATACGCCGAAATATGACATTTGGTTATACCAATCATTGTTCACTTTGTTCCCCGCAACAAGACGTGCGTATGACTAAAGAACACCTACAAAAGCGTATGATCATGCTTGTCTCATTCCAGCTGTCAAAGATGGAGGGAAATTTCTCAGGGTTTTGTCGGACATCTCATGATTTTCAAAAGGGATCTATTGTAACCCTGAAAGGGAGATTGACTGGGAAGGATTATGTCGAACTTTTAACCGAATAGATCCATCCTATGGTGAAAATACTGTTTCCTGCAGGAGATGGCGTTCTCCATGATGATAATGCTCCGATCCATACAGCTAGACGTGTCAGATCGTGGTTTGTCACACATCTTGTCAAACATCTTGTCTGGCCCGCACTGTCCCTAAAACTCAATATCATCGAAATGTTTCGGTCTGTTTTAGAGAATAATGTCAGGAATCGATGTCCACCAACAGCATCTCTACAGGAACATTGACGATTTATCTATAAAGAATGGTATAATATTCTCTTAACCACTATTCATGACTTTCACAATTCAGTTCCTTAGTGAATTCTGGTGTTATTAAATGCCACAGATGGTCCTATGCAATATTAATAAAGAATTTCATGTTATCCCTAAATGTTTAGATTATTGTGGTAGCCACCGGTATATATATATATATATATATATATATATATATATATATATATATATATATATATATATATATATATATACAGGGTCATCGTGAGCATGTATTTTGATTCTTTCTCTGATCTAAATGGGATTGTGCAACTTATAATTTGGTTTATTTTCACTTTCTTCCAGTGACAAAATTTCAACTTGGACACTAAACTTTACGCTCTTCTGAGAGACTTAGGGGAATGCGGCCCTAGGTTTCACTGAAAATATTGTTCGTCTTGATGAGTACTATCACCCCTTTAATTTTGTCGACATAGTTTACGATCACCCTGTATATATATATATATATATATATATATATATATATATATATATATATATATATATATATATATATATATATATATATCACTCCCTCTTTTCAACAACGTCATAACTCAAAAAACAATATTTTTCAGGAGAGTGATTTGAAAGTTTAAAAGTACATTGAAATGTTTTGAAAATAAATTTTAATTCTGCTTTCTAGTTGCTAAATATTAAGCAGTGAGATATGATGATCTTGCAGGGATATACTACTCTTTCAGGGCATTCTGAAAACAAGCATAACTAAAAATCGCCGACTTTTGAGATATGACGTTGTTGAAAGGAGTGAACGATATATATATATATATATATATATATATATATATATATATATGCACACACCCAGAGAGAAAAAGTAGCAATAATAAAATTGCAAAAACGAAAAAAAGGTATAATTATAAATAAAACTACAATATAAAGAATTCTTAAAATATTGCTGTTTATTCAGCATCGATATATCTAGATACGATTTTTATATTTCTTTATTAACGGCAGACCTTTATCATTTCTTTATTTTCATGTTTTTAACATGTACGCATATTTGTATCTTTTATGTATATTTTTCTTCGGAAGTATGTATCAGTTTATTTGTATGTGCGTATCAATTTATTTCTAAGATTTACTAGATATAACCGGTTCTTGCTGTGTAGGAAAAAATAGGCATAACATAAAGTTAATTTGGGTATAAGTTGACAGATATCTTAGTAAAATTAAACTAATGACTCAGGTTTCCGGTACGTGAATTTTTAATACTTTAATCGGAACTATCATAGTCGTTTAATTTCATAGAGAACCAGTAATTAATTGCTTTTGATTTTGCAAATATTTAAAAACATGTCCATTGAAACCTAAGTCGTAATCTTTAAATTGAGAATTTTGGTCACTTTATTAATGCAATTGTGACTTGAATATTCCTCTACAGATGTAAGAATGAAAAAGCATGTAATAGGAGGGGAATTCAAATAATAACGGGCATGTAAGTAATAAACACAGTAGGTGTACGAAGGACATTGAGTAATGGTTGGGATATCGTATCACATCTTCCTGACGTGGAATGCATAGATTCCACTATGATACACTTGCTCAAAAGTATATTTGAAACCTCGATTTGATACATTGCTGGATCATTAATCAGCGCACCCTGTGTAGGAAATATTGGTTCACGTATTCTAACATCGTAAGAAAAAAACATCCCATTTCGCCAGAGATCTGGAGAGTAGTTCATACTCGATTTTCAAGTCCTTAATTGCGTGTTGGATTATCATCACTCGTCGCAAAGGAAACATTATCTTGATCCATTTCCTTCTGGTGTACGCTGGGTATCTTTAGGAAAGCCTTCCAGAACCTTTTTCATAGTATCATCTACCGATCTTACTGATACATGTGTAGTATTAGATATCTCTTGAATACTTATTAGGTGATCCTCGAGCAATTTATAATCGATCGAGTTTATTTATAATTCTGTAACAGACGTGAAAAGTCGTCCAAAGTGGGGTGCACTCGCAGAGTTTCCTCACTTTCCACCAACTTTATGGTATTCGACTACCTTCGGAGCATTTTTTTTTTCAAAAACTATATTTGCGTAAATTTCTGTCTTATTTTTCGAAACGATATAAACCAAAACACGAAAATTGTGACAAAATAGACCATGACTATGCAACTTTTTACAAAATTTATGATTTTGGGTCGAAATTTAGCAAATTTTTACAAAAAATGTCTCTAGGTCTAAAAAACAAATTATGCATATAACATTAATTTCTTTTTTTTTTGTCATATGTACATAAGTACCTCCTGGGTGTAATGAACTAAAAGATAATCGATTTGGTGAAATCTAAAAAAATTACAGATAATTTTATGCAATTGCATGTAAAATTTTAGTAATTTCTCATGAGATTTTCTATAAATGCAGCTATAAATCAGCAAATAAAATACCTAGAACCAAATCTGTAATTCATTACATTCTAAATACTATGAAAAACATACAGGAAAAATTTCATAGACATATCCTGGTTAGATTTTGAGCAATCACAATAGTCGTTTAGATTTTTGATGAAAAATGGGTTCTTCAGATAACACAATTAAAGTTTTCAACTTGTATTGAAATTTACAGCTGCTGTTGACCTTTAAATCGCTCTCATTTCATTTCTAATGATAATTCAGAAAAAAATTAAGCAGATTTAGAAACAGAAATTTGCAATCTTTATGGAAAAGGAATAAAAACAATTTCGGAATTTTCGTCAAAATCGACGTTGTAAAGGTAGTCGGATACCATAAATGCGATCGCAACATGGTTCACCTCTATAACGCCGTTCACATTAATTCGTGAGCTTTCGCTCCTGTTTTCTGACAGGCAATACGCTCAAGTTCATTGCAGTTTGTTGTCGCAATCGCAGATCCACGTTGCGCACCACGAAAAAAAGTACACGCTTACAGCTTGCTGTTGGAAATACTGTGCTAAAAACATCTTTCCTGGCGTGGACAAGTGCTCCTTTTATGCTTGCATATTCTATAACAGTTCAAAGTACTTTTAAGACTGGTGTGTACTAACCCTACTGGATTCACTCACCTCAATGTTAATCTATTGAAAACATTTGTATGCTTTTTACAGCTACAGAAATGCTCATAATCCAATGAAAATGGCATTTTCAGATAGCCTGACTTTTTTGCACCTTGCAACAGGATTCATTATATAAATTGCGTCCTCCACAGGAACTGGTGAGCGTTTAAAACACGCTATACCAGATTTTTCCCTGTATAATTTAAATTTTAAAATGTTATTAACATTTTTTAAACGAAAAATACCCCAAGGTGTAAATTTTTTTCTCTATTACGGAGTATAATTTTTTTTTTAAATCTTTCAATCCAAGTCGGCAATCCTTGGACGCATTTTCTCCATTTGTTAACATTGACGTGTTCGATTCCAATAGGGTTAGCACACACCAGCCTTAACTAATAACGACGTAAATAGTAAGAAACGATGAATTTAAATATTATGATCTATGTTCTATTACAGTTCTTATTAGGGTGAGTGTCCCAAATATCGCCCCTGTGCCTAATATCTCCTACTCGTGTTTCCAAAGTATGATTCGCGCTATGTATGAGAAAATGCAGTAACTTCTTAGTTCTGGGTTTGTACTAACAGCGGCGATAGCGACAGCGCTCTTATCACTGACAACAGAAACTGTATGGCGTCTGAAGTTTTTTTGGCTGTTGTCCTCGTAAACTATGGCTCCAAAGAATCAGAATCCAGTGAATGACCAGGTAGGTGCATCCAAATTCTAATTTTGCTTATACTATTTGAAAGGACATTAAACAGAGACTTTGTTAGGAACGCCTTTAACAGGTGCTGCTAATTTCGCCTGGTAAGCGGTAAGAGGAGCAAAGGTAGGCGATATTAAGAACCGCTCTGGATTTCACTGGAAATTTCAATTTTTTCAATTTAGCTACATAACTTAAACTGACACTGGTGTTGGAGCTGGTTGATGTCAGGATACCAAAGGAAACAGTTCTTAGGGACGTTCTTTGAGTTTCCAGCCTAATCAAAAACTAAAAAGGTGGATGAAATGTCGAAAAAAAGTTATAGTAGGCGATATTTGGGACACCTACCTTACTGTTTCTGTTGGTGGTGACATAAATATGTGAGAAATATCTATCTTAAAACCATCCTTTGCCTCAGTGCGTTACTCTGAATAGTAATCGTATATCATTCTTTGAAATACTTCCATTCAATTTGCATACGCATTACTTTCCCTTATTCAACAAAAAAGTTAAAAGATTTTTTTAAAAACTATTTGAAAAACGTAACAGACCGTTCTAATACTTTCCGCTTATAATAGTAGCTATTATAAAGCACGTATGTCTCCCTAAATAGCTTGCCGGAAACAGGAGAATATATGTCTAATTTCTTATTTTCCTTTTGTATATATGTTTCCCCTTTTAGACTATCCATCTTTCCTAAAAGTATTTTTAATCTGAAAAGTTTTTGAATTGGCAGCGAAACATTCCCAGCAATAGTTTTTCTTCTTTTTTATCTTTATATCTCTCTGAAGAATAAAGTGCTCTCCCAGTATCGTAAAAACTTTCCGGGGAACAAAATGCCTGCTGAGTATCTATAGGGAAAAAAATCCAGTTTAGCTTTTTTGATGTATCCGTTTCAAAGCTTCTAAGATCTTAAAAGCTTAACCCGGAAAGTTTGACTTGTTTTGATATATTTTAAGAATAGGAGTAGACTTAGTTTCCAACTTTCTGTCTGCACTTTAAGTTATTTCAAATTTGTAAGCAACAGTAGTTAAAAAAGCAGAAATAAATATTTTTTTAAATATACTTTATACGAAAGGGATAATATATCTTCATTCTTCATATTTAGTGCCTGGATGTTTTAAATGGCTTGTCTTATTTATTCTTCATCACAGCTTTTTGGCTAAAAAAATTCATGTTTTCTCATATTTATTCAAAGAAAGATAATAAATTATTCAGCTGTTTGCAAAAGAATTCTAGTTTAAGAGATATAAAAAAAGATATTACTTTACGTATTTTAGCTGGAAATCGGCGTAAATTTATTTCATTCTCGTTGTTTGAATTTCCTTTTAAAAAAATTAATCTTGAAATCATTTTTACAACTTTATTTTTCTCTTGCAATAAATATTTATTAAAATCGACTACAAAACAATATCTTCATTGTTTTTACAAAGTTGAAGTTAAGCTTAACAATCAAGTAAACAAATCTAGATAAAATTATAAGCATGGCGAAAAAAGTATGTACATGCGTGAACAATTATGTATGAAAATTATAAAAATCGAAAACTTTTATTAAAATTCAATAGAAATATCTTCCTCGGTTTTTTTTATTTATAACAATGATATTTATATTTAGTTAGTAATTGGAAGATTTTTCTCGGTCCAATGACTCTGTGTTTCAAAAAACATTTAAAATAATTCTGAAAGACAATTATCTTTCTTCAACTCGTGAATTTTCTTGTTTATTAAATCTTTCCGATAGCTATTTAGAGGTATAATTAACTGTTTAGTTTTATCCTCTAATCCCTTAAAACAAAATATTAGACAAAATATCAATCTTTTCATATTGATATATTTCGGATTATATGTTTTCAAATATAAAACCCGTGTATCACCTAAATATCCTCGTGAATCAGTGACCAGTAGGTAATGGCTGCCGATCCTTATATTGCGGTTTAATAGACTACGAAAGATTATTGTATTATTGATGCCTCCATTCAATAAGAACATCTTTATGGGATTTTCTACATTAAAATTAGATATAAATTCAGGTTTTTAGATTAGAAATCCGCAAGTTCGGTGCTAAAACATTCTTGCATGTTTATTTAAGGAAAAAGTGCAACATGAAATTTGTCCAATCATTAAAGTATGACGAATATAAATGACATTGATATTTTATTTTTGCTGCAAGGATAAATTATATAATAGATTTTTCAGTTAACAAGCCTTTACGTTTTAGTTATTCGTCACAGGTGAGCAAACAAAACTACTCAATATTTTTCCTTAAAGAACCGCCTATTATAATTTATTCCATGTGAATAATTAAAAGAAAACTTTTGAGATATGAAGGATTAATATAAATACCGACCGTAATTGAATAAAATTCTTCTACGTGTGTAATAAAACTAAATAACTGTATAAAATACAGGAAATTTATAGAAAATTGGCTAACATTTAAAATTAGCATTTACTAAAGTAATTATATATATATATATATATATATATATATATATATATATATATATGCATATGTTTGTATATATATATATATGTATATATATATGTATATATATATGTGTGTATATATATATATATATATATATATATATATATATATATATATATATATATATATATATATATATATATATATATATATATATATATATATATATATACACTCATGGACAAAAAAATTAGCGCACCAAGAAGGAGTCGTCAAAATGAAACGAAATTTTACATACGTAATGACTACTTTGATATAAGTAAATGATAAGAAAATCAAAGAAAAAGGATAATTTATTTCAGAGAAAAAGGCAAAAGAACAGAGGAGTTAATACTCCGTTGGACCCCCTCTAGCGCGAATGCACGATGCGATACGATCGGGCATTGAGTCATACAAATTCTGTATGATGTCTTGAGACATTTCGTTCCATATTTGCTGTATCCTTGCCTCTAGTTCGTTCAAACTCGTGGGATGCCCAACTCGTCGTCCCAAATGATCCCAGATATGCCCGATTGGAGACAAATCTTGGGATCGGGCAGGCCAAGGAAGGGTAGTAACAGTGCGGAGACAGTCTTGTGACACCCTTGCCGTATGAGGCCGAGCATTGTCTTGTTGAAAAATGGCTCCTGGGAGCCGTTGCATGAGTGGCAACACATGTGGTTGCAGGATTTCATGAACATACCTCTGGGCTGTCATAGTGCCACGGAACAATACTAGGAGTGACCGTGTATTGTAGGCAGTGGCACCCCATACCATCACACCAGCTGTGGGAGCGATGTGTCGCTGTACAGCAAAGGCAGGATTGAAGCGTTCACAACGGGCTCTCCACACACGAACACGATTGTCATCACTGCCGAGATTGAATCTGGATTCGTCGCTAAAGACGACCTGGTTCCATTCCGCTGCAGTCCAGTTTCCTCGTGCGCGGCAAAACTCCAAACGGAGGCGTCGATGGGTGGACGTCAAGGGCAGCACACGTAATGGGCGCCGCGATACCAACTGTCCGTCAGCCAGGCGCCTTCGTATGGTTCGAGAAGACACAGAGGCCCCTAGTGAAGGTGCTACCTGTGCCTGGATGGCGGCCGATGAAGCAGTTGGCTGTACGCGTGCATTTCTTACGATGTGGCGGTCTTCTCGACGACTGGTCTGTCGAGGGCGTCCTGAGCCTGGTCTTCGTGTACATGACATCTCTCGGGTCCACTGGTCCCAACACCTCCTCACAACACAATCAGAGCGGCCTAATTGACGAGCTACTCGCCTAGCTGACAACCCAGCTTCCATCATCCCGACGATTCTCCCCCTCTCAAACTGCGACAACTGCTTATATTGTCTTCGAACACGGCGTAATGGCATGTCTATCTCAGCTCTTCCTTTGTAAATGATTCAGCACACTCAAACAAGCTTTGGTTACCTGTTTTATACTCCACAGAGTACGATGTTCAACGCCCTCTACTGGCTATACGTAATGCGCAATCACGCTGCATTTCTAATCATTTGCATATCCCCCCGACATGTACCTTCATTGTAAGTTTCGTTACGATCCCGCAATTATTTCTTGGTGCGCTAATTTTTTTGTCCACGAGTGTATATAAATAATTGTTGAGCAGCCTCGCAACCTTGACCCATGACCTAACAACGTAAGCAGTTACTATGCACGTATAAAAGCGTTAATAAAATAATCAAGTTAAGAATGGTCTCAAGGTTGTCTGGGAACTTGCATACAAATATATCGTTCTACTGAGACGATTCGCATTCTTCTCCATCCCTTAATATAGATTTTCCTGTCAGTGAAAAATTCCCCTTCCTACAAACACGTCAGATTTTTATCGTCCGTCGTTGATGAATGACGCGGATTCTTCAAACTTTTCTGCGAAGAGCGACTTCTTATCTAAAGAGTGCTAAGATCGAAAACTTGTGAGTGAAGAGGGAACTGTATCAATAACAGCCTTCTGTTTGATGACATTGAGTGTACATTGTCGGTTAATTCTGCGAATAATTAGGTTCGTGAGAAAATTTTCTTAGTTCTTAAGAATTTTAAACCAATATATGAGAGTAAAGATTGGTTTTCTAAAAACTGAAATGGATTAAAGTATTTAAGAAAGCGTTGGGATAGTATATTTATTTTTGGTGTTGGTACTAGGTTCAAGTAGGATGATGGGAAAGATTATAATAAAACGATACATACGGGAACGAAGTATACTGAAAAACGATTCGGGAAACGACCGATCGAGATTCCACTCTATATACAAAAAGCGTTTTAGGAAATTCGTCGCTTATTATTTAAAACACTTTTTAAAGGGATTTTAAGACCTCTTTTGTAATCCCTCCTTCATGTGATTCCTTGTTTCCATTTAAAATAATATATTATCTTTTTAATCGCTGTTTAACAGTGAATTTCATTTAATATTGGATTTCATTTTAGTTTTTTCAATAAGAATTTTAATGAGACAAAATCAACATTCATTTTGTCTGTAGAAGATCTATTTTAACTTCTTCAACGCTTGTAAAACCAAAATTTTTAGAAAATTTTTCCTTTAGCAAAAAACTAAAATACTTTGTTTATATCAAAATTGTAGACTTTTAAAAAAATCACACAAAGTACAACATCTAAATCAAAGGATGGCTGAATACGATTAAACATTGCTTGTTATTCGATTTTTATACATTGATAAATGTATGTGAAATCTTACGGGCTTACTGATTCACAGATTATAAATTTTATTGATAGACAGTTATATAAAATGAGTAACTGTGAAACACAAACTGTCTTCCGGAAAACGATTGAAGTATACACATAAAGTAAGCTGGCTCGTAACACGTCTATGTCTATTAAAACGGAACCGTAGAAATTTTCTTCCTGTTTTCACCGGCTTTAAAATTAAAAATCTTTTGTTTCGGTCTCTTACTTGTCCGTTCGGTGCTAAAGCAAGGTAGTTGCAAACTACCATGCTAGGCACTCCGTGAATCATACAACCTTGGCTTTACCCGTATGGTGAGCATGTTGGCAGAAACGCCGGTATGATAATACTTCAATCGGGGAACGTCACATCGCTATAGTGACAAACCTGAAATCCTGAATTTAAGTCAGGTTGTAAATAAATGTTGAAGTTTCTTTGTCACATCACACTACCTACACTAGGACGCCTTAAAGCACGTTATTTTCTGCTAAAGAAATTAGCATTTAAGCTTATAATGCAGTGAGTGTTGTTACGGTGAGATGGCATAGTGTTGTCAAAATATAACGTTACAGAGAGGTACCTAATAAAGACATTTTTTTTCATAGCTGCCTAGTGGTTGCAACATGAATGTAGTGTCATGCGACGTCACTATAAACGTCACTTTACCATAGTCTCTTAAAGCTAAGATTTTGATAAGTTGTAACGCTGCGCGGAGTAGATGTCGACAAAACAATTTGTGGTCAAAGTATGTACGACAACATTTTGGACCATAACATCCTTTTATTTATGGTTTCCTGAAGACCTATTATGGGTTTCAATGTTAGTATTGGCAAGAGGAAGTCTGATTCTCTTTCTACCCTTTTATGTCTAAATTTCTTATTTGCGACAATTCCACATGCAGAGAGTATTTAAAGATGAATATTGTTGATGGTGTTCTCAAAGAATTCGAAATCATTCTGCTTGTTCTCCTACTAGAAAAAAACCACTGTTCTACAAAAATTCATTGGTAGCTCTATGCTGTTGGTTGGAAGTTGCGATTAAAGGAGCATTACGAATAAAGAGCGTATAAAGCATGTGATCTCAAAATCGGTCAAACGAATATTGGTGCGAGTGTCCGTTGCGATGGATATGATCCTTCGATATAGAAGATCCAACTTCGTTATCGGTATTGTGCTGTGAGGCAGTGCTTATCCAAAGAAAGGTATAACGGTGAGGTTATTGTATCCTAAGAATGACACAGATTTTATAAGATAAAAAAGCTTTCATCATTTAGTTAGAAAAGTGGCCGAGCAACAACTTGAGAAAGGAAAGCTTTCCAGTTCCTGAACAGCCTGGGAATAAGGAAAAGACAACAAGCCTAAATATTGAACATTTTTCCAAAAAATTCTTACATGTAAGTCATCTTTACTGATGTGAAAATTACGTATTGGTAACAGCTGCTCAATATGATAAAATTATGTTGCTATATCTTCCAACGGCGTCTAATACGAGGAAAATTAGTATACCAACTTGATGTTAGATAGAAGACTGTGAAACTCAGTTTTTTGTTTGAGATATATAAAAAGGGTATGAATTGGCCCACAAACGTGTGAGATGAAGAAAAAGAAAAATAAGGGAGTTCAGCTTATTAATTCTGCAGCTTTCTAACAACAAAAGAAAAAGCTAATATTAATAGTGGCCGTCTGACTACAAAAAGAAAGATATATAAGCAGACTGAGACACCCTTTCAAACCAGGTTTCTCAATAATAGGAAAATACTTGACTGTCATAACTACGAAAGAAAAAGACATGAACAACAAACTTTATTAAAAACATGTTATTAATATTATTGGAGCAGAAGGAAAGAAGATTTGCTTCAGATCACGCAGGTGCAAAATAAAAGCAGAAATTCTGTGAGCAGCAAGTTTGTTCGTTTCTTAAACAGCAAGTTTCTTAGTGCGTCAAGTGTTTCGGCATTTGCAGAGGTAGAGAATACGAATTCAGATATACTCATATACTCGCAATGAGTTACTACGAATCATTTATTATTTTTATATACTTTTGATTAAATTTACGCAGGTTTACAAAACTAATTTTTAACTTATATATTTTTAATGGTCAACCCCAAAATATTTTACTTACAGTAGTTACACGTTAAGAATATCAAGATTGTTTCGCTTATTTAGGAATTTTTGAAATGACAAAATATTTATCTACCATTTAAAATTTCATTTAATTTTTTTAGTTAATAAATGCTTATTCTGAAATGTCTGCCATGATTTAAATCCAATAAAGACAAATTGCGGTAGACTCTTCTAAAGAACACGGATCTTCTAGAATAAAAGCCCTTTCGATTTTTATATATTTTTCATGTAATCAACGTGTATGTAAGACTAGCTGAATATCTGTGCTTCTCTACAGAGTACATTCAAATTAAATACTACTGTCAATGTATGTAATTAATGCCAAAGAAAAACAAAAAAAATATTTTTAATAAATGCAACGGTCAAGGTATGCAATTAATGCAAAAAATATATATATATTTATTAAAAAAAATCGTAACAGATATTTTTATAGACAAAATAATGTAGAAGAAAATATTCAAATTAAATACAACGGTCAATGTATGTAATTAATTTATATGTTTAATATCCATAAAACATATTAATTTTAATTAAATTCTTAAAAAACTTCCATCTCAATTAGTCTAGTGGTTAAATTTTATCTTTTAGGCTATTTCAATATTTTTTTTGTCAATTTATTTCGTTTTTATGCACGTGACGCAAAATTAATTTAAAGTATCACAAAAAGAAAAGAAACCCCGTGATCATCATTTAATAAATTAAATTCTAAAAATTAATCTTTAAAAATTCACCAAAAATCAGAAAATAGAGGTAAAGATTTGAAAAAGATTTCATTTTAAAGGAAATTTTATGGTCTTTCTTGTAATATAAATTTTATAAACCTCAGTTTATTATTTTAATTGAAAACTTAAAAGAATGTTGCAAAAACAGCTTGAAAATTTAGTTTTAAAAATTCTAAGAAGACTTTTTCAAAAATCTTTCTTAGTTCACCTCTACACTATAAGAAAAATCGCCATGCAAAATTTCAGCCCTTTAAGTCTATTGGTTTGGCCTGTGCGTTATCTATCAGTCAGTCAGTCAGTTAGTCAGTTACGGAACTGTTTTATATATAAGTTATTACAAAAACATTACTACAAAAACAAACTGCATGTAATATGATATAACAGTTATGTGTACTTGTTGACAAATGAATCATTGCTCTTTGATCGCACCAAAATTGTTAAAAAGGATTCATATCAATGGTGATTCAATCATATACACGTTCAGTCATTTTCATCTCATTCTTGATGAGCATCGATTCCACGACCTCCTTTTTATGCAGATGCCCTGTCCCTTTCAGTACTGAAAGGAATCATGATCCTACGCACTTAGCCTCATTATGATTTCCTGAAGAAATCATCTAGACCCCATTAAACAACCATTAAAAAATAAATCATCGTTAATCATCGATGAATAACATTAAAATTTAAACATCTATAAATCACTTTACTCAACAATTGTGCACTCTTTTCACTTTTATATGTAAAAGCTTACCTAGGAGGCTAAAAGTGAGGAAAAAATGTTATGGCGATATAATTTATATGTTATTATTTATGTATAATCACAATTGTGACCTGTCATCTATGAGTTACATTAAAATGAAAGGATATATAATTCCATACAATATTACCATACCATTTTCAGTTTGCACCAAAAACTTTGTCTAGGAGCCAAAAAAAAGGAAGATATGCATAATAATGTATTTATATATATATATAAAGCTTAAACTATAATTTTTGATAGTTGACAAATTATATAATTGTGACCTTCCAGACGCTTGTACACGATCATTTAAGCATCGAAAATTTAAGCATCTATAAATCACTTCATTCAGCAGTTGTGCACCCTTTTCATTTTGCATGCAAAAGCTTACCTAGGTGGCTAAAAATGAGAAAAAATGTTATGGTGACATAATTTATATGTTATTCTATTATTTATGAATAACTTCGAAAAATCGTAATTGTGACCTGTCATCTATGAATTACATTAAAATGAAAGGATATATTATTTCATACAATAATACCATACCATTTTCAGTTTTGCACCAAAAACTTTTGTCTAGGAGCCTAAAAAAGAAAGATATGTATAATAATCTATTTATACATATATAAAGCGTAAACAATAATTTTTAATATTTGACATATCATATAATTGTGACCTTGCAGACGTTTGTATACGATCCATACAGCTCGAGATATATCTGAATTCTTTACAATACAAGACGCAACTTTACAGGGTGTTAAACTGCTTCATGGTAGCTCACAGTATATATGTAACATGTCTTTGGTAACGTAATTGCATTTTGAAGTCAAGATATATTTTCGACATTATATGTTCTCTGCTCACTGCAAGAAGCTATATAAATGTTATTGTTTGTTTTTATTTTCTTTCTAATCTATCTAGAATTTCCTCAGGCTTTCTTGGGAGAATTATTTCCTAATCATTTATTCAAAGGCGCTGTATCTGAAAATTGCATTTCAATATTTCATTTCAATATTTTCAAATTAGAGCTTTATTGTATTTATACTTTACGTTAGAATTCGGATGGGATGTAGTTTTAAAGATTTCTCTCGTATTTTTGAGAATAATTCAAAACATAATGATTAAATATCTCGTGTACTTTGTTACAATATCCTGATATGAGCCAAAATATTAAAATCCATGTATGTACTTTTACATTTTATACTCCACTTCACTTCACTAAATACTACATATACTTCACTAGTTACAAAATGATAAGACAAACAATCACATGCTTTGTATCAATTTAAACGAATTTTTATGAATTTTATTTAATTTAGCCAAAAAAACGAACTCTGATGATTTTTAAACTAGCAGTATTTTTAAAATAATAAAAAGGAAAACCGGTGAATTTTCATATGAGAAAAAATTAAACACCCAAGAGGCAAAAATAGTGTATACAATTCATATATATATATATATATAGATAGATAGATAGATAGATAGATAGACAGGTAGATAGATATAGATATATTGCACCGCTGATGAAGAGATGCTGTCTAAAACCTATTTAATACTTATCTTTTCATGTTTTTAGTTCCTGGCTGCAAGTAGTTTTAGAGCTCATACTAGTTTTTCACTTTCAACTTTGTCTTATTTATTTTCTTTCAATAAAAGTGCAGCATTCAGAGCCTTACTTGAAAGTAATTTGTTTTAATGTCCTATACTAATAATGTATCGGTTTCCTACTCTTAACTTCCACTTTGTCTAGCGCCAGGCTTGGTGTTCTTTGATTGAGCAACTTTTTATTCAATTCTTCTGTTTCTTATGGATTGTACGGTGTCTAAGTATGTTTACTGATTAGATCATACTTATCAGAAACAATCCATTGTTTTTTTAGATAGTATCGGCACCGCTGATGAAGAGATGCTGTCTAAAACCTATTTAATACTTATCTTTTCATGATTTTAGTTCCTGGCTGCAAGTAGTTTTAGAGTTTATACTGGTTTTCGCTTTCAACTTTGTCTTATATATATATATATATATATATATATATATGTATATATATATATATATATATATATATATATATATATATATATATATATATATATATATATATATATATATATACCGTAAAATCTTGACTATAATACGTCAATAGTATACCAAGAATACATGGATGGTGGAAAAAAAACTAGCAATCGGGCAAACTGCAAAGGACAATTAGCCTTGACAGTGCGTGGTGAAAGACGGCTCAGGCGTATTGTACGTAGCCAGCGAAGCCAAACATTAGCTCAAATTACCACCCAGTTAAATGACGGTGCCAGTCGTACAGTCAGTAAACGGACTGTGCAACGCTCGCTTCACCGTATGGGTTTCGGGAGCCGTCGACCTACGAGAGTACCATTGCTCTATACTCGCCATCGGGCTGCACGTCTTGCCTGGGAAAGAGAGCACAGAGACTGTAGTGTAGAGGACTGGAAACGAGTAGCATGGAGTGATGAGTCTCGAATCCGACTACTTAACGCCGACGGGAGGCTGAGAATATGGCGTCAGGCTCGTGAAGCCATGGATCCTGCATACCTGGCTGGAACTGTACAAGGGCATGGTGGCTCAATCATGGTCTGGGGTGTTTTATCGTGGCACATTTCGGGATCTTTGGTGCGTGTACCAACCTCCCTCAATGCAATTCGGTACGTAGAGTTGCTGGGTGATCACCTCCATCCGTTTATGCTGTTCTGTTATCCGGACGGTAATGGAGTTTTCCAGCAAGACAACTGTACCTCTCACAAGTCCCGGTGGGCTACTGGCTGGTTGGATGAGCATTCCTCTGACTTCTCTGTCATGAATTGGCCACCTAGAAGCCCAGACTTAAATCCTATTGAGCATCTTTGGGATGTTTTGGAACAAGGCGTGAAAGGCCATCACACAACACCAAAGAACCTTACTGAATTATGGACAGCTTTAGCCAATATTTGGCAAGCCATTTCCGTGGAACGTTTCCAGAAACTTGTTGAATCTATGCCTCGTCGTGTGGCAACCGTTATCAAGGCCAGAGGAGGCCCAACTCGTTACTAGGTAGGTATCCCTAATTCAGTGGCACTTCAGTGTATATATATATATATATATATATATATATATATATATATATATATATATATATATATATATATATACATATATATATATATATATAAATATATATATATATATATATATATATATATATATATATATATATATATATATATATATATATATATATATATATATATATATATACAGGGTCATCGTGAGCATGTATTTTGATTCTTTCTCTGATCTTTTTTTACGTTGTCTTTGAAATTATGTTTAATTCGGATTGATAGTAGAAATAGCATCATGCCAGTTTTTTTTAAACCAATCTGTCGAGTAAATTTGGGATGCACTCTTAACAGCGATGAACGATTTGGAACAAAAGTATCCTAATATCATGTGTTTTTTAACTGTTCAGGGTATGAGGAAACTTTGACTGCTCTGTCAGTAACGATTTAATAATTTGATGTAGAAACAAATTGATATGAATTATTTTGTTAAATTATTATGTTTAAGGTCTATACAGAGTTATATCAATTCTTTTTAATATGATGATAATTTTGTTAATTTGTATACAGAGTAAAACTAGTATAGCCAGCCTCCCCTATTCGACAGCCAACCCTCTGAACGGCCATAATTTTTTCATAACTGATTCAAGACTCTTATAGAGCCATATTATGGAAGAAACCTCTTTTCGATGGCAACCCCACAAAACGGACACTTTTATTCGGAACCACGACTGTCCGCCATATAATAGTTTCACTATATCTATAACTTATATATTTGTTAATAACTATTCTATAACTCTATATATTTTTAAATAATTGTGTTAATACATGTTACTTTACTGTATATATTTGTTATGTACTCTATGTATTTTTGTTATATAACTATATATTTATTATTATAAGTGGATTCTATGTAAATTCTATATGGAGTTAAATATATCATTTGTAGAAGAAATACAATGATACCAATTATTTTTTAAACTACTTTTTTATAAGGAATGAACTTTGACTGCACTCTTAATACCTTAGAGACGAATAATTAATTCTATCTTCCAGTCATGTCTTAGTGGAATTGCTCATACTTGAAAATTGTTAACCAGTATAATAAATATCTCATTTATTATAATTAATTATTCAATCATTAAACCATTTTATTCTGAATAATTAAAATTGGTGTTTAATTATGTAGAATTTCAACCTAGTTTCGCACATCTGGTTGTTCCTTGTTAAACATAACCAAGAATGTGATTAATTCTTTACAGTAGAAAGAACGTGACATTCGTTTTTTAAACTATTCTATAACTTTGCAAACATACATTATTATTTTAAAAATATTAAGCTATTTAAAATGAAATAATTTTCTTTTGCATAAATTGCACCGACTTTAAACTTGATTTATATTTTGGATACAATTCAAATACTTAGAGCATCACTCATTTCCTCTTTTTTAAGAATTGTTCAGATGTAAAAAACTGGAGAAAACTCTCCGAAACGTTTCTCCCCCCCCCCCCCCCCGAAAACTCCAGACAAATCTACATTCGGATCTGACATCGAATATCTCTCTCTATCTAAATAACAAGCCAATGAACTCAAATTATTTTTCCTCTTTGTTAAAACGGAATGATGTTGATTCAATGACATGACAACCATGCCAATTTCTCTGTTCATTAATCTTATGAACCCACTCCCTTCCTTATTTTTCTTTTTTTTTAGCTCGATTACTGTCCGGAGCCATTCACTATTTCTCCTGCCAATTTTTGTACAACCGTCTGCGTCCGATTTGCGTAACCCTGGGAGACTTTTGTTCTTTTCCGGTTTATATATTTTTTCTTTTTTCTGCTAGCGTAGTTGTATTTAGGCGATGTGTGGGAATTGTAAAAAAAAAAAGAAAAGAAAATTATTTTATCCGTTTAAAATTTTTGTTGCTTGTAATTTTCGAAAGTAATTTAGATTAATAGTTAAGTAAAGTTGATAAAATTTATCTATGAAAATTCAGCACGATAAATTTATTCATTGTATCGGTACTTTATCAATGAATTCAACAGTAAAATACGGAACTACTTTTTGTTCATCACTCATATTCAATAATGATAAGGAATGAATATTTTCATTGTGGCGACATATACATACACAAATAGAGGGCAACCTGGAATACATGATTACTGTACGGATATATATACTATATATATATATATATATATATATATATATATATATATATATATACCATGCCAAAGAACCTAACTTGAATTTCACAATTTTTTTTTCTTCGCTCTAGGTCCAGCCTGTTTCTTAATTTCCTAAGAAAGAATTGAGCCAAAAACTCCACTGAGCTGCATCATGATTTTTAGGATTGAAATTTTAATCCACGACAGTGTTCCGGTTCATATTTTTTATCGTTAGCGTAGTTTTATTTAGGCGATGTATAGGAATTGTAAAAAAAAGTTTTTTTATCCGCTTATATGTTTTGTTACTTGTAATTTTCGAAAGTAATCTAGATTAATAGTTAAGCAAGGTTGATAAAATTTATCTAAGAAAATTCAGCTCGATAAATTAATTCATTGTATCGGTATTTTATCAATGAATTCAACAGTAAAATACGGAACTACTTTTTGGTTCATCACTCATATTCAATAATGATAAGGAATGAAGATTTTCAGTGTGGCGACATATACATACACAAATAGAGGGAAACATACTGCTTGGGAGCCATGATTATTGTACGAAAATTTGGAAGGGTATGAGTGTTCTTAATTTACGAGTTATAACAGTCTTGGAAAAAGCGGCATTCCCTCTTATTGCTGTTATCAGGGCTCGAAATTTTATTTTAGCATCCAAAGTATCAAGCAATTATATTTTTGACCCCTTTTCATACAGTGACCGGTACTATGCCAAAGAAACATGCAACTTTACTTCAATTTCTCAAACTTTTCTTCTCTCTAAGTTAGTTCAGCCTGTTTCTTAATTTCCTAAGAAGGAATTGAGCCAAAAACTCCACTGAGCTACGTCATGATCTTTAGAATTGGAATTTTAATGCACTATAGTGTTCCAGTTCATATTTTTTCCGTTATCGTATTTATATTTAGGTTATGTGTAGGAATTGTAAAATATATATATATATTTATCCACTTAAAATTTTTGTTAAAAAAAAAGAAAAGAAAATTATTTTATCCGTTTAAAATTTTTGTTGCTTGTAATTTTCGAAAGTAACTTAGATTAATAGTTATGCAAGGTTCATAAAATTTATCTATAAAAATTCAGCTCGATAAATTAATTCATTGTATCGGTAATTTATCATTGAATGCAACAGTAAAATGCGGAACTACTTTTTGCTTATCATTTATGTTCATCAGGGATAAGGAACCAAGAATTTCAACGTGGCAATACGCATATAGAGGGCAGCCTACTGCTTGGAAGCCATGATCCGGTACTACTATGCCAAAGAAACATACAACAATAGCAACTTTACTTCGATTTCTAAAATTTTTCCTTCTAAGCACAACTTGTTTCTTAATTTCCACAAAATCCCGAGAGTTTAGTCAATGTGTGGGAATTATAAAAAATAAAAAATAAAATATTTTATCCGCTTAAAATTTTTGTTACGTTACTTGTAATTTTCGAAAGTAATTTAGATTAACCCTTAGCTTACGGGGTCCATTTTTCCTATTCCCTCCTTAGAACGAAAGATTTCGTACCCCCTTTGTAAGAATGGCCATTAAGGGGTTTATATATATATATATATATATATATATATATATATATATATATTCAGAGGCTGTTCACACATTTTTTAGACGATGTATATTGTATTCACAAAACTAAATTGCATAAAATTCTTGTGTTTTAAATGTTCTATTTGACATCTCTTATTCTGAACTATCTTTCGACACCGCAAATTTCAGGATAATAATGCCTTTTGAAATGTCAGAAGAGGTATTCTATCCCATTCCTCCTGAACAGCTTTCCAGAGTCCTGTAAGGGTTTTGGGACGACGTTTGGATAATGCAGATTTTAAAAGTCCGAAATCACAAAATTCCATAGGTGATACATCGGGATATTTAGTAGGGATATCAGTGAAGGGTATGGCCTTGATACCAGTTTTTTGTTCCATTTCTTTTAGGAAATTTACAGTGGATTTTGATGTGTGACTGCTAGCTTTGTCCTGATGGAGTCTCACAGATTGATGGCACTGTGGGTAAAGCGATGGTATTTCATTCAGAAAAATTGGCGATAAAATATGTTCCTGATAGTATTTGGAGTTAATCTTGACATTTTTTTCCACTCTATTTATTTTTAACTTGCCATTATAAGAAAAACCATCAACAATCATGAATCCCTTAGAAAAACTTTCTTTCGATTCTTTGAAACATGTACTTAAATTTTTTTCTCCCCTTTTATGATAATAAATGGCTCTTTTTTTGTTGCAATCATTTAAATACACCCATGATTCATCTAATGTGACAATTGTTTTCCATTTTTCTTTGGATAAGTGTTTCTCATATAGAATTCTGCAGCGTGTCCTGCGTTCAGCGAAATGATTTGGAAGAAGACAAATGATAAATCAACGTTTATCATTTTGTTTACAGTGGACACCGAGCATTTTAATGATTTTGCAACTGTCCTTTGACTAGGGGATTTTCTTTTAACATTAAACAACGTACCTTTGCAATAGTCGAAGATGTCCGTTTTTTGTTTTTTTTTTGGATACTTGTTTGGAATTTTTGTCCCACTTGAGGCTCCAATTTCACGTTTTTTTCCTTTCTTGTTGACGATATTACCTATCGACGCTTTAGATATCACAAAACCATGACTCTCACATCGTTTTTGGATAACGGAGTATGCATATTTTTCTTCGGAAAGAGCATAAATGTAGCCTTCGAACCACTGCTTTGTTAAAAACGCCATTTTGAATAAAAACAAAACTTTCAAGCCGCAGACGATAATTTTGACTTTTAAAAACATAGTACAATTGCAATTATTTCTTTTGCAGCAAACGATTTTTTATTACCGCTTACCAAAATCGTCTAAAAAATGTGCGAACAGCCTCTGTATATATATATATATATATATATATATATATATTATATATATATATGTGCATGTATATATAGATATATATGTGTATGTATATATATATATATATATATTTATTTATTTATTTATTTATTTATTTATTTATTCTTGGGATACATGCTATCCCACCCCGTAAGGAAATGGTTAATGGTGATATTAGAAAGCAACTCTCGCTGTGACATTCTAATTACGACCGACTGCTGCAATAGAGCAGAATTACATTCCTTCCGATGACGAGCTTTGAACCTGTCATAATGTTACTCCGAATGTTCATCCGTTGTTTCTTGCGCGCGTAGAGACTGATTTTTTTCCATATTTGAAAGCCTCTTTAACAAAGAAGCGCTGGACACCAGCAAGGACTCACAAGAATACCGCCCGTTCATTTTATAACACGTAAAGAAACGTTGCGTAGTTTTTCATTGGCGTCTTACTGACCAATACAAAATTATTAATATTTCTTATCCACCGTTCAGTAAAACGCATGTGCCTAGATACATAGGAAAATTAAAAAAGTGGATACAAAAATTAAAACCTAAAATAAGATATTTAAAAAATAATAAACAGTCAGCCCTTTCTAATTTTATGAAAAGGGAAACATGAAATTCCTACACCTGGCGAGTAAGAGATCGGCGAAATTGTAATCAAGGTTGGGATGTGCTTATTGATTTTTTTATGCATACACGTGCAGTTCAGCCTCATTTTTTCGCGTGACTGACCCCTGATGGGTTCGGTTATTCGGGATATTACCATTAATAAAGTAAACAGGATCTTTTTGGGAGTTTTTAATATTTCCGCTATATTAAAGTTTTCAAAGGTCATAACATAGAGTATTGAACAGCATGTAGCAGTGTTTTCTAAAATTTAACATTTTTTCTGCTGTTTAAATGGAGAACATATATTACATTACATACTGTGGCTGCAACAGCTGTTTCTCATTCCTTCTCTCTCTCTCTCTCTCTCTCTCTCTAACTGTGTGAAAGTGTTACCTTACACTACAGTCGGTGTAACATTAAATTTATAAAACATGCTGATTCAGTACAATGCTCCAGTACAGTACAATGTAATATATGGTTGCGTGTGTTGTATTCAGCACGTAGTATAAGTACACAAATGCATACTCACATGTATATATATATATATATATATATATATATATATATATATATATATATATATATATATATATATATACATATACTATATATATATATATATATATATATATATTATATATATATATATATATATATTACGTATTAAATATGTACAACAGTATTAATAATTCAGGTGGGGGGAGGCAAAGATATATCTGTATTTCCACATACATAGAAATAGTGCACCCTGATGTCTAGAGAAGACTGTACATAAGAAGGTTGACATTGCAATCTATAATAGAAAGATATCGAAGTTTAACGGTAATAGCTCATTTTGATTTCTTTAGGAGTTCATTACACGATTTCTTTAGCAGTTCATTCCAACAGTTCATTAGACAAAAAACTGTATCTGAAAGACGTTACAGTACTGGACAATTCTTTAATAGAAAAATTTAAAATAAAATTCAAAAGGAGATAATAATACAAAAGAAGAATACAAAAGAAAGCACTATCTGAATTTCATATTTTACTTTTTTGCTATCATTGATACTGTCTGCTTGAATATTCCCTTTCATTATAACATTTATATTCACACACGTGCGCAAACAAACACACATAAATAAGTGTGTGTGCATTATTATGTATATATATATATATATATATATATATATATATATATATATATATATATATATATATATATATATATATATATATATATATATATATATATATATATATATATGTATATATATATATATATATATATATATATATATATATATATATATATATATATATATATATATATATATATACATTCTGTCACAAAAAAATATATGCACCCCGAAGGAAACGAGCTACTATCACGAAGCTACTTAACATGTATGTAGTGTATGAGGAGATAAGCAAATGATTACAAATTCAGAAGAACAGACCGTTCTATTAAGAAGATATGGCATGAAAAACATTACAAATAAATAAGTAGTAAATCCACCTCTGGCAGCTATACAAGCCGAAACACGGCGTGACATCGAATCAATGAGGTGACTTATGACCTCCTGCGGAAGATCATGTCATAATCTTTGCAATTGGGCACTTAAATCACCAGTATTCCGGGACGGCTGCAGTTACCTTCCAAGTACGTCCCACACGGGCTCTATTGGCGCGAGGTCTGGTGACCGGGCAAGCCATGGGAGTACGTCATATCCTTGAAGACATTGTTGGGAGAGTCGAGCAGTATGTGGACAAGCGTTGTCTTGTTGATAAATGGCACCTGGGCAACTTGATAGCAAAGGCAGTACAACTGGCGTTAAAATGTCGTCCACGTAACTGCGTACCGTCAAAGTGCGTTGAAGAACGACTAGAGGTGATCTTGTGTCCCAACAAATCGCTCCCCACACTGTCACACCTTGTGTAATCGCCGTATGCTTCACGACAACAAATGCCGGATTGAACCGATGGCCTGGCCGCCTCCACATGCGTATGCGCTGGTCATCAGCTTTGAGACTGAATCGGGATTCATCGCTGAAGATCACATGCCTCCAGTCGGTCACACTCCAGCTTGCCCGAGGTCGGCAAAAATCCTATCGACACTGCCTATGATGTGGGGTCAGTGGTAGACGTCTTAATGGACGTCGGCTCCTTATACCTGCGTCGGCCAGTAGTCCCTGAATGAAGTCGGCCAGTAGTCAAAGAATTGCCAGTAGTTTCCCTTGATACCCCGGATGTCAGAAAGAGTTAAATAGCGTCGAACCGATTCTAGCGACGTTGTTGGTTCGGACGTGGCCGCTCTTATGATCGCGCGATCCTTGCGCGCATTTGTGTTCCTGGGACGCCCTGACCCTCCGCGACGGTAGACTATCACTTCCGTGATCCATTGTTGCCAACACCTGGCAACTACCATATCGCTCCGACCGAGGTGGTGATCTATACGCCTGTTCGACCAACCTACTTCAGGGCATTTCTAGTAACAATACCGTCCATCCAAGTCGACAGATTTATTTGAATAACCCTATGGCACGAGCAATCATGCTTTTAATTTCTTCCAGCTGCGCATCTCATACGCGCATAGCGCGCTTACCCTTGTCTCATTGGCGTCGAAATTTTAATCATTTGCATATCTCTTACCAGACTACATACCTGCCAAGTTTCGTGATAGTATGTCGATTTCTTCTGGGTGTATATATTTTTTGTTACAGAGTGTATATATATATATATATATATATATATATATATATATATATATATATATATATATATATTCATTTATTTTTTATTTGTTTGTTTGTTTATGCTTGTGTGTATGTCGATCTGTCAACAGAGAGAAAAATGCATGCATTTTGATAAAGCGTAGCTAAATTCAGATTTTGTATCCAGTAACAAATTGGAAATATCTATAAACTTTTGCAATTAGTCAAGAGCGTATCTCCTGTCATCCGAAAGGCAGCGAACGCGTTAATCTTCACCTTCTTTAGCCTGTGGCATTTTCTTTCTTTGAGAGAGGATGCATTGTAGTTTGAGTAAATTTAAGGAACTTCGCGGGCTTCCTTCCTTTTAATCTTCACAGAAATATAACCCTCGGAATTGACACCTACTATTTTCTTTCCTAAGTAGGCAGCCACTGAACTCTGGGGTTTCTTTTTCTCCTGCAGCCAAAATGCGATAGCGTTGAAATAGTGACATGACAACTATGCCAATTTCGCAGTTCATTAATCTTCTCTAGCTTCTTCTTCTCTCTCTCTCTCTCTCTCACTTTTCTTTTTTCTTTTTTTTTCTTTTTGCACTTCTGTCAGCGCCATTCACAGCTCTGCTGCCAAATTTTTAATATTTGATTCCCCAGAGAATTGTTGAGAATTCACTTGCACGTAAACCTCGCCTGTTTGATTTCACCGTGGACTCGGGATTTACGCGTTAAACCATTGGTTAACATCAGAAAAGATCATTAAAAATTCAGAAAGGTGATCTGAAAGTGTGGTGTTTTTTTTTTTCCTTTATGGAGAGCGTAACGCGTAAAGACTTCACGGGGTGAGTTGTGAAAATCCTGCCCTCTTGATCTGAATATTTTATGCACAGTGCTTAAAATTTCCTATTAAAAGTATCAGAACTTGGCTATTTTGCAAGCATCTATATATTATGTAGAAAGACCAAGTAATATCTCTGCATACATAAAATGCTATTATGCAGTTAATATTGTGAAAGTTTTAAATAAACTGGGGGTCTTTTTAGTCTGTTGCCAGAACATTACAAAACTTTTTTAAACCATACAACACTATAGAGAATAATTAACTTCAAAATTTTCTAAAAATATGATTGAAACTATTTGATGCCAATAAATACGAAAGACTAAAATGCAGAACTATACATCGTCAAACGGGCTCACTAATCATGCTCATGTTATATAATCCTTGCTTCAAATCCTAAGTCATGTCTTATTCCTTTAATACCTTCGTCCGGCAATCAAAACATTATATTACCAATCCAGTTCTGAACGATACGAATTTTTACTGCTATAAACTAAAACTAAAAAACTAAACTCATGGCGGAACAGTCCGCTGTGAACCAAGGCCGGTGGTACCCATCTTCGCTTTCTAAACCGTGGGATTATTGGTGACGTACAACATATGTCTCAATCAGGTGGTCAACCTGACGTGGAACCCCCAGAGTTCAGTTCCCAGGCATACTTGGTCCTCATTTTATCGACCCACTCAAGGGATGAAAAGCTGAGTCGACCTTGCCCAGTCGCAGAGTCGAACCCTGGACCTGTGAGGTGGCAGCTTGACGCTTTTAACCACTACGCCACCGGGCGTCACTCTTATAAACTAGATTCATAAAATTATCAGCAACCCTCAATGAGAGCCAAATCTACGTCCACTAGCCACTCTGAGCTCTTGGTGAGTCTAGTATAGTTTTACAATTTAATCACTCCATCGATGATATAGTAACAACTGCATTAATTTAAATCAAATCGAACCTCAAATCGGAGTATATGCGGTTCTTACCCGTGTGGACCATTCTTTACACTTATCTAAAATTGTCAATCCCCAATAAAAATTTAGATTGAAGTGATATCATGGTCATCGTATTCAACGACTGTGTCCCGAATAAAAGCTCACAATATGGGCAAAATTAGGTCATATCAACAACGTACAAAATATTATTTCTTCAAGGATAGCAAATAATGTGTAAATTTACAGCGTTTATAGCAAATTCGAGCCATTGCTCTTGAAACCAATTTTTCTCTTTTTTTATTGGATCTCCTTTCACTGGATCCCTGCACATTGTGGCTTACCTGGAGATGAGATAGCGGACCGTCTAGCAAAGAAAGGTTCAGATGTTTTGCAGAAACCTAACAGGCCTTTGACAAAAAATTCTTCCAAGATTTTTATAAAAATGACCTGCAAAAAGGCTTTTAAGTCTAACGAATACTCTAGAGAAAAACCCTGGGCAATTCTATGTAAAGATTCTTCTTTTACACCTGACTCTCCGCTTTTTACTGCGGTCGCATGATGCATTGACCGGCCATGACTGTCTCCGGGCACGTTTTCCAGTTTGGTCTGGCTGATTCCCCCGATTGCGTCTTGTGCCATTCGGGCCAACCTATGACTGTATTACATCTTGACGTGTGCCATGCACTTTTAAATCCCTTGTTTTGAAACATTGGAGAGCCCGATGTCTAATAGTCTAGTGGCCAAATGAACTTTATTTGTAAAGTAACAAAGTTTATAACAACAATGGTAACAAGATATTGTGAAACATTTTGCTGTCATTTTGAAAGTAACTTAAGAGATAAAATTTGGGACAGAGATATCTTAAAATCTAAATCATGTCAATGATTTCTAACTTATTGTAGAACCAGGAGGGCAAAAGTGTATAATTAATCTCACATTTTTGTATGAACCCATCGAAATTTCTTTAAATTTCGTAACGCTTTCAGACTTTAAGATCTGGTACTATTTTAACTGAACCAAATCAGTTTGGAAGGCAATGGAGGTGGAATGGCTCTAGTAGGAGACTCGTTTCTATTAGATATTTCCGCTTTACTACAAGTAAAAGCCAAGTATGGTGTCATTGCAACCAATCAGAGGTTCTTCAGTCTAAGTCTATAATTGTGGGTGTAAAAAGCATGTTATTTTATTCAAAAATTCAATGACTTTTAAGAAAATTGTATGCATGTCTCTATTTAAACTGCTCAGAACTCTACTTTCTAGTGTCATATTTTTTCTCATTATTATGACTGTCTAATTCATAGAACGTAAATGTATTTTTTCCTGTCTGCGGCTACAATATTACATACGCCAAATTCTTATTCATTTCTACAAATACTTTATCAATATATTAATATAACAGCTTTATTGTTAATAGATGGTTAAAGTTTTAAGTCACATATTCTTCTCACAAACCTTTTAATGCCATTTTTAGGAATTTTTTATCAGCGTTTCAACAAAACGGCTTAGTTGTTCATATGATTTTTAAGTTTTGACTCAAGTATCGTCACAGTATACAGATATATATATATATATATATATATATATATATATATATATAATCAAAATGGGGCTTGTGGCAGCCCAATGGTACAGCGCGCTGGTTTTCGGTGCTGAGGATGCTCGGATCGAATTCTGGCGTCGCGCCACGAAAAATGCCTCCGTTCGTGTCGTCCCTTCATAGGGGGTAATGCTGTCCGCCTATATGTTGCCCCCACAATAAAATGGGCAGTAAAATTGCGGTGTAGTATAGGTGAATGTTCGACGACAAAGTGCCTCCGCATTGGAAAAAAACAATGATCAAAAACTTCATAAATCTCCTAAAGATATCAGATATGCTGCAAAAATATACCAAATTACAAACATCTTGATGCCAGTTTTAGTTCTTTAAGAAATTATATCAAGTATAGTACCATGGGTTTTTGAGTGAATTTGTCCATTACTATCAATGAGATTGTAAGCAAATCCAAATTGTATTTATGTCATAAAAGTGCATTCCTCGTTTTGCTCCATGTTATAGAATCAGCTAAAATATCCACAGAAAGTATGACCTATTTCTGCCTGTTTCTCCTCAGGTACATTTCTTGCTGCCTTAACTGTGCTGTGTGGCTGCCAAACGGAGTACGAGGACCGTTGCACGGCCTTCCTCTACAACGTGCTGGCCTCGTTTCTGCAAATGCTCACCGCGCTCATAGTCATCGGATGGGTGTGGAGCATCATGTGGGGCATCACCTTCGTCAGCATCAGCAGTAAGTATGACTCCTGCAGATTCTTACCCCCAGTGTCATGCGTTGGTAATGGCGTCTCGTAATACCAGCGTTGTGGAAATATTCCATCATCTGGGAAGCTAGAGTGGGACTGAAAAATTGCACAAAAAAATTGCATTTTAAGGGGATAGTGGACCTTCAAACCTAACTTTTTTTGTTTTCAATGGATTTGCTTGAAATTTGAATATGTGATTAGTACCATAGATATGTAAATGTGGTTACAATTTAAAGATGAAATATTGATAAGTTATGAATTTTGAATCATTAATTATATCAAAAATTGGCCTAATTAAAAATGTTCAATGCGCATTTTCTATGCTTATAATATGGTAATTTTTATTTACAGGATACCTTATAGAACTAACAATGAAACTTATTGCTTATTTTAAGCATTCATTAAAAATATAAAGAGAAAAAAATAATAACAGTGAAAACACCTTTTTTATCACGCAAAATACCTCTAAATCATCTTTTCAAGAACAAAATTTAGAAATTCTGAGCTACGAAGCATAATTATTTTCAATAAGATTTATTTGATATTCAGTTAAGTATATAAAATTTAAATTTCAAAGCAATACGATAATTAGAAATGCGCCTGGAGCAGTTTGAATATTCGTATGACATGAAATTTTTTATTTTGAGAAAAGCACATTTAAAGTTATTGCTATTAGTAACCACATAATATCTAAATTAAATACAAATTCCTATAACTAGGAAAGTAATCACAGAAATTAAAAATTATTTTTGCATCACATTCCTACTCGTCCGTAGTTTCACAATTCAATAAAATAAAAAAAATCGAATTTTTGGACAAATTTCACAATTTTGAAAGTCTACTGTCCCCTTACCAAGAATTGTGACCTCTGTGGTATGCCAAAGGAGCAATCACTGCGATGGGAAGAACTTTGTTCCCTCTTTTCTGCCAGAAGTCAACGACGCAGAATGCTTTTATATAGTTTTCTTTATATAGTTTTTTTGCCATTTATTAATTTGTGATTTTTCAATGCTTCTGTTTTTTTATTTCACCACGAAAATTTGCTACATTCTTCCTAATGGCCCATAATCCTTGTTTGTAATACGATGTCTTCGTTGAGTGAGCAGTTGTTACTACCAATTGCCAGGTATCCTAACCCAGGTATCCTAACCATGATTAATCTGTTGACTGAGTACCACGGACCGAGGTATCTAGATGATTTGAAGAATTCTTATCTGACAAATTATCAGGATGTGAAGCTTTCTAATGTTTCTGACCTCCATTTCCCAAGTATCGGTAAAAGTAACTTTTTATCTAGAAATGTCACTGTAACGACAATCTGTCAAGTCCGAGATTTAAAGCTGTTGGCTGGAATTCTGCAAAATGATCTGTCTCTGTGGTGGAAAAATCTCACGTTTTTGACTTCCATTTATCATAAAGTGTCTCTAAGCGTTACTCTTCAGAAAATGTTGTCTTTATCTGCAAACTTTAGACTAGAATTCTGCTAAAAGAACTATACATCTAAAGTGTGAATAGCTCACGTGTTTTTGACATCCATTTCTCACAAAGTGTTTCTAGAAGTTTCTATTCAAAAGTTCTATTTTGATAGAACGATTATTTGCTATCGAACAATACAATACGATTTGAGAGGGCTCTTAACGACATATTTTTCATTTTTCCAAAGGAAGCAACAAAGGTGATGTGCAACGCGTTTCGCCTAACGAAATACACACTCCTTCGCTTAGTTTACTTTTTGTGGAAAACAGAAATTTCAGGGGGCTTGGGGTCGTCGGCTTTCGATGCTGAGGGTGCTCGAGTCGAATCCCGAAAGCGCCATTAAATATCTCCGTGTCTAGACCGGATAGGGGCACGTTAAATCCGTAGACCATAAAATCCCTCTACGAGGTCAGAGAGGGTGGTAAAGGGCACGATTCTCTCAGATGTCGCCCTTGGGGTTGCTCGATCCAAATGGAGGGTGGCACCTGGCTAAATCGGACTCCGACCCTTGTGGTGCAATTACTAACCGGAGCCTATATGGTCCTTGTTTGGAACTTCCGGAAATGGGAGCTTTAGGAACAACAAAAACCCCGAGAAAGGATCTCATGGATATGTATCTGAAGTTAAATATCAGAGCAGACAGAGTAAATCGATTAGACTAAATTTCAGAATGGATACACCATTTAATCGTATTAAAAAAAGGAAATCAGACCCTTGTGGTGCCATTAAAAACAGTATCTGCACCCATCAGCCCGCTAGCCTATAGGGACCTGGTCTGGAATACTTCCGGCTAGGGACTATTAGAAACAACAATAACTACAACAACAGAAGCTCAAGCTCTACCAGATTCACTGTCAACCCTCATTCTCCTAGGCGGATACATTTTTGCCTAATGATTTTCATCACCTAAGTGTGGAAATGAAGAATTTGTGGTTTAAGCAAAGATACGACAAGAAAAACATGAATGAAAACTACGTGGTTCAGCTATTTAAAAATAAGTCGATATTACTACAACCGAGCACAAACACATAAATTATTTCTACTGCTCCGTCTGATACAGTAATTTCTCATAAAGTATGTTAAACATGAGGACAAATAGACCTAAAAGATCCTTTTTTTCTTAAATTAACCCATTAACCACCAAAACTTTCAGGCGTGAATTTTTTTATACAGATAATATTCGTTATTCATTTGGATATATACAACGGTAATTTATGGGTAAAATAATAAAACTTGTCTTACCTTTCGAAAAATCGAGTGTTACGTTTGCGCAACGTCAGCGGATTAAGAGAATGACATTCGGTGAGTTCAACTGAACTTCTCCAGGTTTTCTTCGATTTGAGCACTGGGAATTTTTTTGAGCTTTGTTACGGTTTAGAAAGCAAATTATCACTTTACAGGTAATTAATCTATACTTATATATAAAGACAGAGCGATTTTGTACGTGGAGGGTAATCTCCAGAACCACTGCACCTATTTGAAAAATTCTTTCACTGTTTGAAAGGTACATTATTCCAGATGGACATAGGCTATATATTATGTATATCTGATCAGTAGAAATAAAGTTAGGGGCTTAATCCTTACAATCTCCATTGTTACCGCGACTGTCCTCTACCGCTTTTTGTGCCGAAGTCTTCAACGATACTTAGCGTAGGGCTATCGCTGTGGGCTTCTGTTCTGACGATAGTGGTTCGAACCTAGCCGTTCTCAGGCACGCCTTTTTCTTTTAAAAAATTAACTTTAATTATATACTAACGCAATATTAATTTGAATATTATTTTAGGAATATTATTTGAAAAAAATTTTAATATTATAAAAAAAAACATTCTTTACTTAAAATCTTTTTTTTATTTTTGTATTTTTATTTCATCTCTTAACTTCTCTCTTTTAAAAAATTAACTTTAATTAATAACTAACGTAATATTAATTTGAATACTATTTTAGGTGCTTAAAATAACTAAAAAAACATTCTTTACTTAAAATCCTTTTTTATTTTTGAATAAAACTGCGGTCTCAAGCACACCTCTTTCTTTTAAAAAATTAATAAATAACGTAATATTACTTTGAATATTATTTTAGGTGCTTAAAATAATTTAAAAAAAATTCTTTACTTAAAATCCTTTTTTATTGTTGTATTTTTATTTCATCTCTTATTCTAATTTTGGGATACCAATGTGTATCTATACTTCTATAATAATATATAAAGAGAGAGAGCAGATTTTGTATGTGGAGGGTAATGTACAACTTTTTTACATTAAAATGTACCTTAAATCTTTTCCTTTGTCAACCGCAGTCAAGTAACCATAGCAACACCCTTTAGCTTACGGGGTCCGTTTTTCGAAATCGCTCTTTACAACGGGAAAATGTTATCTACTTCCTATCCCCATTTTACGTGGGGACATTCAGCGTGGGGGATCAGGGGAAAGAGTGGTTAATTGCTTTCTTATTGCTTTCTTACTATTGAAGAAGAATTTCAATAGTAGTTCATTTCTCAAAAGGCTGAAAATGGATGAATCGCGGGTAAACCGCCCTTCTGATGTCTCTCGCCTGAAAAGAAATAGCCTCTAGCTAGAACGACAAAAGATTATTATTCAGTCCTTTTCGGCAAGATTCACCCTCCGTTCCCAGAATGTCACCCAATTGTTCTTTGGGGGCAAAGACGTTAGGAAAGTCACAACGAAGTGGAATTCAAGAATATATCTCTGCCGACATCACACCGTATTTTTCGAGAGTATGTGCTTCGGATATATGCTATCCCGCCCCGTAAGGAAAAGGTTTAATATTTTTAAGATTCAAGTAGAGGAGGTATTGATAAATACAAAAAGGATTTTTGAAACTGGCAACGTTAAAGGGTTAATTGAAGAAAACTACATTTGGAACTACGCTTTTTATTGGACATTTACGATAAAAAAAGATCTACAATTTATTGGCTATCAACTGGAAATTTCTTGGTATAATATTTTGTTCAACCCGGACAAAGTCGGGACGGGCCGCTAGTTTATTATAAAGATGTAACTTATTTTTCCTTTACAAATTACTTATGTCCAGAATACAGTTTCAAGCGTGAAAAGCTTCACTACAATCATGATGTAGAGCAATGTCACATACTTTACATCGATAAACCGTCTGGCTATCTCATTGTTTACAACGCAGTCTTCTGCTGTCTTCGGACTTGACAATAAAATGTCCACATTCTCCACGTAATGGCTTTTGCATGCTGAGCTTACTAGGCCTTCCTGTTGCTGATCTGTTTCCGGCTAACTCTTCACTTTCAAAAGGTGTTTGCAAAAGTGACAATACAACTTCGCGCCTAAAATCTAATAGAGACTTTTTATTTTCAGAAGACAACCTTAATATTTTACACACATTTGTCAAGGTTACATCAATGCAATTGGTAAATATTGGCCAACATCATTTTTCCCACGAATTCTTATTCTGTAGTTGGATACGAAATTATCGCATAAATCGACTCCTCCCATTTTGGCGGTTTACTGTTCAATAAGATGAGGTTGAGGGACAAACACTTTTTTCTTTTGCGTTCTTGAATAACGGGAAACATTTTTTACAGGATGAAATTTTCCAAACGTTGAACAAAGAGTCACAACCGAGTTGTCGTTCCATCGGACAACAATTATCACGTTTTCTTCTTCGAACTGAAAATTGTAATAACCCCTCTCTTTCTTTCGAACACATTTCACCGATTCCAATGGACACATTTGGATGCGGTTTTCTAGCATCATTTCCTTCTTCTTCATCACTAGCTTCTGTTGATTCTGGTAGAATAACAACAATATCAGTTTCATTCTCGTCATTATCTGAATCTTTATCGAAAATTCTTTGAGGAGCTTCTTCTAACGTAAGATATATAGTTTTAGGCATTACTATAAGCACAGAATGGGAAAAAGTTCCACACAGTCGAACGTCACGAGTGAATGAGGGAACTACCCTATTCCCGCTGATGATGCGCCAACGCAACACCTGTTTTCTGTTAGTCCCCCATCCAAACAAAAGCAACATATTGATGGAATGTTTTGTTAAACTTTGACCTTGGCTAAAAATAGATCACCTCTAAAACTCACGTGTGTCTCGCTATATTTTTTCTGTGAAAATGACCAGGGGAAAGTTCTCGCTCAAAAATGCTTAACTAACGGTCTTAGTTTGGAACTAATTATTAAAATAAAAGAACAGTTGAAGGCAAATATTTTTCAAATGGATTTTTAACCCTACTCAAAAACTACTGTTAATATAAAATTTATTTTATAGCAAATTTTTTATACGCATTTATTTTGACCGTTGCGTCAACGCAACACCAGCGGTTAATGGGTTAAAGCAATAGCACTTAGACATACATCCATACACTATATGCTCCTAAACTACAACAAGCAAACAGAAGAAACAAAACACAAAACAAAATGGCATATAGAAATCATGGAGCAGAAACAACAGTCTAATTGGCCTGATATCCATTCGGCCTCGTCAGTTCCCTGGCCTCGCAATATCTGCCATTATAGACAGTTACTTGATAATGCGGAGCACAGTGGCAAATGCTGTGCATCCATAGGTGCTTCCATACCATAAAGAGTACAGTTTGGGTCTTCGAGAATCCCCAACCTGAAAAGGCATTTAGGCAAACACTCGTATCACGTGGCAAGTCTAAAAGCAGCAACACTTGTTCATCTTGGTGCTGAGGGGATATGTAATATTGCATCTTTCCATTTCTTATTTTGTATATCTCGTAATTTTCTCTTTTCACACTGAGAATTCATTTTTCTCTTTATAATTCTTGATGCTGAAATGAAGAGGATTTTCGTAACCGATGTTTGTGTTATCCGAGTCCCTTTTTTGGCTAGTTGGTCAGCCATTTCATTCCCTTGGACTCTTCAGAAGGGGCTGGGATCCACTGCAATTCCACCTCTTTGCCCGTTTCCTTAACACTTCAGCGGGCGAGCCCGTGTACAGAGTGCAACATTTGCATAATTTTGAATAGTTTGTTTTTGCATGTAAGGGTTGAATGTTCTAAGCAGTTTCTATTTATAGCTACACCCTTTTCTAACGCAGGTCTGATTTTCTGACCCTTGAATTCCTTTCCATTCATTGGTAGTCGGGATTTAACCGTGGTAAACCAGCGATTATACTGGATCACAATATGACAAAAGTAGCAGATGTTTTAGCCGATAAAATGTGTAGATATTACACGGTATCCCGCATATCACGAAAATAGACAATCTCATTTTTTAGGTTTTTAGACATAATAGGAATCCATTCGCAAGTTGTCCTTAGATCCAATAAACTGGACAGTTTTGAAATAAGGCGATTGTATCCGCATTCTTTGGCCTTTGATTTTAAATATAATCTCAATATTATCAACATTTTATATCTTTTCATAAGAGACAGAATTATTGTTTTCAATTTGAAAAGAAAAGAGTTTATTACAAAAAGAATAATCAAGGTTGAAAGAGACGTTGAACTTTGTGCCACGCGCACCTTCTGGTGTTCCAAAAATTGGCGCGCCCGCTGAAGGGTTAAGGTGATGAAAAATCCTAAAAGATCTAAAATGGTGCGAAGAACAGTTAAAAAGCCCGCTTAAGTGCAAATAGTTTTTAACGAGACTGATATCCATAACTTAATAAATCCGAAATATCTACCATTAGAGACGTGCCTGCCGCATTGAAAATAAAATTAATAAATCCTTCAACCACAGTACTTAAATCACAGCGCTTAAGAAAACATGTGATTGGGAGCTCACTCCAATATGAAAATAATTTAAAATGCATTAAAATTAAAATAAAGTCGATAATTATCAGAGTTACAGTGAAATTTTTAAATCGTAAAACTTCCTTTCCTTGGTTACAAGAAATGTTAATTATTCATACTGGTCACATTGAGTAATTTTTCTATAAAAAAAAATATGCTTACTTCCAAAAACTAAAACTCATTAATTATTTTTAGTGAAAGTATTACGTGCATTCCGAAGACATACTTTATTTCATTATAAGCAAAAGAACAAAATTCGAAATTCCGCATTTCTGTGCTTCGTTTTAAATTCGCTAAATGTTCTGCCAATAAAAGTACGTGTGTTAAATGCTGAGGGAGCAGACTTTTCCACCCGTTTTCGAAAGAAAAAGAAAAAAAAAATTTTTTCAATAAAGAATTTTGATTTTTTGCCAAGTTTATGTTTTTAAACTTCACGGATAAATCTTTAAATTTTACGTCACGAACAAAGATTATTGGCCAACTGTCTTTAGATAAAAATTTTAATATATTTATATTTAAGGGAAAAGTTGGAATCTCTTCAGACTAGGAGAATAATGAAATTCTGCAGAAATCGCCAACATTTATATGTTACCATGGTTACTCTACGGGAAATGTTTATGACACATATATCAAATCTTAAATCGATTGGCACATGATATAAGCACATGTCCCTTGTCACGCATGTCATTTACAATACGGATGAAACTTGGGAATTTCCTGCTGATGTTATGCAATACGGTTCTAATAAATGTTAAAAATAGATCTCAATTTCTTTTTCTTGCCTCTGCTAAAATACATATTACAAAATATTCCTTAATTTAGTTAGTTCTGTAGTCATAGGACTTCTACTGTTCGAAACTGTTTACAGTATAAGACATGAATATCATAATGGTCTCGTAACTGTTTCATCAATAGTCAACACTTTTCTTATGTAGGGTGCGACTTATGGAATGGACTCTAACATTTCAAAGGGTAATGTGAACTTTTTCAGGCTTCGAATGTTCCTAGAACGACCACTTGGTTTCCTTGGTAATGCAGACCAACTAGCTGTCCCGGTTGAAACCCATCGCAGGGTCGTTTTTGTTGTTGTTGTTGTTGTTGTTATTGTTTCAAATGCCACCTGGCTGGAAGCACCAGACCAGGTTCATATAGGCTTCGGGCTGAGTAGCGCGGCTCCAGTTTATTATAGTACCACAAGGGTCGGAGTCCGGCTTGGCTAGGTGCCACCACAATTTTAACCGAGCATCCTCCCCAAGGGTGACGTCTGGAGCTATCGTACCTTTCCCACCCACTGACAGGGCCGCTGTCAACTGGTCCAAGGCCTGGGGCAAAATAATACAGCGGGCCCCCTCTCCACTCAATATTTGAACATTGTATACATTTTTTTAGTCAACTGTTATTTTAAACTGGCCCCTCGGAAGCCCGGGCTCCGGGGATTTTGTCCCCCCTGCCCTACCCTGACGGCGGGCCTGCCCACTGACCTCATAGAAGGACTACCCCGTTCTACGGATTTTACGTGCCCATATCCGGCCGAGACACAAAGGTATTTGACGGCGGTTGTCGGGATTATATCCGTGCAACCTCAGTACCGAAAGCCGACGCACTACCGATAGGCTACCTCGTGCCCTCAAAGAGTAATAAACAAATTTAACGAAACAATTTCCACAAAAAAAAACCGTTATATTTCCGAAAAGTACTTGTAATCTAGTTTTTCTCCTCTTGGTTTTGAAAATAACATCACTCAGGTGGCGCCCATTATGGGCGATGCACTAGTTTTCCACAACTCTGTTGTCTCTTGATCTTGTCCTAGAACGATCACTTGGTTTCCATGGTGATTCAGACCAACTTGCTGTCCCGTTTGATATATATATATATATATATATATATATATATATATATATATATATATATACATCAACGCAGACAGGAGTGTCGTACGTAAGTGTCTGGAGAGCACTGCGAATAACCCTGAAACGGTATCCCTACAAGTTGCACCATAACCAAGAACTGAAACCTCTTGACTTCGACTCTCGCCAAGATTTTGCGAATTTGGTATTCAATAAGATGGAAGAGCAGCACGACTGGCTTCACACTGTGCTTTGGACAGATGAAGCTCATTTCACACTCTCTGGCGCTGTGAACATCCACAAATGTCGAGTGTGGACCACAGAAAATCCACATGCATTTCTTGAGGTACCCTTGCAACAGCCTAAAGTGACAGTCTGGTGTGGCTTCACTGCTGATTTCATAATTGGTCCATTTTTTTTTCGAGGAAGTCACAAAGATGGGTTTCAAAACAGTTTCTGTCACTGGTCAGCGGTATGCAACACTGTTACAGAACAACATTATTCCTGAACTACAAGCGCGACAGGCACTCCAAACAGTCACCTTTATGCAAGATGGAGCACCACCTCATATTGCTCTACCTGTGCAACACCTGCTACGCTCAACATTTGGGGAGGATCGCATTATCAGATGATGCTTTAATCACGCATGGCCTCCAAGATCTCCCGATGTGACACCCTGTGACTTTTGGCTGTGGGGATTCTTAAAGCCAAAAGTGTACCGCGACCAACCGGCATCACTAGCAGCACTGAAAGAAGCCATCCGCCAAAATGTGTCTGCCATAACGCAATAAATGCTACTCAATGCTGTAATCGGTGTGGTGACTCGTCTCAGAGCGGTACTTCTGAATGATGGACAGCACATTGAACATTTACTGTAATTAACTGTAATTAAGCTAACTTGTAACTTGTAAACATTTTTTCATTCGTAAATCATCTTTTGGTGAAATAAAAAAATTATAGCGCCATCTGTTGGTCGCCAACAGAACTATTTTTTTTTCGTTGCCACACAAAACCCGGCTTCTTTTCCATCCGTTTAATGCAAACCGCATCTTTTTTTCTTTATTCGTTTTCGAATTATTCATTTTCAAAGTTCGTCCTGACTTTTGGATCACCCGGTATATGAGGCGGTGAAAGGCAAAGTGGTGTAAGTCAGTAAGTCAAGTGGTGTAAGTCAAAAGAGTTTAACTGCCAAAACTACAAAAAAATCCACCATAAATTGAACAAATTATAATTCATAACAATTATTACAATATTCCAAATAATAATTATTTACAATTACACCATAAATTGAACATGGAGATTACATATTTGACCCCAAATGAAAAAAGTTGAAAATGTGACTGGCACCTCTTTGCCTTTCAACGCCTCATATATATATGTATGTATGTATGTATGTATATATATATATATATATGTATATATATATATATATATATATATATATACATATATATACATATATATATATATATATATATATATATATATATATATATATATGTATATATATATATATATATATATATATATATATATATATATATATATATATATACCGGATGGTTATAATTAAACTTCCCCTATAAACGGCATCCTACAGCGCAAACGGGTGAACGGAATGCAACGAAATTTTGTTTATTGGCTATACACGAGATGCGTTCACGGAATTTCGAAAAAAAAATTTAGTTACAAAATGTCCACCAGAGGGCGCCTTTTCGGGAAAAACATGAAATTTAACACAATAAACGACCAAAACGGAATGCAGAAACAATATTAACATTTATTGACTAGTTTCTGACCATCTTGTCATCAAACCACATTAAGTAAAGATAAGGGAGAAACAAAAACAGTTCAGTTTGCAGAAACAAGAACAGATTAGGACGAAATTGCACAAGAGGAGCAGTTGTTAATCGTGTCCAGGATGATATAGGGAAAGCTGCTCCACGTGACCACCTTCATTCACTTGCAAAATTTCAAGTCGATGGACGTGAGCGCATCTCGTGTATAGCCCATATACGAAATTTCGTTGCATTCCGTTCACCCGTTTGCGCTGTAGGATGCCGTTTATTGGGGAAGTTTAATTATAACCAACCACATGACAACGTTTGGTGTATCGTGGTCTGGTGTATCGTGATAAAAGTCTGGTGTATCGTGGAGGTGTTGCGACGTTGAATGACTTAAAGAACTCCATAACGCTTCATGTGTGTAGCCTCATACAACTGATCAGTTACAATCTGCTGTTGAACACACTGTCCATCGACTTGAAATTTTGCAGGTGTATGAAGGTGGTCACGTGGAGAAGCTTTCCCTATATCGTCCTGGACACTATTAACAACTGCTTCTCTTGTGCAATTTCGTCCTAATCTGCTCTTGTTTCTGCAAACTGAACTGTTTTTGTTTCTCCCTTGCCTTTACTTAATGTGGTTCGATGACAAGGTGATCAGAAACTAGTCAATAAATGTTAATATTGTTTCTGTATTCCGTTTTGGTCGTTTATTGTGTTAAATTTCATGTTTTTCCCGAAAAGGCGCCCTTTGGTGGACATTCTGGAACTAATTTTTTTTTGTTCAAAATTCCGTGAGCGCATCTCGTGTATAGCCCGTATACAAAATTTGGAGCCATTCCGGTCACCCGTTTGCGCTGTAGGATGCCGTTTATAGGGGAAGTTTAATTATAACCACCCGGTAATATATATATATATATGTATGTATGTATGTATTTATGTATGTATGTGTATATATATATAGGAGACACATCGCAGATGTTTTTTTTCGGTCCGGAACGGCATCAGTTGCAAGGAGCCCGAAGTGCGTCCTATATGCTTTCTGTGTCGTGGTTATAGAATCGGTTTTTTTAATGAACGCCTCGATGACGAAACTTCGATGTTCACCGTACCAACTCATGATGTCTACGGACAACTAGAAAATCCGGCCGAACCAGTGCTGACTCCCACCACTTTCAGGGACCTTCAAAAATGCCCATTCTGCCACACTCTGTATTAAATTGATCTGCAATTCCTAAAGTACTTTAAAAAGCTGACTAAGCTCCTAACGGTAGTTCATAAATATATTTTTCCTGTTTCTCAGAGACTTTAATGTTTCTTAAAGAAAAACAAAAAAGTAAATATCGCTCACTCCTTTCAACAACGTCATAAAAACATTGTTTTTTAGAAGAGTGGTTGTAAATTTTTAAAGTAGAATCAAATGTTTTAAAAATAAATATTAATTCTGCTCTCTAGCGGCTACATTTTAAGCGGTCAGATATGACGATCTTTCAGGGATATATTACTCTTTCAGGGCATTCTTGAAATAGGCATAACTAAATACCGCCGATTTTTGAGATATGACGTTGTTGAAAGGAGTGAGCGATATGTTAATATACGTATCATAAACACTAATTTGATGGCTTCATTAAGTTCCTAATTGCGATATCTACAACTTTGAAAAAAGATACATTACATAAAGGAACTGAGTGATTTAGCCTGTAGCCTTTTCATCTGAATGTCAAAATGGAAATTCTCGAAGGGCCCGAGGTACAAAATGTTATTTCGTTTCATTTACACACATTTCGCAATGTACTTTTCTTATTTCAAAAGTAGATACAAAGTATTATTTTTCAAAGAGACAAAAAATTTTTTAATTACTTATATTTCACTATCGGTAATTTTTTTAAACTTATGTTTGCTTTTATTTTAAGAGCGTTATGCGTTTAAAAATGCTTATCCTACTGGAAATTTTGTTTTTGAAAAGAATTTTAAATTCTCAATTTGAAACACGTTAAGTGTTTGAAATTATCTCTTAGACCAATAGCTCACTCAGTGTGGTTTGTATGGGTGGAAGGTGGGTAAGAGCTTACTAGGTGTCGCTCCCGTGGGTGAACGGTCAAAATTATAGTGGCACCGGAGGAAAAGTCGAACCCCGAACCTTTTAGTGCAAAACAGCTATGAGCTAAATAGGAGACATCTCTTCACCCTGCAGAAAATTGGACTCGGTTATTTGCCTGATTTTCCTGCTGTTGTACTTGGCAAAAATTTCAACCCAACTTGTTTTCGGGATTTATAAAAATTTTCTTTCAAATATTTTTACCCATTAAAGGGATGATGGACTTTCAAATTACCAAAAATCGAACAAAAATTGGAATTTTTTGGTGTATTAAAATTTTAAAAATATGTAAATATTGGAATAAAATGCCTTTAATATATGTAGTGAAAAGTAAAAGTAAAACTTGGTGTGCTTTAGAAAAATTAGTACTAAAGGTAAGTCAATAAACATCTTTTAAATGGCTTTTTCTCAAAATGAGTCATTTCCAGGTTTGCAAGACTTTAAAAGGCTCTTTGCGTGATAATTTTAGACGAAATTTTATAAAATTTATAATAAAGACTCCTGTAATACATCAAAATAAAGTCATGTATCCATTTCAGGCTTCGAAATCATTCAGACTATCAAAGTTTAACTTAAGTGTAGAAAAGTACAAACATTTCACGAAAATTCAGAGTACAGGCATAAAAATATTTCCTAAAAATTAACTGTTCAACGAAAGCACAAAGTAATACATAACTCTGTTCAAAATGTATTTATAAGCAATATAAATGCAAAATAAAGGGGGGGAGTTGAAAATTGGATCGCAAGGAGCATTTAAAAAAATTTAATTTAAATTTTTTTAATATAATTTTTTTTCAAATATTTATAAAATTTTATAAGGTGTTTAATATATTTATACTTTAAGGACTACATATGCAAAATTTTATAACCGTGAGGTAAAAATTTCAAAAATCGATTTGTAATGTCCACCACCCCTTAAAGGGTAAAAACTTTTACATTACTTTTAGGAATAATGTTTAATTTAAATATTTTTAGAATTTTAATACTAGCTGAAAATTTCCGGAGACAGGTAAATAAAAAACTAAACAAAGAAACGAAGTTGCGAGGAATTTCATATATGTCCTTTTTGAAGGCGGTAAATAGTGAGAAATTTGGGATAAATTGACTTAAAGCGCAGATGTACAGCAGGGTATGCATTCACATTACAGCATTAAAAAAATGTCGTTGTTGTAGTTCCAATGCGGCAGACACTTTTGAGTTTTGACGATCTCCTCAAGATTTGTTGATTCAGTATAATGGGTGCACCGTATGGGTGAACCAACATAGCCCATAATGCCACTCCAATAGACCGAGTACCCCCAGGAGCGACATCTGGTGGGCTTGTATCCTTCTCCCATCTGCACACCACATAAAGGAACATTTAGGCCTAAGGATTTAATGTGCCTATGCCCGGCGTAGACACAAAGCATAAAAATGTTGTATCTACACTGCTGGCCACTGTAAATGCAACACCCTGAAGAAAACATGCAAATAACATTGAATTTACAACATGCATTAGCGGAGGTGACATATGCAAATGATTAGAATTTCAGCGCAGACGCACATCACGCGCCCCTGTGGCGCCACTTCAAAGCGCTATTTAAGGCTTGGAGATTTCGACGATTTCAAGTTCGGCAATTGTGATTTCTTGTGGTTTTTTAAAAAAACGATCAATTATGCCTCGTCGAAAACAGCGATCATCTTTTGATCAAGTATCCGAGTTCGACAGAGGAAGGATAGTGGCCTACCGAGATTGTGGATTATCTTTCAGGGAAATCGGTAGTCGTGTTGGAAGAAACCAAACAACTGTAATGCGGATATGCGATCGTTGGATGCAGGAAGGTACGACGGACCGGCGTGTTCGATCGCATCCACCTCAGCGCACCACTTCACGTGATGACAGGCAAATTGTGCGCATGGCAGTGACGGATAGCTCAGTCACATCACGAACCATAGCACAGCACATGCAGTCTGTATCGCATCATCCAGTGTCTGCGAGTACCATTCGACGCCGTTTACAGCAGAGTGGTCTGTCCGCAAGACGTCCATTGCTTTGTCTACCCTTGACGCAGAACCACAGACGTCTCCGCCGCCAATGGTGCGATGACAGAAGGATGTGGACGGCAGAATGAAATGAGATTGTCTTTACTGACGAGTCACACTTCTGTCTGCAACACCACGATGGTCGCATTCGAGTCTGGAGACACCGTGAAGAGAGGATGCTGAACAGCTGCGTTATGCACCGCCACACTGGTCCTGCACCGGGTATTATGGTATGGGGCGGTATTGGATATCACTCTCGCACACCTCTAGTACGCATTGCCGGTACTTTAAATAGCCAGCGCTACATCTCCGAGGTGTTGGAGCCAGTTGTCCTTCCATACCTTCAGTGCTTGCCCACAGCCATATTTCAACAGGATAATGCGCGAACACACGTGGCACGCATTGTCCAATGGTTCTTCGTCAATCGCTAGATTGAATTGCTTCCCTGGCCGCCTCGCTCTCCGTATCTTTCGCCGATAGAAAACATGTGGTCCATGGTTGCTCTACGATTGACCCAGATTCCATCCCCAGCTGGCACAGCAGATCAACTTTGGCAAAGTGTGGAAGCTGCTTGGTCTGCTGTACCCCAAGAACTCATCCAAAGTCTCTTTGAATCAATGCCGAGGCGTGTGGCAGCGGTGATCTCCAACAATGGCGGCTACTCTGGCTACTGATTTTGGCAGGAACCACACTTCACAGAAGTCTATAAATTTAATCATTTGATACTTGGTCAACATGTTATCTACAAAATAAATTTTGTTGTGATATCTCTTGTCTTTCTTGGTGTTGCAATTTGGGTGGCCAGCAGCGTAGTTATGTAATCACCGAGTTATTTAGTTCTAAACGCTTCCCAGTATGATTTAAGACAAGATAAGAAATCTGTACTTTTTTTTTAAGAAATGTATGTCCCGAACTCCTTTAGCGAATTTAGAACTTAAAGTTTTAAGTTCTTAATTAACACATTCTTCTCTTAAAAATGAACTACATATAACTTCAAAATTCTATAATTTAAGATAAAATGGGGATATTTTTTGTAATAGATAGACATATTTTATCCTCTAGAGTATAGATATATTTTTCACTTTATATCTAGCACTCAGGCTACATTTTCACATCTACGTAGGTAGGCTGAAAAGTTATGCACACATGCTTGTAGAGCGCGAACGAAATGACCTTCAAAACAGCGCCAAGTGGCATTTGGAAGTTCCATCCCTCCTCAATACGCATACGCAGGTTTGAAATCGTTGTGTTCATCCTGTGTATTTTGAAAAGCGGTAGTATGGAGACGTGTTCTAGCGCTATGTCAACGGCGAGTTATACAGCGCGCTGTTATCGAATTTTTAACACCTGAAAAAGTGAGTCCTACTGAGATTCATCGTCGTTTAAACGCTGTTTAAGGTGACGATGCTGTTGATAGTTGTACTGTAAATCGATGGGTAATAAAATTTCGTGGTTTCGAGCCTGGAAAAGCCATAATTGTTGATGAAACACGCAACGGACGTCCGATCACTGCCACAGACGATGAACATCGCAAACTCGTCGACGATTTGATTCAAAATGACCGGCGAATCACTCAAAAGCGTATCGCAAACCATAATGGAGTATCCAAGGAATGTGTCTGCTTGTAGAACGATTGGGATACCGTAAAATCTGTGCTCGATGGGTACCACGCCGTCTCACAGGCGAGAACAGCGTCGGACTGGAGAGGCTCTGCGAAACCTGAAGTTTGAACCGATTCCACACCCTCCTTATACCCCCGATCTTGCACCTTGCAATTTTTATTTTTTTCCTCTACTCAAGAGAGACCTAAAGGGTAATCATTACACCTCGGACGATGTGGTTAAGGCAGCTGTCAAGTCTTGGATTCGAGAAAAGTCGGAAGAATTTGTCAGTGACGGAATGAGAAAACTTGTTACACGTTGGGAGAAATGTGTTAGCCTTAATGGTGAAAAATAAATATATGATTTTGAAGCTTAAGAATTGTACTTTAATGTTCTTTTTGCCCGATCTCGCTATTTCTTTTTGTTTGCGCTCTATAAGCATGTGTGCATTACTTTTCAGCCTACCCTCGTATATTTAACTCAAGAGTAACAGTTAGTAACACAGGTCAACAGTGGTTTTGGTGCCGGGATATTTAAAGCTGATTTCATATGAATTTGATACCTTGAATTTAAATATGGCATTAGTTTTTGCCTAAGAGCTCAAATTTCTAAGATATAACATTTTAGTGAAATATACGTTTCACTATTTTAGGTTAAATCCGTGGATCAAATTTAAAAAACTAGACAAGGAATATTTTATTACTGGCTATGCTCGGGCCTCACAAAAGAAAAAAAGGCCCTTTTCAGGGCCATACAAATGTTTCCGTCAATTCCCTGTTAAATTCCCGTCAATTTTCATTCCCGTCGCTGCCAACAGATGGCTGCACCATACGGGAGATATGTCGGCCATGTTTTCTCAGGATGAGTGAAGCGGTGAAGTACTTTTAGAATTAAAATACCTTTAAAACTATTTTAAAGCTTCCAAACTAATCTTAGAATTATCTCCAGGCTTCAAAACATAAGTATACGAAGTTTCAACCAGATTCGTCAAGAAATGTAGATTTGTATACGTTACATACATACATACATACATAGAGACACTCTGCTTTATTTATATAGATTATTATATTTTTTTAAATGTTAAAGTAACATAAAAATCATAGAGAATATTTCAGTAGTACTTATCTAATGACAAAAAGTAAGAAAGAGGAAAAAGTCATTGATGAAACTAACTAGTTACTGAACACTTCGGAAACTTCTTTTCCGTGACATTCTTGAATGTATTTTGGAGCAGTCCCTTTTTAAACTCCAGCAGTAATCTGCCATCATGTGCGTATCCCATCTTCCTTGGTAGCGGTCCTCCATAGTTTTAATGTCCTGGTGAAATCTTTCACCTTGTTCCTCACTGGTGTCTCCTAAATTTTCAGGAAAATGGTTTAAGTGGCTGTTAAATAGCGCACCTTAATGCTCATGTTACACCCAAGGGGTCTGAAACTGTTTAACATCTCGTTTGCCTGTTCAACATAATTTTCAGCTTTGCATTTGCCCAGAAAATTTCCGACAACTGCAACAAATGAAGTCCAGGCTTTTCTCTCAGCCTCATTCATGGAATTTACGAAGGCAGGATCCATAATGAGTTATCTTATTTGTGGGCCGTCAAATATTCCTACTTTAATTTTTTCCGTACTCAACTTAGGCATTTTTCCCTATATATGCAAAGCATGATCCGTTCTTATCAAGAGCTTTTACAAATTGCTTCATTAAGCCCAGCTTGATATGCAGTGGAGGAAAGTTGATTTTTTCTCGTCCAACTACGGGGTTGTTATGACATTCTTTTCCCAAACCTCCATGTTTTCTCTCTTAGGCCACTCTTTTCTAACCCAGTGGTTCGTTTTGTCTCTGCTATCCCAGAGGCACAGGATGCAAGATATTTGATGTAGCCACTTTGCTGTCCAAGGGGAAAGTTTACCATTTTAAAGTCCACACAAATTACCCATTGATGTTCGTGATACTTTATCTTCTCCAAGACCAAAGCTATGGTGTCATATTCTTCTTTCATTTTCGTTGAGTGAGCAATTGGTATTGAACCATATTTTTTTCCCATTGTGTAGAAGGATACATTTTAAACTTCGCTTTGAGCTGTCAATAAATAGGTTCCAATCATCTGGAAAATATTCAGGAAGACCTATTTTTCCCATGAGGACAAATCACCCATACTTGAATGTATTGAATAGGATAAAACGTTGATAGATAGGTGGACTACAGTAAAACCTCGTTTATCTGGCTCTCATTGATCCGGATCTCCGGATAATCCTGATCAGATTTGTAGACATTATTTTTATTTAATTTTCCCGTTAGATAATAATTTTTAACTATGATAGCAAGAAAGTAACTAGAAGTACGTCAAATATTCGATTTTTAGTTTCATTCAACGTACAGTCCCTACATAGATTGTACAATAAATTGTGGTAATAAAATGCTTTTTGTCGAGTTTAAGAAAGCTTCACTAGATTTACCGATTCTTTGTTACGAAATGATGTGAAAAGTTATTTTTATATTTTTTTAATGTCTTGTAAACAATACTACGTAATTTAGTTACAAAACAAAGTAAGTCTTCTTAGTTAAGGATTTTGTATTGCTCATATTATCCCATATTATCCGGATTATCCGGATTTTCAATTTTTCGGATTGCCTATGGTCCGGATAAACGAGGTTTCACTGTATTTAAAAAAGTAGAGCTGATAGAGAAAAACTGATTTCATATTTAGATTCAGCACCCCCAAATATAGTTAAAATCAATTCTAAAATCCTAGGCACCAAAAAAAATTTTTTTGGTAGCCCTGTGATAATTTTTTAGTTATCATAAAGTCGTCTCTATTCGCTGTATATTTTTTCCCGTTTTTTAACTGAACGTGGGGAATATATTGTAAAATTTCGAATATCTATGTACTTTCTCTGAACATATCTCGAAAAAAATCGTTGACGGTAATTCTCATATTTGCATTCATCCAAAGAATAAAACGCATTTTTTTTAATCATTGCCTATGACTGAGTGTTGTTCTTTTATAAATCCAGTTAAATTTAACCAAGAATTTAAAATTAAAGGGAAATTCTGAATACTTAGAAAAACATCGTCGGTTTTGAAGAAAATCGTTTTTTTTAACGATATTAAATTATTTAAAGCTCTATTTAAAATTCCTTTTCCACTTTTTAGACATAGAACCGTTAAGTCAAACAAAGCCTTTCCTCTTATTATGAAATTAAAACTTCTTTGGAAAGCAATCTTAAAAATGTCGCTCTCCATAATGCTCATAACTTGTTCAACAAATGCTCATAAAATGCTTGAAATCTGTCCCTTTCGGAATCTTAAGCATAAAATATGTTTAATATGGTAATACTTTGTAATGAAGCAGCATATAGACAAATAACTTTGCAACTTTATCCGCGAGTTTGTTTTTATTTAATTCTTATTCCGTCTCTTAAATTTTGTCATAAATTACAGTCACTATAATATAAAGTATTTAACGGTTAAACTCATAAAACATTAT